>JARHVA010001770.1:770000-1232500 GCA_037957365.1 Torreya grandis
ATTTGAAAATGGAGGTCCTAAACATGGAAATGTCTATTGGAGGCAAAGAACTTATCTCTTAATTACATAAAAGTAAATTTTAGGACTAATCATAGAATTGTCAACCACATATTCATCTCTTATTTTCAATCCAAGTGATATAAATTTAAATTATAGTTATTCTATATTCATGTGATGATTATTTAAATTCATGTAGAATACTTATTATTTTTGTTTCATGTATCTAAAGTTTTCCTAAAAAGTGTAATTTTACCATAGAGGGAAAGACCTTCTTGAGGCTAGAACGAGTGTTATGTCTCCTAATCAGGCATATTTAGATACCAATATTGTAGTAATAAATGTTATTAAATACCCTTGACATGGTGGAAATTCCATTATTTAGCCATGAGGCCGTAGAGGTGGAGATATTCAGCTACAAATTTAATGTTAACAACATTTCTTGTCAATGTTTCCTAATGCCAGAATTGTTGCAAAAATGCATATCCACATGGATTCAAAGGTTATGATAGTGGGAAAATATGTAATTTGCATATCCTAACATGTTATAAGTGAAAAATTTATAAATATATATCCCAAGTTTATAAATGTATATTGAAGGCAAAGAACCTGTCTCTTAACTACATGAAAGTAGAATTTTAAGACCGATCACATAATCATCAACCACATATTCATTTCTTATTTTTGACCTAAATATTCTATGATAAAATTATATGGATTGCACATTCATATTATTTTTCTTTCAATTTATTTAGATGACTTACTATTTTTTTTATGTGTGTCTAAAGTTTTCCTTAGAAAGTGCAATTTTACCAAGAGGGAAGGACCTTCTTGAGGCCAAAATGGGTGATCAGTTTCCTAACCAAGTGTACTTATATTCATATAACATGTTCATAAAGGTTATTATTCACTTGAAAAATAGTGTAAATTCCCATTTTTATAAATGAGGTCTTGGAGGTGGAGATATCTAGCTACAACGTGAATATTGACAACATTTATTGTCAATATTTCTCGACACTAGAATGAAGTTTAAGTTTTGTTTAAAAAGAAAAAATTAAATGGGTAAAAATATTTATAAGATTGGATATGGTGTTTACTTATACACCACTATACCCTTATAATACTCAAGTATGTTCATATTTAAACCCTTACAATAATCACTGAGATAGATAGGTAGATCATTTGTATATTTTATGTCAATAACTTGAATATTTCTCTCTAATGAGTTGTTATTGAATTTTTAAGTCACCTTGATGAAATATTAATGTTTTTTTTGTATAATTTTTCATGTTTCATAAGTCCGTTAAGAATTTTGAAGTCATATTAACCCTTAAGTAGGCCTATATGATGACTAAGGGTGTTTAAAGGTGTTTTCTAATGCACATACATATAAAAAAGGTCTTAAAATCATTAATTTGATCATAAAAAGGGGGAAAACATTTAAAAAGGAATTATTAAGTAATTTATAAGGTTTCAATCTTATTTGAAAATATTGAAAGCCCCTACATCTTACTCACAAGGTATTTTTGACCTTATTTCCCTCCTATCTTGCCTCTGTGTGGACTCCTTTCTTACTTCCAATGTGGAAAATGCCCATTAAAACCATGTTTTCTCAAAATATTGCATGTTTATTACACACAAAAATTTCATGATAATAATATTCTAGGTTTTCAAATATAGACATTGTCAATCTTGCCAAGTTATTGATCATAAAAGACCAAGTTGCAAGTTTTTTATGATGTTTTCCATTATTTCCAAGATTACAATATCTAATCATGGTTCCTAGTACCTTCATATAGGGTTTAAAATAAATTAAACATGGTTTTAATTACTTTAATGATGATATTAAAATGTTCCAATCTCAAGATCCAAAGAACATTCATGTAAACTATAAATAGAGTTTTAAGCATGTCTATAGGTCATATCAAGAAGTTACAGAGCATTGTCAAGAAAAAATGTAGGTAGGAGAGGTTAGGGTGAGTTTAATTCACATCCAAACAAAGTTTCAAATCCTATAATTTATATTCCAAGGTCTTCTAAATAGTTTTCAGGTCATCTTACAAGCCAAAAACTAGGAAAATGAAGATTTGTAGGTTTGTGAAAAGTTATAGGGTTGTGACAAAGGATCTCATGAATAAAATAAAGGTTGTAAGAGATAAGAGGACCATACATGATTTTTTATAGGCCTTAAAAAAAGGAAATAAGGTCTAAAACCTTTGAAACATGCCAAGAACAGGGTTTTTACAAAGAGAACTAGTCACATCGTAATTTCTTTTTTCCTTTTGTATGGTGTTTGTAGAGTTTTAGAAGGGTTTTACTAGGATATAATTCACCATTTGGTGGTATAAATACTCCATGAGAGCGGATAAAAGACATGGATCCACTCATAAACCCTATAGAAAATAAAAAATCAAAAAAACCCTAAAACCCATAATGATATATTTTGACTATTTTAAGGCTTGAAGAGGTAGGAAATAGGTTATAGACCTTTCTAGGATCATTTAAGAGTACAATAAGATGAATATAAATGTTTTACATATTCAAATGAGGTTGTCAATTTCTAAAAGATAGAGAATTCAAGAGGTCTAACTTTTTTGAATGAAGATTACAAGCCTAACATGTAAATTTACACTAGAAAAATAGTTTCTAAGGCTTCCAAAACTTCAAAAAAAGTTTTATGCAAGGATCCACAATTATTAAAGGTTAAAATCATGATTCATGGGTTTCGAACTCCAAATAGCACTAAAAAGGTATAAAAATAGAGATCAAAGGTTTTCATGGATTCAAAAGCTTATTAACATGACTGTTGCAGGTAGAGTTTCACATGTTATAAGCATGATCAAGATTTTAATGTAAACTATAGACTAGAATGACTTCAATAACTTCATGCAAGTTTGAAAGAGAGATTATTTAAATACATTAGAAATATATTAAACATAGTTTCTAAATTTCCATAAGATCAGGGGGGGTTTGAGATCCTAAAACTAATCAGTAGGCATGTAAGAATATTTCAAAGGAACATCAACAAGATAATACAAGCCTATCAACCAGCTCAAGCATCATTTTAGAGAACCTATAAGACTATGAATGTAGCTCTCAAATTCCCATGACTGTATCAATGACAAGATGTAAGTTTCAATCTCTTTCAAGAATAGCATAAGGTTTGAATACCTCATCAAAATTTGCCTACAGGTCTACAGATCTTCAACCAATGTTCAATGGATCTATGATAGCATTTTAAAGTTTCCATGGATTTTATAACTTTAAATAAGACATTTATACAAAGATATAAGGGTTTAATATATATACAATAAAATTTATTATATACAAGTTTCAAGATATAGTTTTTAATATGTTTCCAATGATTATAGGTTAAAACCTTAAAAAAAACTCCAATTATCCTTTCGAAATGAAATGTATTCTAAATGTTGGCTTAAGTTCTTTAATGTGATTTATTACTCCAAAGGGATTAATATAAATATAATATCAACACTCATTTATTCCTCACCTAGTAACACCTAGAAAAAGATCAAAGAGCATTCAAAGAACACTCAATTAAACAAAACTTCCCTATTTATTTCTATTTCCATACTATTCATAGGGACTACACATCTATAGGTCTAAAGTACTAAAGGAGCATCCCAAGAGCCCAATTTTCCAAGTTACAAGTTAGGTCACTATTGTAATTGATTTACACATATTATAAGATTCACACATAGGACAACACATAGGGGAGAATTACATGAATCTAAGGGCCTCTTCTATAGTATTATCTATGTGGGAAATTCCTGTTGATAATAGGGTATTTGGGGTAGCACAACATTGTGTTCCATCTAACCCATTTTCCCCCAAGGTCACATTAAAGATGAGAATATAGTTTTTTCCCATTTCATAAGGATAAGCATTCCATGACCTAGATATAAATGCACCAGAGTGAAGGTGAAGGAAAAACTAGAAGCATCGAGGTGGTCACATCCTATTTCAACAAATATTCTATATAGGACACTAGCATCAAACCTATACATTATCATCGATGCAACTATTCTAGGTTAACATTACTATATAGAGAGCCAAAAGCATCAAATCTAGAATCTAATTATTTTTCCAAAATATCTTTCCTACCTAATTTTAGCTTGATCGATATCCATAACTACATTAATATCAAAACAAGATAATTAATTCACTTCTTAGTCATTTATATATCTAACATAGTTGTACTTTCCATATTTATACGATCATAGCATAATAGATTTAGTGTATACTTATATATGATTTTATAATTTAATTGGCTTGATATAAATATGATTATTGCCCTTATCCATTTTATTTATATATACCTCTTTAAAATCTACATAACCTAAATCGACATCATTTTAAGGTTAAACATTTGGTGAACTTGATCTTTAAACATCAAACCCTAAGTGACTTAGGGTTTTCTAATTACTGTACTTTGTTAAAAAATTAAAGTTTTCATTTGTGAAATAATGGAAAATGTTAACATAAGAAGAGAATTTCAAATGAAATATAAATAATCATAGATTACTCATCTCAATAATGACAAGGGCTTAATGGATGCTTTTTTACATGTTACAAGGGATGAAATAAGTAAAAAAGATAAAACTAGGGATGGATGCCTCACCTAGTAATGGTGAATACTTAAAATTTATTATAAATCAACTCATAATTATCAATCTACATACTAGTGGGGGTACAAATTATCTGTTTAGACCTCTGTTCCCTTAAACTACTATTGATGCATTTATTATGGAATTACCCATTGTTTCAACACAAATATTAGTTTCAATGCCTATTACTACTCAAAATATGTTTTCATCCCCTTTAGTGACTACTCAAATTGTTAATATAAATCCCACTGGGCCTATATTTAAATCACTCCTTCAAGTTATAAAGACCTTGGAAGACAAGATTACAAACATTGAATAAAATGCTTTAAAATCCCCTCATGCTATAGATTCACAAGATGTGTTGCATAACCCTCTTATACTTAAAATCTATTTGCACCCTTTTCCAAATGGATTTGTTTCACCTAAGTTCACATTTTATGATGGGAAGGGTGATCTTGAACAACATCTTCAAACATTTTCTGTGGCATGCCTTGACTATTCTTCCAATAATAAACTTTTGACCAAATTATTTCTAAGAAGCCTCAAGGACTATGCTTTGATGTGGTTTTATGATTTACCTCTCCAGTTTGTAAAAGCATTCAAACCTCTTACTGACAAGTTATTATCACACTTTTCCATTAACATTATGAAAAGTTTTCTTATGCCCAAATTTTAAAAATCAAATAAGGAACCAATGAACCTGTCAATGAATATGTCTTGAGATATCAGACAATGCTAGCCAAAATGACGAATAATATGGTAGACACAGAATTACAAGATATATTCAAGAAAAGTTTGCTTGATCCTTTACATGAGTCAATTGTTTTTAAGAAGTTAAAATCTTTTTATGACTTATGCCATGTTTTACGGGACCATGACATGAAGCTTATGTCATTGAATAAGCTCAAGTATGTATAAAACACACACAGCTGCATCTACATCTTATACCAAGTTCATAATTAAATTAAGTTATAACATAAAACCTCTTGAACCTAAAAAGGAAACAACCACCATAGTTGACATAGTTTCACATCAGCTTAATCATCTTATCCTATATAATGTACTAAGGAGGCAATTTACATGCTTACGTGAGTCCCCAACTTCATTACTCTTATGATTACTAGAGTATCAACTTATATCTCTCCCTCATTCTATCGAGGTTGATATGAATCGACCTCTACCCAAAGGATATGATGTGAATGTTCATTGTGATTATCATCAAGAACCAAGACATTCTATAGGAAAATTTTTTACCATGAAGCATGAGATCTAAGATCTTATCGATGACCAAAAACTTATATTTGAGGATCCTCCAAAGTAATTAGGTTCATAACCTAGTGATCACTATAAATATAAAATATTTAACAATCCTTAACAAGACCATTCTAAAAAGGAACCAAAATTATAAATGGCATATAATGCACATCCTCATCCATCACATTATTTGCACTCATTGGATAAGATTATTGGTAATTACACATGATATACACATCTTATGGTTCAAAAACCTTTTATTTCCTTTATTGATAGTAAAATTAAGGATGATGAATTTGATAATGATTATCTATTCATTGAGCATACCTTGATAAACATCCTATACATAGTGTTATGATTGATAATAGTGTAAGTGAAAATGTTTACACCATGAAATTACTTATGCACTTGGGTTATACTCATCATGATTTAAACCCCTCTACCAAATTAGTTTGAGTATTCAATGGAACTTATTAGAAGGTTCAAGGAAAGATTGACTTACGTTTATAGGTTAGTCCTACACATGTGGTTACTACCTTTTTGATTATCCCTTTCACATGCATATTTGATATGTTATTGGGAAGACCTTGGATACACACTTTTCAATCAGTACATTCTATAGTGTATGGGTGTGTAAAATACATTTATGTCAATTAGATAATTATGATTTAAAAAATTCTATATGATCATCGTCTTGAATAAAAGAAACTTATACCTAAATAACTAGTTATTAATCCTACTAAGGATAACTCGTTACAAAAGGGTAAGAAATAGGTAACCCCCTTTACTAGGTAGATAATACTTAAGAGACCATTACATCAAATACATATAGTGGATTTCATAGAACCCCCATCTTCTACTACACACCATGTTCAGATATATATAGCACCTCAAAATACACATATTACTACTATGGAAAAGAAACCATAAATCACTCAATGATGGGTTCTAAGAACCCCTAATCCTTTTATGACTAATATTGCTTCATGACCACAAAGTCCTATTCTACATGTGTAGAGAACCATTTATACCATAGTGATAGATATTACACCTATACATGCTCTTTGGTAGTGTAAATCGAGTGTTACACTAGATTCACAGTGGGGAGGTATGTATGACATCCATTGGATGTCATCATAGGATGATCTTTCTTCTTCAAAAAATACAAAAATACTAAAAAATTAAAAAAATAAAAAATACAAAAATACTTCAGCACTTACATGTTATATTGGCTCCTTAGAATTCATGTGTTATTTCCATATTAATGGATGACATACTTAGTTAATCCTACATACACTGTGTCATAATTCTACTTGGGTGTGATATATGCATATACAAATACATGGTATATTATTATTTTAGATGTTGGTATTTCCCTCTACTCATGTCATATGGACATTGGGGACATCTACTTCTTTTATCTCGATACACACAGGTTATATGAGTTGATGATCACTAGACATTATCATGTTTGAGATTATATATGTACCTACACATTCCTATGATCCATGATTATATCTTACATAGGGTACTTGATATGTTATACACTTAAAATACTTTTCCTGACACATTATATCCATAAAGCACTATGCCATGTTTATGCTGGTTGCTTATGCTTTAATTTATGCACTTCCTTGAGTGTCTTTCATTACTTTTGTCTTGCTTTTTCAAGCATTTTAATATGTTCCTTTAATTACCCCCTATGCCTATATATGCTTTCATTGAAATTTTCATATGTCATTATTTATTATATGGACATTTTATTATGTCATCTTTGAATTTATGGACATTTAACTAAGTCATGTCCCTTCAATTGTGTGGTATTTGAACATGATCCTTGTTTGCAGTCTCCTTAGACCATTTCATTTTGACTTGATCTTAGGTGATATTTTATGTGCACTTGTTTAATTTTTGAGCTTATAATATTACTATGTAAACATTACCATGATATTTATTATGAATTTTAGGCCTACATGTGATAACATTGGTTATATTTGCTTTAATGATACATATAACTAGACATACTCCTTTGATATGATACATGGTTACATTTACATATTATATAGTTGTCTTAACCCTTTTGAGGTGAGATAATTGCAATTACTATATTTACCTCACCTAAAATGGGGGGTTATTAGTGGGGTAATTTCATAGAGACATGTTCTCCACACTTAGCACAATTTCTAGATTCAGTGGGGACATGCTTTGGAAGAATATTATCCATACTCACTCAATTATATGATACTTATATTAGTTTATGTATTCAGTGGGGGAATGATTAATATTAAGTGGGGGGAGGCCATATGGGTATGGATTCCACACATTCACAATTTTTAGATTTAGTGAGGCATGCATTGGAAGCATGTTTTCCACACCTATTCAATACTCAGTATCTACAATTTATTATGGGGGCATGTTTTGGAAATATGTCCTCAAAATTGGTACTTATATTAGTTTTCATATTTATCCATACATATTTGGGGCATGCTTTGGAAGAATTTCCTCCATATTTACACAGTTATCCAAAATGGAAAAACCACATAGTTATATGATTTAGATTCATAATTATGGTAAAATTCTATACATTATTATTATTATTTTACATAGTTTTAATATGAGACATATCTAAGATGAATATGATATTCAAAATGTGCCTAATATTATAGAATTCAAATAAATTTAAGATTATATAACTCTTTTATGGACTATTACCATATCATAGACTTTTTCATACTAATACCCTATAGACTTTTATTAACTTTTATTGAGCCAATCTACTATAGTAGTTGGTTTAATTTTTTATATGTTTGAGGTGATAAAATGACTCAATATTTCCAAGTTTTTAGTTTTTAATCGATAATCCACCCTCACCAGGTTATAAGTATCATTGGGTTGTATGGTTGAGTTAATGTCAACTGTCAGGTGGTAACTCAATTTTCTCTAAAGTTGGGGTCATGTGCCTTCCAATCTCTCTCTCTCTCTCTCTCTCTCTCTCTCTATATATATATATATATATATATATATATATATATATATATATATGATATATGAAATTTAATTATTTATTTAGATTTATAATATTCTTAGTTTCATAGCCTTATAATGATACATATTTTTAAAAATAGTTTTCCAATAGGTGAGTCATTTACATCAACACCCATGTATACTCCTAAACCTTGCTCTTTTAATTTTAATCTATTTCAAATAATTTCAACCTAAAATATATGAACTAATTTATATTTTAACATGATTTTGGATTCATTTTAGTCACCAAAAAATCACTCAAGTTGGGAACACATAAAGATAAGGTGTGCACGCACACCCAAGTTTGTATTCCTTTCCTTTAAACTAAAAATTTCATTACTAGATTAAAGGGGGGAAATGTAGATAATAATTTATGATTTTATAGTACCTCAGTCTTGTACAATTGGAAAATTTGACCTTGCCTATTCATCCTATTTATTTATCTTTCTTTATTCTATAAGTCTTGCATCTACTCTATCTTTATGCCCCTTGGCCTATATCTCTTAGTTTGACTTATCTTAAATAGATATCCTAGGTCTTATACCTTGCCTAGAATGCTTAAAATGTACTTATCCTCCATATTTTCAAGTTAAGAACTTGTAACTAATCTATTAATCCATAAAAATTAATGTCTATGATAGACAATAACATCAATGTTACTATCTTATCTTGATACAAGTGTCTAATGCCCTAAATTCATCCAAATTGAAATTAAAACATATCCTAATGGTCAACTTAAGTGATTTAATGCAAGTTATTAATCTAAAAGGAATGATATAAATACAATATCAACCCTCATTTACTATTCATCTAGCAACACCTAGAAAAAATACCAGAGAGCATTCAAATAGAATTCACTTGAACAAAACTTTAGTATTTATTACTATTTCCTTATCAGTCATAGGGACTAGACATCTATAGGTTTGAAATACTAAAAGAACTGTTATCATAAAAAATTTCACCCTTAAGGAGGTCATTCAAACCTAATCACTTAAGTGATAACATGGGAACAATCCTAGGTTGTGGGTGACCTAAAGAGTGGATTTAACATCTAGATAGGGCTAGCTCTCTTGATTCATCACTTAAGAACTATCACTAAACCTACTAACTTGTAAGGGAAAAGGGAGAGATAAGTAAAAACAAACTAAATTTAGGAGATGATGCACCAAATTATTTATGACTCCCACAAAATTTCAAATTCACAATTAACATAAAATTATATATTAATACACTAATCCTAATCTACTCTTCCTACATCAATATTTCAATATGAAGGTGGTAGAATATGATTAGGCAAATAGGGATGGTTTTTAAGAGGTTTAAAGGAAATTAATGGAATAATTCCTCACTTAACCTTCATAATAATACTTAAACACTTCATATGACCTAAAAGAGTGAGTTAAAACTGCATATAGGTGAGATAATGAGACAACATGTCAAGGATAACTAAACCAACACTAGAACATAGTCATAAGTAGAGGTAAAAACATCTTTTATATTACTTTAATAGATTAAAAAAGGAGAAGGACTTCACCATACTCAAGTGGAGGATGCATATAATGCCAAAATCAATCATATATATAGAATATAACGAGAAGGAGATAAAAGAGAGATGTAGGAGTTACATATGACAAGTTTCATCTCATGAGGAAACAAGTTATAATTAAAAAAAATCTACAAGTAGGAAATTATTAATTCTTTTATCAACATGTGTGTACTTGATCTGATCCTATTCTTCATAGATGGTGGCATAGTGTGGCCCTTGACCTTCTTGGTGAATCATAAACCTCATTTAAACTATCCATTTTTGTTTATAAGGAGTTATAAGTCTATGTCTTAACATGTGGCACTCTTGATCATGATTCTTAGAGTCTTAAAATGCCATCCTAGGATACTTCAATGTATCTCTCATCTTAGTGAGGCTAAATATCAAGACTCAAGTGTCTTTATATTGATAATAACTTGCATTTTATTGAAAAGATTGCTTGATTCAAATGAAGACCATAATGGTGAGTCTATCTTTCATCTTAGGCTTAGTCATTTTATTCAATACTATTATAATATATTTAATACCTATAAAATAAACTATATGTAATATTTACACCCCTATTAAAGCTCAAAATCATCTCCAAAACTGATACATAAGTGCATTAGGTCTATTAGGAGCTCTTGATAGCAACTTTCTTACTACTAGGTGTCCTGAAACTAATTAATGATGTTAAAGTCAATGCATACCTTCTTAATAATATTCCACTATATTCTCTAGGTCATATTTGGTTTTAAGGTGTATCATTATGTCTCATATAGTCAAATTCCATGAAAAGCCACCAAAAATTTGCATTTCTAGGCCTACAACAATCATTTCTAGGCGAATTTCTATACTCTCACCCCACACATGCCAAAAAATGGACTATTTAGGTGAAAATTAGACATATATAGGTCATTTTGATCATTTTAAAAGTTAAAAAAATTCATTTTAAGTCATTTGAGGAGAAAACATAGTCATCATGTTATTTATAGGGTTTTAGGTGTGTAACCTTCTTAAGGAAAGTTTATAAATATCTAGACCATAATCACTTGAATAATACCAAAAATTGGGATGTAATATGGTCCATAAAAATATCCTATCACCATTTTCTCCCATACACCTACTCATTTTATTTCTCACATGAAGAAGTTGACACTTTTTTTAGTTTAGGACTATTTGAGAGCTTGAGAAGGGGATTTGGCATAATAAAGTGTTAAAGTGTTTTTATGGATCTAAACATATATTTGGGGTATTTGAACCTAAAATTAGGTATTTAAGTTGTCTTATTCACCATTTCACCTCTCCAACTCACTGCAACTTGTGTTAGCCCATGGTCAGGTTTTAAGGGTAGTTTAGTGCAAATGACCCTAAGAGCCTACATTTGGTATTTTCTTCCTCAATAAATGAATTCAAAACTCATAGTATAATATATAAAGGTTATTATTTATCTATTAAAATTATTAATTATTAAAAATCATCCTAAACAAGCAAACCTTCTTTACTTTTTACATATAGGCTTGTGTGTGATCATTTAGGCCTTTTTAGTCCTAAATAGGCTTCTTGACCCCTATCATGGCATTTGATTGATTTTAAAGTATATGAATACCTTGTTATAATTGTTAATCATGGGATATAATGAGAGGGGGGGTGAATCAGTATATCATATGTCTTATAAAACTTTTTCTTAACCAAAATCCACTTAATCAAACATTCAAAATATGCAATAAAACTCAAACAATAAACACCACACAAGATAGAGAGAGACACCAGATATAACGTGGAAACCCAATGTGAGAAAAACCACAGAGAACAATCTCAAGTATATGAATGAGCACCAACCCAAACAATTATCACAAGTACCAACTTGTAGGAACACCAACCCCTTTGCTGAGCACCAACCCAACAACTATTTGTGAGCACCAACCCCTTTGTCGAGCACTAACCCATAGGAGCACCAACCCCTTTGCCAAGCACCAACCTAGAAAAAATTCATGAGCACCAATGCACAGGAGCACCAACCCCTTTGTCGAGCACCAACCTAGCAACAATTCATGAGCACCAACCCACAGGAGCACCAACCCCTTTGCCGAGCACCAACCCACAGGAGCACCAACCTCTTTCCTCTCTCTCACCTTTGCTCTTCTAAGCTAGATATAACAAATATAAATCATATTCATCTCTCACAATTGCTCTTATAACCTAGATATTACAATATCAAATCAACCTCTATCTCTCATATTACAAATGGCTTCTCAAGCCTTTATTTATAGCTTTCCAAATGACCTTTGGCCTTCCCCCTTTGTGACCCTTCAATCCTCATGGAAAATGGCACCAAACTTGTATGACCCTTCATATTCTTGCCTTTGAAAATTCATGTGATGACCCTTCATGACCAAAAATGTCCTTCCCACTTTTGTCCTTATCTTGGTGACTTTTCGTATTCCTCAAAGTGTCCCTTCATGAGAAATTGTGCCCTTCCTCTTTTGTCTTCACTTGGTGACTCTTGGAGTTCCCCAAGATGACTCTTCATGGGAAAATGCATCCCATCCATATTTTATATTTACCCCATGGCTCTTTGACTTTTCCATGGGCCCTTCTTTTGTCTCATATGCAACCAAAAATATATTCGTTAATATTAAATAAATATTAACTCACATTAGCCAAGATAAATCTATTAAAAACAACATTAAATGCAATGGGGCCTTTATCACCAATAATGCTAGACCTTTGACATCAATGAAAATATTTCCAACAATATCCCCCTTTGTCATTGATGGCAACCTCAATCTTGAAATTGCCACATCCTGTCACCTGCACATCTTGTCATCTAAAAACATACAGTAACTCCCCCTTACTGTAGCAATATGTACCTATTCCCTGTACCTATTTTTGCACCTATACCTATACCTGTTATTCTTCCCCTTTGACATCAATGGCAAAGGGCCTAACTAGAGCTATCACTTAGCTCCCCCTCAACTAATGTTGAACATCAATGGTAGGAAGTAATAGAAATTACTCCCAACTCCTCTTGCAGATCTTTGAATGTATCTTTTGATCGTGCCTTTGAGAAGATATCAAAAAACATATACATTGTTCCCTGTCCTTTGAGCATCTGCAATCAACTCATTTGAATATTTTATTCTAATCTCACAACCTTATTTATGAAACTTTAATGTGTATCCTTGATCACATATTTGACTAACACTCAATAGATTATGCTTAAGACCTTTTACATATAAAACATTCTTAGTCTTAAAACTACCATAATCCAAACTCAAAGTACCTTTTTCAGCTATTCTGGCAGTGGTTTTATCTCTGAATCTCATAGTACCACCATTTATCTTCTTTAGAGTAATGAGCTTACTTTTATCTCCTGTCATATGCCTCAAACATCCACTATCAATTAACCATGGCTGATCTTTACCTCTTACATGCAGGGTTGTCTGAACCATCATAGAATCTTCTAGTTATTTCTTCTGCCATGAACATGTCTGAACCTTCTTCTTGATGAATGGAGCTTTGAAACTCTGATCCTTCTTGATTGACTTGAACATTCTTCTACAATACTGATCTATGTGTCCAAAGTTGTTGCACTTGTAGCATATTATGGTCTCTTCATCAAAGCTTAATAGAGGAGCAAAAGAGTTGGGGCTTCTGCTTGACTCTACTTGACTTTCCTTCTCCTTATATCTGAAATTGTTAGCTCTTTTTATACATTCTAATTTCTTGTGACCATACCCATTACAATAAAAACAATATCCATAAAAATAAGACATGTCTGTATATCTCTAACCTGATTACCTTTTGTAGCTTTTTTCTCTCCAGCCTTCTCTGTTTGAAATGTCCTCTGTATTTTTCACTTCTACCCTTTTTGTTTCCTCTTTTGTAAGAGCTTCAACATAGCTCTTTTTATTTTCAAATCTGATCCCTGTCTTATCTGAATTTGCTTTTTGACTTTCCAATATCTTATTCAGCGTGTTATTTCTATCCTCAAATTTTGAATCACTAACTATTTTATCATTGATTGCTTTCTCAATTCTTCTTTTAAAGAGGCAATTTCAAAAACATACCTTTGACATTCTTTTCTTTCTATTTACAACTTTGCTATGAGATCTTCATTCTTCTTGGCTTCTTCCAAGTGTGTTGTTAGATCATCAATAATTTCCTTTGACTCCTTTTCATTTTTCTTGATCTGGCACTTTAATCTTTGATTCTTCTTCTGAACATCTTCTAACTCTTTTAAGGCACAAATGAGCTCTCCTTCCATATTCACTTCAACTTCCTCCTCTTCTTCTTCTTGATCACCTTCATGTATGGCCATGAATAGAATCTCTTCTTCTTCTGAACTGCTCACTCCACTATCTTTGACTGAGCTAGGATCCTTATAATACAGGCTCTTCTTCTCGAATCCCTTCTTAGATTCGCCTTTGAAATTCTTCTTGTAAGTAGGCTTTTCTTCTTCATCATAATTACCCTTATTTTGGCATCTAGCTAAAAAATGTCCAATCTTTCCACAATTAAAACATTTAAAAGGTAATTTTCCTTGATATTTACCTATTCCTCTTTTCGGCTTGCAAATAAAAAGTGCTCCATTTTCATCTTCATCATCATTGGAACTATCACTTGATTCTTGAATCTTAGCTTTCTCTTTCTTTGATGTCTTGAAAGCTGCTTCTCTCTTTGAGGGTTTATCTTGTTTTGTCTGCATCTCATATGCCATGAGAATAACATGAAGCTCATCCATCTTTAGCTTGCCTAAATTCTTCATCTCCTCGATTGCCAAAACCTTTACATCATATCTCATTGGTAGAGATCTCAAAACCTTTTGCACCACCATTGACTCTTCCAATGTTTCTTCAAGACCTTGAATCTGATTTACGATTTTATCAACTTGCAAAAGATAAATTGCTATATCTTCTTCTTCCTCCATCTTCAAACTTTCAAACTACCTTCTAAAATTCTAAAGCTTAGCTCGCTAAACCTTTACATCACCTTTGTAAATATTCTCAAGTTTTACCCAAGTTTCATGAGCAGATTTACAGTGCATAACTTTAACAAATTTAGATTCACATAAACCACATAAAATAGCATTTAAAGCTTTAGCATTACATTCACTTGCCTTATTTTCTATTGGAGTAATTATAGATGTCTGTGGCTCTTCATATTCCTCCACCACTGCTTTCCATATGTCGAATCCAAGGGCCATCAAATAAATCTTCATTCTCATCCTCCAAAAAGCATAATTCATCCCATCAAACAAAGGTGCCTTGTTTGTAGAAAATCCTTCCTATGACCTAGCCATCGTGCTTTCCCGATCTACCTTCAAGCTGTAAAACTTTTCAAAAAGGAACTTGCTCTGATACCAATTGTTAAGCATGAGATATATTAAGAGGGGGGGTAAATAAATATATCATATATCTTATAAAACTTTCCCTTAACAAAAATCCACTTAATCAAACATTCAAGATATACAATAAAACTCAAACAATAAACACCACACAAGATAGAGAGAGACACTAGATATAAACTGGAAACCCAATATGGGAAAAACCACAGAGAACAATATCAAGTATATGAATGAGCACCAACCCAAACAATATTCATAAGCACCAAATTGTAGGAGCACCAACCCCTTTGCTAAGCACCAACCCAACAACTATTCATGAGCACCAACCCACAGGAGCACCAACCCCTTTTCCAAGCACCAACCCAGCAATAATTCATGAGCACCAACCCATAGGAGCACCAACCCCTTTGCCAAGAACCAACCCAGTAACAATTCATGAGCACCAACCCATAAGAGCACCAACCCCTTTGTCGAGCACCAATTCAACAACAATTCATGAGCACTAACCCACAGGAGCACCAACCCCTTTGTGTATACCACACACCTATCTCTCAATGTTTCTATCTTAACAAATGATAGTTCATTACAACATCTCTTTCCTCTCTCTCACCTTTGCTCTTCTAAGCTAGATATAACAAATACAAATCATATTCATCTCTCACAATTGCTCTTCTAAGCTAGATATTACAATATCAAATCAACCTCTATCTCTCATATTACAAATGGCTTCTCAAGCCTTTATTTATAGCTTTCCAAATGACCTTTGGCCTTCCCCCTTTGTGACCCTTCAATCCTCATGGAAAATGGCACCAAATTTGTATGACCCTTCATATTCTTGCCTTTGAAAAGTCATGTGGTGACCCTTCATGACCAAAAGCGTCCTTCCCACTTTTGTCCTTATCTTGGTGACTTTTCATATTCCTCAAAGTGTCCCTTCATGAGAAATTGTGCCCTTCCCCTTTTGTCTTCACTTGGTGGCTCTTGGAATTCCCCAAGATGACTCTTCATGGGAAAATGCGTCCCATACTTCTTTTGTCTTTACCCCATGGCTCTTTTATTTCTCCATGGGCCCTTCTTTTATCTCATATGCAACCAAAAATATATTTGTTAATATTAAATAAATATTAACTCACATTAGCCAAGATAAATCTATTACAAACAACATTAAATGCAATGGGGCCTTTATCACCAATAATGCTAGACCTTTGACATCAATGACAATATTTCAAAAAATAATTTTATAATTCAATTTAATATGTTATTTTACCTTAATATATACCTCATGGTTTTAGATAGTAATCAATACACCTTTCATCAATTCACCTATAATCTATCTGAAGGTGTTTATGGCTTCATGATTACAAGTATGAGAGTGTGTATTCTTATTTTGGACTTATGTCACCTTAATTATCTTGAAAGATATTTAAAGGTTTTTAAATTTTATTAATTAACTATATATATACCTCCCAACTTCTTATTTCACATCTCACATATGGCATTTTGATCATACTACCTACTACAGGCTATAGGTGGTCATTTATGCCTTTTGACTGTTAGTTCACAAAAATTATTTATCCAAGCTAGTTTAAATTTCTTGAGATGTTTTTTATAGGATTTAAATTCACTTAAAAACTTATCTTTACCATTTCAACCTTTTTTTCCTCAAACAACTCATCACCATGTTTTTATGTTATACTACCTATTGACAGGCTTATAGGTAGTCATTTGGTCTAAAACCTTCTTTTTCCTATTTTTGCCATATTGAGGCCAAATGACCAATGATGGAATTTTTATATAAATTATATTATGTTTTTAATTATATTTCGTTATTCCATTGGGTATAAATCACTTGGACCACTCACTTTGAACTCTCACATTCCTCCTCTAGGCTTACACAGTCCAACTGAATACAAAATGAGTTAAAAGTGTGAGAATTAATATCTATTTTGGATGATTTTAGAACTCATGTATTTTATTTAGAGATTTATTTTTATGCCCAAAAGAGTTAAATGCATGTTGTTTTCCTATAGAAACACAAATTATGCCTATTACATGCATTGTATGCACTTAAACTTATTTCTCTCACTATTGGCCTGAGAAATTTGAATCACAAGGATTTTAGAGATTTTTGAAAGGAATAAGGACACAATATGTTTTAAAGGAAGAAATATGTACTTCTCATATACCTCATTTTAGTTCCATTGCTAGCCTACAAGTTTGGAAACCTATAGGTTCACAAAACTCTCTTGAATTGACCTCAAGAAAGACCTTTGTATTATAGGGATTATCACCTAGAGTGCATACTTGAGAGTTATCTTCAATAATATATGAATATTTTGATTTCCTTAAATTATCATGGAATTTTAAGTCTACATTCACATTTTATTAGGGTTTCTCCACCATGGTTTCAAGTTCTAACTAGTTCAACTACACATGCATAGTTGCACGCCTTTCTTGAAGTTCATACATACAATGATGATTTTATATGTCTAAAGTATATTTATGAGATTTAATAAATTATAAATAATCTAATTTAATTCATCACATACACCAATACACTTCACATCCCTTACAAACTTTGATTGTCATGCTTAAACTAACAACTCAAGGCTATTTGACATTACTCCAAACATGACCATGAAAAAATTAAATAAGTATGATATTACATGGGTAAAATAATGTTCAAGATACCCTAAAAAATCATATTCATGCATTCATTTGGGATCAGAACCTTGTATTTATAGAAAACTAACCCTAGTGGAGTTTTAAGTCACCTTTCTACACCCTTAACTTCTTAATGATTGTTCATAAAGTTAAGGAGCCTAACTAGGCAAAAGATACCACAAAGTGGAAGGGAATTAGGGTCCCAACATCTATACAAGATCTTGGATTCTAATTTTATCTCTCCTTAAAGTACTATCTATAAACTGGTTACCCTTTTGAGGTTGTCAAGAAGCTTGATGGAGAAAAGGATGGTGTTTTTGCCTTGTTTGACTATGTAGTTCCACATTTTGCATATATTTACATTTGAGAAGACCATGGAGAACCTTGGAGGATTTTTTATGTTTTCCATAAATGAAAACCCTCTAAAAAAGACCTTTAAAAACATATTTTTTCAAAATTTTAACTATTCTACCCTTTAAAACTATTAGAGATGGTGAACCAAGTGACCATTTAGCTTCCCCTAACTTGTATAGAGGTAGAGAAATGTGTCAAAACTTTTATCACCTCTTTTTGTATGTATAAATTTTAATAGCTATTCACTTTTTCATTAGAAAATGATAACTAATTAGTTACAAAGAAGTCCTAATGTTGAAAAGCAATTATTTAAGAAACTTGGAGGATGTTTATAGGCATGTACAACATAATGTCATTATCAAGGTGTTATATGACTTTAAAATAACCTTATCCAAGGACAAAACCATCATATTTTCTCTTTCTTAGCAAGTATCATCTCAACATTGGAATGAAAAATGAGACTAAAGTAATCAAATACCTTAATCTTATCAAAACTACCTTAATCTCTCCAAATTACTTGAAATACAATGTGATCAACTTGCTAATTATGCTCCTGGGTCAATTTGGTCAACTTTAGATTATGGTTTTTTGAAGGGTCACCACCTTGCTTCCTTTAGAATGATTCTTCATTGACTTGATTTCATTCCTAGCATTAAATTTATCAAACTTACCTTGAAAAATGCTAAACACATGAAGGGACTATAAAGAAATACCATTTGATGACAAGATAAAGTGATTTAACCCTGCCAATCACCAAACCATCCTAAATGACCTTGTAAGCTACCAAGGAAGACACACTACTTGTCCTCTTAGAACATTAACGACCAATACAAAAATTTCATAATGGATATCAACAAATTTAACATCAATTACATCAAAATTTTGAATGATACTCATTCATGGTAGCCAAATTTTGGATAACATCTTTGGTAACCTCCTGGGATTGCATGTTTGCTATGCATCTAGAATAGTTGCCTTATACCTCTATTGAGATATCAAGTCACCTCTCACTCAACCTTAGACCTGATTGGACCTTGAACCTGATTTCAAATGACTTAAAACAAGGATAGATAATTGATAATACCTCCAACAACACACAATAAAAATAAACAAGGATAACACAAAATAAATCAATAAGACAAAACACTATGCTACAAAGCACTTAGAGGAAAGATATGACAAAAAATAACTAATCTAACATATAATAACCTACTCTAACAACTTAAGATATCCCTAAACAAAACCATTAACTGGTAGTTCAAAGTATCTACCTTTTTGGACCAAGCTCATGTGACTAGCAAGCTTGATGGAAGACATGAGAAAATGGAAGAGGGGAAATTGTATGTTGATCTTGACATATCCTTCTTCAAAATAAACCTTATACACCTCCTAAACCTTTCTTAAAGCATGAGTTATCAAGGATGTATGTTTAAACTGATCTTGAATAGGTTTAGGCTCATCTTCAAATTTTAAAATGAACATGATAGGCAATGACTCCTTGTTAGCTTCCAACTGAGCTAAGTAGCTGATAGAACATGATCTTGTAGTGGTATATACTTTATCAACCTTCACCACATGACAAACCTTTTCATACTCTAGAGATAGTGTATAAACATGAATAGATTGACATGTTTCTTATATAAAGGTTTGTCTTATCTTCCAAGAGTAAAAAAATGTCTACAAACTAATTGATAGGTTGATATCCCACCTTGAAGATATCAAATAAATCAAATTTAGCTAAAGTAGCTTCTTAGAATGGCATGTTTGGAGAGATGCCTTCTTCTTGCTTGTTGGTTTTCTTGATAAAGTTACTTTCCTCAATCTAGGTCAGACCATAGATCCCTTTATAAGAGTGTAACCTACTCTTAAGACTTTAAAAAATTCCTCAAACTAAACTTCACCTGATTCCAACTCATTTAAACCATCTTGTAGCTTGATGGGAGCTAGTATAGATGTAGTCACAACATAATTGGATAAATAATTAAAGATTGTAACTCTTTTATCATGTTTTTGGTACTCAAAACAATCTTTAGCCACTTTAAATGAATTATTATGAGGATATTATTCTACTGAAACAACTTGATCATAACTTTGTTCACATTGGGAAAACTCTTTCCTTTCAAGGTCTACTATCACTTGATCATTTTTAGTCCATCAAACTTACCTTGATCTTCATCTTCAAAGGTTGATTTAAATATCTCTTCACCAAGAGGTGTTTTAATTATGACATCTTCATCATATTTACTTTGATCTCTCTCTTCATAGCCTTCTTGAGGCTCACTTATAGTTGCAACTTGACCTTCTTCATTGGCCTCCCATAGAACATGTTCTTCTTTAAGGATAGCTTGCTCAAACTCACAAACAAGATTTGGGATCTTGAGATAAATGAGCCTATAATTCTTCTCCTTCCATTCACAATCAATACCTCAACCTTTGGTATGCTTTAGTATTCAAACTTATCAGCAAGGACTTCCTTATTCATTTGGATGTTTTCTTGAATTGACCTCCATGATGGAAAAAATTTAGGTTATTCAACCTTATCAACAAGGACTTCTTTCCTAATTGGGATTCCTTATTGGATTTACCTCCATGATGGGAAGGTTTTAGGCTCTTGAAGAGGTATGGTTGGGGATTGAATAGGCAAAGTTTCCTCTTTAGCCTCAACATCCTAATCTAAGTTTTTTCCATTTTATTTATCCCATGACTTCACCACTTGATTCTAACTTGGAATCTTAAAAGACCTTTTTGGGTTCTCTTGGGGAAGATAAATAGATTTTTGTGCCAAGATAAGCTCATTATTTTCCCTCAAAGTAGTAATCAAACACTCCAATTCTAATTTATCTTGGTATTCAACCCTCTCAACAAGAAATTATTTCCTCTTTTAGATACTTTATTGGATTGTACTCCATGATCAGAAGGCTTGAGGAATGTGTGAAGGACTTGGGAGGATTTTAAACTCACTTTTTTTTAGGAATAATGGGTGAAACAAAAGAGAGCTAATGTGGAGTAGAAGAAGGAACATGAGGATGATAGTACTACACATGCTACTTATCATGAACCATTAACTTGTCTTCTATGAACTAAATTAGACCACCTATATCAAACATATCGTTGATTAATATTTATTGGTTCTCTCTCTCAATAGGTTTCCACTTACTCTTAACCAACTATAATGAGTCCTTCATATTCTGAATCAGATGTATAGGGACATTTTGACCATACTTTTTTTTATCAATCTTTATCATATGCCTTTCATAGCCCATAAGAGTTTATTTAAATATTGAAATAAATTGAGTAGAAATATAACTATGATGACTAGGAGAAGCATGGTATTGAAAAAGTTGATTAAAGGAATGAATAGGTTTCTAAGGAGGTTGACTTAGGGTAGTAGGTGGCATATAGGACTGATGGAAAGATTGGTAAGGTTTCTGAAGAAGGGAAGAATAATAGTAATCTTGATATCAAGGTTGTGATGGCTTAATGTGGGATTGATATGACTCATTATTTTATTGATAATGATAAAAATATTACTAGTAAGGATCAACATACTACTAGTAAGGATCAACATAGGATTGATATGGATCACCAAATTAAGTAAAATAGAAATCCACTCTAAACCCAACCATGAACCTCATGCAAAAGGAGAAATATAAAGAACACTTGTTTTAAATAATACTTGGGCTACTAAAACTAGGTGAATGAACTCAAAGTTTCCATTGGTTCTTGTGTTCATTCCTTCAAAGGTTGGTGCATTGAAGAAACACACCAATAAATCTTTAATGGATGAAATATATTATCCCCTAGGCATGTCATAATTGTTATTATCAAAATTTACACCCTTGAGGAGGTTGTTCAAGCTTCCTCACTTAAGTGATAACATGGAAACAATTATAAGTTGTGGGTGACCTAAAGAATGGATTGAACCTCTAGATAGGGCTAGTTCCCTTGATGCATCACTTAAGAATGATCACTAAACATACTAACTTTCAATGGAAAAGGGAGAGATAACTGGAAATAAAATAAAATAAGGAGGTGATGAATGAAATTTTTAACCACTCCTGCACATCTAAAAATGTACAATGAACATATAATTGATCTATTCATACACTACTCCTAATCTACTTCTCTTACATAAATATTTCAATATGAAGGTGGTAAATGATGATTAGGCAAGGAGGGCTAGTTTTTAAGAGTTATAAACAACACTAATGAAATATTTCCTCACTTAAAATTTGTAATACTACTTAAACACTTAATATAAACTACAAGAGTGAGCTTAAACTACATATAGGTGAAATAATGAGTCAACATATCAAGGAAAATTAAATCAATACTAGATAAGATTAATCATTCATACACAAATAGTAGAATACAATCATAAGAGGAGGTAAAACTAGATCATATATTAATTTAATGGATTAAAAATGGAGAATGGATTCACCATACTCAAGTAGAGGATGCATACAATACCAAAATTAGGCATATATAGAAGAGAATGAGGAGAGAGAGGAGAGGTGTAGGCATTTCATATGATAAGTTTCATCCCATGAGGAAATAAGTTAAAATAAATAAAGTATATGAGTAGGTATATAGGAAGTATTATATCAACATGTGTGTACTTGATCTGATTCTCCTCTTCATCGATGATGGTGTAGAATGACCCTTGACCTTCTTGATGACTCATTAACCTCATTTAAAAATGTCCATTCTTGTTTAGAAGGAATTACAAGTATATGTCTTGACATGTGGCACTATTTATCATGATTATTGGAGTATTATAATTCCCTCCTTTGATACTTAAATGTCTCTCTCATCTTGTTGAGGTTGAGGATCAAGACTCAAGTGTCTTCATACTTATTGGAACCGACATTTGATTGAAAAACTTGCTTGATTCAAATGAAGACCAAAATGGTGAGTCTATATTTCATCTTAGGCTTAGAAATTTTATTAATTACTATTATAATATATTTAACACCTATAAAATACCCTGTACATAATCATTCAACCCCTTTTCAAGCTTAAAATCATCTCCAAGATTGATACATAGGTGCATTAGGTCTATTAAAAGCTCTTGATAACAACTTGTTTACCACTAGGTGTCTTGAAACTAATTAATGATGTTGAGGTCACTATATAACTTATTATGAGTATTTATAATCATATTCCCATATATTATCTAGGTAATATGTGGTTTTAATGGATTTCATTAGGTCTCATATAGTCAAATTCCATGAAAAGCCACCCAAAACTTGCATTTCTAGACCTGCAATAGTCATTTCTAAGCCAATTTCCATACAATATCAGCCCTCAAATGATCAAAAATTTCATATTAAATTTACAATGATACCTAAATAGGTCACCCATATCATTTTAAAGTTAAAAAAATTCATTTGCAGTTATTTGAGGAGAAAACATAGTTATAGGTCATTTGCAGGATTTTAGGTGTGTAACCTTCTTAAAGATCTGGACCTTAATATCTTGAATAATACAAAAAAATTGGATGGAATAGGATCAATGAATATTTATTATAACCATTTAATCCCATTCATCTACTAATTGTACTTCTCACATGAATAATTTGACTCTTTTTTACTATTTAGGTCTGTTTGAGAGCTCGACAAGGGTAATTTGGCATCATAAGGTGTGAAAGTTCTTTTTTTGGATATAAAAATATAATTGGTGTATATTAACCCTAAAATTAGGTTTTAATTTGGTTTTATTCACCATTTCACCTCTCCAACTCACTGCAACCTATGTTAGCCCATGGTCAGGGTTTAAAGGCAATTTAGTCTAAATGACTTTAAGAGCTTGCATTTGGTCTTTTCTTTCTTAATAAAGGAGTTACAACCTTTTAAAATCATGAATCAAGGTTATTATTTATATATTAAAATTAATCATTCTTTAAAACCATCCTAAACAATAAAACCTTCTTCACTTTTTGCATATAGTCTTGTGTGTGATCATTTAGGCCTTTTAGGCCTAAATAAACTTCTTGACCCCTATCATGGCATTCAATAAATTTGAAAGTATATGAATAATATTTTTTTAATTTTATAATTAAATTTAATATTATTTTGGACATTATTATATACCTCATTTATTTAGATAGTAATCAATACAAATTTCATCAATTCACCTATAACATGCGTGTAGGTCCTTATGGCTTCATGATTGCAAGTACGAGAGTGTGTCTTCTTATTTTAGAATTATGGATCCTTAATGATATTTAAAATCATTAAAAATTTTATTCATGTCATTCCTTAACTTTATGCATACCTCACAAATTATTATTTCACATCTCACATATATTACATTTTGATCATACTGCCTACTCCAGGCTATAGGTGGTCAGTTAGGCCTTTTGACTGTTAGTCCACCAAATTGGTTTATCCAAGCTATCTTAGATTTATTTATATGTTTTTTATAGGATTAAAATTCACTTAAAATTTTATCTTTACGCTTTTAATCTTTTGGTTCCTCAAACAACTCATCACCAACATGTTTTTTCACTCTACTACCTATTGACAGGCTTGCAGGCAGTCATTTGGCATAAGAACTTATTTTTCTTATTTTTCCCATATTGAAAGCAACTAACCAATTATTTAAATATTATATAAATTATTTTATGTTTTTAATTATTCTCCATCATTTTAATTCATCTAAATCACCTAGAGTACTCACTTAGAACTCTCATAGTCCTCCTTTAGGTTTACACAGTCCAACTTAGCCTACACAATCCAACTAATACAAAATGAGTTGAGTCTGAGCCTTCATATATATTTTGGATGATTTTATAACTAATTTATGGAATTTATATATTGATTTTTATTTCCACCAAATTAAAATTCATGTTGATTTATTATAGAAACACAAACTATGCCTGTTACATGCATTATATGCATCTAAACTTCCTTTTCTCACTGTTGGCCTAAGAAAGTTGAATAATAAGGATTTTTAGGAATTTTTGAAAGTAATAAGGACAAAATATTTTTTAAATTAATCCATATTTACTTATCATATAAATAATTTAGTGCCAATGCTGACCTATAGGTCTAGAAACCTATAGGTTCACAAACTCTCTTGAATTGACTTGAAGAAAGACCCTTGTCTTCTAGGTCTTGTCACTAGGAATTATTCCTTGAGAATGATATTAAAATATATTTTAATACCTTTATTTTATTTAAGGATCATGGAAAATTAATTCTACATTCACATTATATCAGGGTTTCTCCAGCATGGTTGTAAGTTCTAACTAGCTCAACTGTACATGCATAGTTGTCTACCTTTCTTGAAGTTCATGCATCCAATGATCCTTTAAAAAGTATGAGGTATATTTATTAGACTAAATAAAATATAAATAATCTCATTTCATTCATAACATACACCAATACACTTCACATCCCCTACAAACTTTGACTGTTAATGTCATGCTTAAACTAACAACTCAAGGTTATTTGACATTACTCCAAACATGAAAATGAAGAAACTTAAGAAAGTATGATATTATAGTGTTCAAAAAATGTTAAAGAGACCCTAAAAATTCATCTTGATTCATTAATTTGGATTCATAACCCTTCATTTTGAGAAAACTGACCCTAGAAGGATTTTGAGTCACCTTTCTACACCCTTAACTTCTTAACAATTGTTCATAAAGTTAAGGAGCCTAACCAAACAACCAATTACACAAAGTGTAAGGAAATTAGGTTAAATTACTATCACCAAGATATTTTATTCTAAGTTTATCTCTCCTTAGATTACTATCCACAAATTAGTTTCCCTTTTAAAGTTGTTAAGAAGCTCAATGGAGAAAAGGGTGGGTTTTCTACCTTGTTTTACTTTGTAGTTCCATGTTTTGCATAGATTTGGGTCTAAGAAGACCATTTTATACATTTTACATAAATGGAAACCCTCTAAAAAAGACCTCACAAATCATGTTCTTTTCAATATTCAATTTGTTCTACCATTTGGAACTACTAGAGTTGGTGAACTAAGTGACTATTCAACTTCCCCTAATGTTTACAGATGCAGAACAATGTGTCAAAATGTTTCCCACCTTTATTTTAATGCATCTCTTTCAATATATCTTCACTTGGACAATATAAAATGATAAATAAGTAGTTACAAAAAGGTCTCAATATTAAAAATTAGTCTTTTAAGACACTTGGAGGATGTGTATAGATATATACAACATGATGTCATTACCAAGGTGTTAGATGACTTAAAAATACCCATATCCAAGGACAAAATCTTCATATTTTATCTTTCCTAGCAAGTGTCATCTCAACATTGGAATTCAAAATGAGACTAAAGTAATAAAATACCTTAATCTTATCAAAACTACCTTAATCTCTCAAAATTACTTGAAAATACAATGTGATCAACTTACTAATTGTGCTCCATGGTCAATTTGGTCAAATATAGATTATGGTTTTTCTTTGAAGGGTCACCACCTTGCATCCTTGAGCATGAATATTCATTGACTTGATTTCATTCCTAACCTTAACTTTGTCAAAATTACCTTAAACAATGCTAAAAACATGAAGGGACTACAAAGAAAGACCATTTAATGACAAGACAAAGTGATTTAACCCTTCTATTCACTAAAAAATCATAAATGACCTTGTAAGATGCCAAGGAAGACACACTACTTGTCATATTAGACTATTAATGACCAATAAAAGACCTTCATAATGGATATAAACAAAGTTAAGATCAATTTTATCAAATTTTTTAATGATACTCATTCATGGTAACCAAATTTTGGCGAACAAGAGCAACATAAGAGCCTGATTTTCCAAGTTACAAGCTAGGCCAATTTTGTACTTACTTTGCACATATTTTATGATTCACACACAAGCCAACACGTAGGGAATAACTAAATGAGTATGATGTCATCTTATATAATATTGGATATGTAATCATTACCACTAATAATAGTTTTTTGGAGAATTTCAACACCATGTGCCCACTAAACCTTTTTTTCCCAAGGTCACATTGAAGATGGAAAGCAAGGGTTTTTCCATTTCACAAAGAGTGATAGTCCATGAACGAGATTTAAATGCATTAGAGTGAAGGTGAATAAAACCCATAAGCATCCAGGTGGTTGCATCCTATTTCAATAGATATTTTTATAGGATACTAGTGTCGATCCTAGACAATAACTTTGATGTAATCATCCAAGGCTAATGTTATTGTCTAGAGAGCCAAAAACATCAAATCCAAAATCTGATGATTATTTTATAATCTCATTCCTATCTACTTTCATCCTATTACATATATATAATTGCATTATCATCAAAATGAGCTAATGACTTCACTTCTTGGCCATTTATATAACTAGAATAGTTGTAATTTTCATAGTTATACTATCTAAATATAATAAATGTAGTGTATGTTTATATCTGATTTTAACATCTAATTGGCTTATTATAGATCTAATTATCACCCTTGTGCCATTTAACTTATATATACCCATTTAACATCTATATAACTCTAATATAGATCATTTTAGGGTTAAACACAAAGATTCAAGCATATTAAAAAGGTCTCATAAAGGTCTAATAGGCCAATGTGTAGATAAATCATGAATGTTGTAGGTTTGTAACTTAGGTTGTTATATTTACATGGTATAATGATAAACCAAATGCTTCCTTTGAGTCATTAGTACCATGATAAAGAGATTATTACATAATTATTTTAAGATCCTTGATCCTTTAATCAGAGAATAAAGGTCATCATGAAGGAAATATAAGGTCTATAAGTTTGTAAGCATGTCTACAAGGTTCTCAAGAAGTTGGAGACCTAGAAATAAGTTCTCACTAGTAAAAAAACATGACAATAGACCTCCTCTTTAAAAACAACACAAATGAATTTTTTGAGCATCTACAATCACATTTTCAAGTCTACACTAATGTTATAGGATCTTTTAGAGGTCATATAAGTGAGAAGCATGGCCAGAAGTTCTAAACACTCACCTACATGCTCTGTAAGGTCTGAAAAATAGGTTGAAACATTGTAGACAAGATTCCTTGATAAAATATTTAAGTTAAAACATTTCAAAAAATTTCATGGTGATTATAAAATATGGTATAGGATTTTTAAAGTTTCAAAACCTACCTATAGGTTGCAACATTATTTTCAAGATTTCCATGGTATTCAAACCTTCAAGATAGCCTTTGTGATCCTCCTCAAGCTTTAAAAAAACATAAATAAGTCTTAAGGTTTGTTTAAAATAGATTTTTCAAGACCTAAATAAAATTTTAAAACATTGTTCTCAATCACTATAGGATTTCAAGGCAAGGTTTCATGTTTCTAGGATAGATCGAGAAGATAAATCACAAAGTTTTAAAGCTTCCTAGATCCAACATGCAGGTCTATAGTAGGGTTTTAAAGGCATTAAGAAATGTTTCAATCATGATCCAAGAATAATCATTATTGTTATAGGTGAGAAACATGGTTTCAAGTCTAAAATGCTAACCCATAGCCAGGTATAAAAAATAGGTTGAAAGCACAATCTTAGACCCTACATGCCTATATACTTATTGCAAGTCTCCTTTGACTATATATATGACTCCAAATATTTTTATAACCTAAATTTCCTCCTAAAAGATCAAAAGTAGTGTATTCAATTTTTCACTATGATCTTAACAGGATTTCAAGATTTTAGAACATGTTTTGAAGGTTGTAGACATGTTACCAAGGTTTTCAGATGGTTTTCAAACATGTACAAAGACATTATAGGTCTATAAACCTTTTTAAAAATTTCATAACCACTCTAAAGGGTCTTAACCTCTAAATTAACTTACCTATAGGTTTGAGCATGGTCTTAAACATCCTTTAAAAGCACCCACAAGTCAACAGGTAGATTTTGAAAGGTTTCTATGATTTTAAGGCTTCTAATAGGTCTGTGACCAAGTTTTTAATGTTTCCATGATAATTTAATGCTATAAATAGATTGATAAGGTTGGGTAGGGCCAAAAAAAAGCCTAAAACATGAATTTTTTAGGTCTAAGAGAGGTTTCATGATCTCTAGATCACATCATCAGGATAATGTAAGTTTATTCTACCTTATCAAGCATCCATAAAGCATGTAAATAGTTGTAAATAGTCTATGAAGTAAAAAAATAGTTACATGCATTCACATGACAACAACTATCACAAATTAAAATAAGTTCAAGATTCGCGTGACAATAGTTGTGATAACTAACAAATGGGATCATTAGAAGATTGAATCTATGTTTGCTCATATGACCAAGGTTTTCATGTCTCCATCAACTACCTAGACAATAATAGTGATAGGAAATGGATATGATAATTAAATGATACATCATCCAAGCATCACAATATAATTCATTACAATTCAAAAATGTGTTTTCCTAAAGATGTGAAACCACTAGCAATTCAAACCATAGTTTATCCTTTTAAACATTACTTATTAGTTAAAACACATTTAGAGATATGACAAAACATTCTTGATGGAAGTTTTAAACATATTTTCATTGGAGTGGTGCATGTTAGATACTTATTTTTATATAAGAGTTATAATTATTAATGATGTGTGTCTCTTCAATTATTATTACAATTCATGTCTATATGACTAAAAACAGAGTCATGACAAGGATAAAAAATAGAATGAGATATATAATTATTAAAATGCATAAATTGATTACCTCATATATTCCATCCATGCCTTTAGAACAATCCAAACATTTAAATCATGTTCTAAATAGGAATACATGAAGTGGATTAAATGAAATAAACTCTTCTCATAGTTTATGATATTCCAGACTATTACTAGATTATGTTCTACATCATTTGTGTCATAGTATAGGTAGAGTTTTATGTATTAAATTTATGAATTATGTTTGGTTTATAAAATTTAGTGGAGAGGGGGTGAGAGTGGATGTTGGATTGGTGTTAAGATGCCCTTATATATATTTTCCAAGAAACAGAAGTCATAAAAAATGTGATCATAATATAATATTTAATAAATTAAAACAAAATCCATAAGGTTAAATAAACAAGAATATTTAAGGTGAAATGTTTATATATATATATATATATATATATATATATATATATATGTATGTATGTATGTATGTATGTATGTATATATGTATGTATATATATATGTATGTATGTATATATATATATATACATACATACATATATATATATATACATACATACATATATATATACATATATATACATACATACATACATATATATATATATGTATGTATGTATGTATGTATATACATACATACATACATACATACATATATACATATATATATATATATATACATATATATATACATATATATGTACATATATATATATATATATGTATGTATGTATGTATGTATATATATATATATACATGTACATATATATATATGTACAAATATATATATATATATACATATACATATATATATATATATACATATATATATATATATATATACATATATATGTATATATATACATATATATATATATATATATATATATATATATATATATATATATATATATATATATATATATATCTCCCTTGAGTGCTTTGATCATAGATGGAGGTCTTTGAGATGAATGACTATGATTCCTCTTCCACTCAAAACTCACTTGTAGCTCAACCTATTCATATACAAATATTATTAGAAACTTTATATATTAGAACAAGATACTTAAAAAATTAACAAGTTAAAAATTATTCAAAGGTTCACTTACCACAATCTAGTGGTCATGGTCAATTTACGCATGTTGTTCAATAGGGTCAATGTTAGGTTGAAGATGGCAAACAAGAGTGTGAAATAGAGAACTAAAAAGAGTAGGACCTTGCATATATATATATATATATATATATATATATATATATATATATAAAATTCAAAATTAGCTCATAAACATTTTAAAATTTTGATTAAATCATCAAAATATAATATTTAAATATTAAAAAGTAATTTGTGTTTTGCCATGCCATGCCTGCTAATCATTTGATCATGACTAAAAGACATCATCAAAGGAGTCTACATAGATAATTTTTCATGCATCATTTATTTTCACAAGTACAAAAGAAAATTAAAAAACATAAATCAATATTTACACTTAAAATTTAAAATAAATCTCATACCTCAGTTGTTGTGGAGATGAAATCATAATGGCAACACCTACATTTTTTCCTGCTTAAATAAATGGTGGAGTGTCTAGCATGGTCATCAAATAAATAAATAAAATATCATTTTTAGTCACTTAAGCATACTTTAATCAATACTTAAAAATTAATACTTAATCAATACTTTAAAATTACCTTCATATATGTGGATATGAGCATAGTATCAATAACAAATGTGCTTGTGTAGCATCCATAATCCCCCTAAAACATAAAAAATTACATATACATTATTGAGATTTATATGAAAAAAATTATTATCTTTTTAATTTTACAAATATTTGAAATTTAACATATCTATAAATTTTATTTGTAATATGTAAAATATATGAGACACCTAACAAGCTATAGGGAAGGGATCCAGACCAAATGTAGATGATTGAAACACATCAGTGAGATCAATATCATATAGGCCCATATAAATACCACCATGAATGGACCATATGAAATATTCCACATCCTCCTCAGGGCCAGTGTGTATAGTACCACATGATATGCAATGGTGAGGTCAGGTAACAATGCTAGATGAAGCCTCCCCATGTCTATCCTCACCAATAATTACATGAGAAACCTATATTATATGTTTAATGAGGATGTCAGTAAGCCATTTAAGTGCATGCAAAGTATAAATATATAAATTCCCATTGAATATAGAGGGTATTATCTCAGAAGGATGTGGCTTTTGGATAGGTACTTTGATAGGTTGATTAGGTGCATAACATGTACCCAACATATCCTGCACAAAGCCTTTTCCTCTACCCTAAAATTTTGAGAAATCAAAATAATTTGGAACTTCATTAAGGATAAACTCATAATATATTTTTCTCAAAAAACACATGGGGATCTCATTATTATTACAAGGTGGGTGATCAAAAAATCTATCTCAAAAAAATTGTTTGGTCAACTTATGGGTACACTAATGGATTGGAATCCATTTGGCTATCACATCTAGTAGTGCACCAATTCTTTCATCATTAAATAGTTCATAAATTTAGGCTTTGGTTGTTTTTTCTATCTCTCATAGTGTCCATAGATAATTTTTTAGAATAGTATGCCTTGCATATATTTCTATAATCAACCCACCTATCAATTTGACACATTAACGAGTCAACTTCACCTATTAATATCTCTAATGTATTTGATAGAGAAGTTTGGTGGGGGTTTTTTTAATGGGGATCCCTAATTTACTTAATTAAATTCTCAATTTTGATTTTGTTTTTTATTATGTGGGCTGCCAAATCCTCCTGACTACCTTGGGTGGATTGAGGAACTATAGGAGGGTTTTGTAGTTTAGGAGGGTTAGGTTGTTCCTTTGCACTTTATACATTTCCCTCTACACATGAAGGTATATTATGCACTAAAAAACAAAAAAACAAACAATTTCAACAAATAAATAATGTAAATACAAGAACATTCCCTAAATTTGTTTAGAATTCGACTCAAGTACGCTTGCATACCTTTCCTCTTATGCCATTAGAATTTATGAATTATTTACTTGTCTCTATAAAATTAAAGTTCAAGTATTTACTTATGTTCTCATGGTTTGTGTCGATGCCAAATGGAAGTCATACACATTTTTAAATTTATGGCATCAATACCATATACATGGTTTTAAATCATAAAAATATGCACACAATCTTGGCTCGATAATTATCGAGCATATGTGACAAAACCATGCACAAAAAATTATTCAAATCAATTTAAATATATATATATATATATATATATATATATATTTTGGACCCCTAACTTTATGAACTTAGCCTCAAAGTATACCATGATAATCATGTGGAAAACAAGAATATATAAATATCTAGCATAAAATCATGATATGTATCATATGACCAAGATAAAAGTTTTTTTTTTCTTTTTGTATTTTATAAGTGTCTTTATTGATTTTAAATTTTGTAGTGAAAGCACACTATAATTTATTTACAATATGGTGCAATCAACAAAGCACTAATTGTACAAAAACATGACTAGTGTAAACTTGTGATTAAAGCATAATATATTAATAATGAATCACCATAAATTACACACTAAGTGTCAAAATTAACATGAAATAATAGAGGAGAAATTGAATTAGAAAATGAGATAATCACCATGGAGAGAGACTAAAAATTTGATAGTACTTCCAAAGAGGTGAGGGTCATAATCCAAAAATATCATAAATAGTGAAATTCCAAATATGCAGTAACAATCTCAAGCAATACATGAATAAGTATAAGAATTAAAAAACATGCATTGATATAAAAATAAGGGACATGATATGATGAAAATAAATTTTTTTTGTAAATAAAGTAAGAAAAGAGGTTTAAAATGGAAATTCCAAAAGACACACATGATGAATCCCTTTTTATGTTGTGTGAAGTACTAATCCATATGTTGGGGTTAACCTAAATATGTATCATCATGTATTAAGTCATCATTGGCATGATTAAATTCATGAGTGAAATAATATTTCTCATTATTATTAAATACTATTTTTTTTAAACATCCTTAGAATGTTGATTTTATCTATAAACAAAACTATTTCCTAGTGAGGGTTTACAGTTAAGCATAATCTTGTTTTGATCGATGAGATCTTTAATTTTTTGTTGGTGTGTGTTATATTCACACTTGTTGTGAATTATTTATTAGGCACTATTATTAAAAAGTTATTATGAATTAATTGAACCACATGCTTAATATACACATTTAAGTGGTGGTTATCCTCACATATGTGAGAAGGGTGAAGTGTAACTTGGGGAATGATCCTATCCCAAATTTCACTCAACCAATAAAAATATCTCCTTAAAATGTTAATTTTCCTATGTAATGAACCTTTATGTCCTTTTAAAAATTAAATTGGATCTTAGTCCATCTACTGAGCTAGTGGAGATGTAGCCTATTAGAGAGTCATGTTCTACTGCAACCATTGTTGGTTGTGTTGTTATGAAATTTGACATTTTGTAACAACCACCCTAATTGCACTCCTATAATAAATTTGAGGTGTTTTAATGACAATAATAGTTAAAAAATTAAAATCATTATAGACATTGACTCTGTATCCTAATCGACAAGGCTTGGGTCACATACTAAGATCTTCACTATCCTTTGATCTTAAAAAAAGGTGTCATTGAGTAGCTTTTAGAGTAACATTATAGACAGATATGCATTCGAGGAGAATATTATGGTAAACCATAATTTAGGGGTTTTGAGTCACAAAGTTGGGGGTGTTAAGGATATCTCAACAATTTATCTTTCAATAGAATAATTATAGGGCATGAAGATTATTCTTGCATATGGGATCGAGTGATATTTTGAGGGTCAAAGAGAATAGAGGCTTTGATACAACTATTTAATTCTTCATATTTTACATTTGGATAGAAAGGAAGTCCATGAGGAATCATATAAGGTATGTTTTGTATTTATTGTTCCAATTTTTGAATAATGATCAAAAGGCTAAAATATTAAGTCTTGATTGTAAATAGTTAAGAAAAGTCAAAATAAGTCAAAGTTATTGAACAAGCAATGGGTGGGAAGACTAAAGGAGGAATTTTTAATGTGAGAAATGGGTGGGAAGAAGGAAAGTTACATCCTAAATATCACATGAAGGATGTGCCAATACTGTCATTGGATCTAGGACAAAGACCACCTACTATCTTGAAAGATACCTTAGATCACATGTCAGTTTTAGGCCAGGGTCCACTAAACATAGTACCCAACCTTAATAAAAGAAAAATATCAATCACGTGGGTGGACTTGGTGTTTGAAGAGAATTAAAACATAAGACTTTAAAATATTCCATCCTGATATTGACTAGAAAAATAAATGAGGTATGTTTTGATGTCCTAAACTCTATCATAGAGAATATTGACTCTTCATTGTCAAATTATCTTGTGGCTAAATTGAGTGATTTTAGGCCTAATATTGACTCATTTTGAAAGTAGGATAACTTAAAATGGCATCCCAAAGGATAGATCTATATTATAGCTATGCCTAAGAATTTTTTCTTGATCAACTTGTCTCATTCTAAAGACTATATTAGGATTCTCACTAGAGGCCCTTGGTTCATGGGAAAATCTAATGTTTGCCTTTGAAAATGGAAAGTAGGTTTTAATCTCAATAGTGTTGTCATATAGGAAATCCTTATATGGGTGAACATATCAAATTTGCCTCTATAATTTTAGGCCCCAAAGGTTATTCTAGGCATTGCCAGAGTCCTAGGCCAACCAATTTCCATCAATCCCATTATTGGGTCCAAATGTAGACTCCTGGCTACCCATGTTTATGTTTTCATTCTTGATGATAAACACCTTATTAATTACATAAAGATTAGATATAAATATGGGTTTTAGAATAAATGCATAGTATTTAAAAGGGACTAAAAAATCTATAAAACTTACATTATCCTAAATCATTCTTTCAAGGATTACCCCTTGAGCAAGAAGCCATCCCTTCCCCCCACTCCTTGTTGGGTTAAGAAACCTCTTTCCATAAAACCTTCCCCCTTTATTCCTTAATTAACCATACCTAATCCCTCTTCCCCTCACCATTCTCCCCTTTCTCTCCTTCTTAAACCTACTCTTGATCCTCTTAGCTCAGGGAAAGTATTTTTAGCTACTATCTCCATTAAGTCTTCATCTTCCATGAATATTCTTATCCCACCTCAGTAAAATTGGTCTTAAATATATTAGTTGATGATGTATCTATTGTTTTAATAAATCTTAAGTATGATAAGGCAACTGTGATTGCTCTACCCTTGGCTGTTATTTTGATTAAAGCTATGTTTTCCTCTCCCACTTTTAACCATGCTCCATCTCTTCCTCTAAAGGAACACCAAGTAGAAATTCATAAATACTCACCTCATACCCTTTATTATGAAAAATTATTATTTGATAAGGATCTATTTATTTAAGAAGTCATGCCTATTTAGGAATTGCTAACCCTAATCAGAGGTTCCAGGTTGCCTAAGCCTTTTTCTCCTATCGAGGGACAATGTTCTTTAATAAGTAAGAGAGATTGTGTTGAGATTGTTAAGTAAATGGTAGAGGAACAATGGATGAAGCTTCAACCAAAAAAGGGTAGGAAAAAAGCTGAAGTAGGAGAAGAACTAAGATTACAAGGTCAACTAGTTAATTAAAATTCTATAAAATCAAAAATTGACAAGCAAGTAGTAAAGGGTACACAAATGACCCTTAGACATTTTACAAGAAATAATAAATGAAGATCATTTCTTGGAATATAAGGGGGTTGAATAACCTTGTGAAATAGAGACTGGATAGAAACATGGTTTTTAATCATAAACCTGATATTTTAATCATCCAGGAAACGAAAATGTCCAAGGATTTTTTTTTGAAGAATAAAACTAATATTTGGGATGAAGCTCTTTGTAGTATTAATATTTATCAAGGTGATTTTGGTGGGATTGTGTTTTTATAGGATCATATTGTATTGGAAGGAAATGTCCTTCTAGAAGCCAATCTCATATTACAGTGTTTGTCAAAGATATTCATAGTAAACTAGAATGGTTCTTATAAATTTCTATGCTTCTAATTCGAGAAATGATCAGAGAAATATCCAGGTGGATTTAATTAAGATTAGGAAACATTTCAAGGATAATAACTAGATGGTGGTGGGCAATTTTAATTCTCCTCTATCCCCAGGGGAAAAAGGGGGAACCTGCTCTCTCAATGACAACATATTATATTGTAGTGATTTTATAGCAGAGGTGGAGGTTAATGATGTTGACCTAAAATGCAATCCCTTCACCTAGTCAACTAAGAGATTGGGAAAAAACATCATTCAAGTTAGGCTTGATAAGTTTTTAGTTTCTATGTAGTGGGATTTACATTTTACCATCTCCCTATCCCTCCCTAGGATTAGTTTTAATCATAATCCCCTGGTCTTCTCTAGTAAAAATATGTTTAAAATCAAAAGTACCCCTTTTAGATTTGAGAATATGTGGCTTACCAATTTGAATCTATCAGATTATCTAAAGGAATGGTGGAAGTTTTTAGTGCAAGGCTCCATTATGTATATCCCAGCCATGAAACTCAAACATGTTAAGTATAAAATCAAGATCTAGAATAAGGAAGTTTTTGGGAATATATTTTCTTAAAAATGTATAATTAAGGATAATTTATGTAGAATCAAAGAGGAAACTAATGCTTTTGGTTCCACTCCCTCTTTTCACACCAAAGGTAAGGAACTTTTATATTTATTCCATAATCTGGAAGCTAAGGAAGAAATCTTATAGCACCAAAAATTGAGATAAACTTGGCTCAGGGAAGGTGATAGAAACACTAATTAGTTTCATCTCCTAGCTTCTATAAATCATCATCATAAATACATTTTTAAATCAAGGGGGAAGATGGGACTTGGTACAATGATGAAAAAAATATTAAACTACAAATTATAAACTTATAAAATAATCTTCTGGCTCATGTTCTCTCTCAAGATGCATAGCTAGAAGATCAGATGATTAATCTCATTTAAGGGGTTATTTCCCAAGAATATAATGCCTCCATCCTTTATCCTCCATTTGATTAAGACATTAGATCCATTGTGTTCTCTCTGTAAGGTGACAAGGCCCTCGACCTGGATGACTTTCCGCCTTTTTTCTTCTAGGTCTTTTGAGACATTATAAAAATGAAGTTTTCTTGGCCATTAATAATTTTTTTAAAACTTGAACTATGATTCAAGAATTAAAAAATAATTTTTTGGTTCTTATCCCTAAGAATCATGGGGCAAACCAATTGAAGGACTTTAAACTAATCAGTCTATGTTCCACTTTCTACAAAATCTACACTAAAGGTTTGTCTTTAAAAATTTGAATATTTATTGATAAGTTGATTGCATAACAACAAGGGAATTTTGTGTTTGGAAAATAAATATTAGATTGTATTATTATTTCCCATGAAATTATACATTCGGTGGCCAAATCTTCCTAAGAAGGTATTTTCTCAAATTGGATATAAATAAAGTATATGCCAAAGTTTCATGGCACTTTCTAGATAGAGTCCTTAAAAAATTTAGGTTTAATCAAGTTCTCAAAAATATGATTGATTCCTACATATCCACCCCCATGTTTTTTGTTATTATCAATGGCATTATCAAAGTTTTTTTTTGTAGGCAGAGGTTATAAGCAAGGTAATCCTCTCTCTCCATAATTGTTTATCATAATGGCTAAGACCTTGATTAGAATCATTGACACCACAAATTTTTCTAAGGGTATCAAAATAATATTAGTAGCTCTAAACACCAGACCTATCACCCATCAATAATTTATGGATAACACTTTGATGATGGGAGAACCTTTGGTTGTTGAAGCTAAATGCTTCAAGTTAATCCTTTAAATCTATGAGATAGTGTCTAGTCAAAGTGTTAACTTCCTCAAAATCTCCTTATTATTTATAAATACTCCACTTTTTATACAAGGTAAGAGTTATAGGATCCTTGGTTGTGTAATTAATAATATTCCTTCATCCTACCTAGGCATTCCTCTTTTTGAGGGAAATATGAAATCAAATTTATAGAATCCTCTCATTGACAGGATTTAGAGGAAACTATTTGGATGGAAAGGAAATTTGTTGTCCTATGCCAAAAAAACTACAATTACTCAAGAGCTCATTTAAAATCATCCTAGTTTACTTCATGTCCTTATTTTTTATCCTAAGAAAAGTGGTGGAATAAATTGAGAAAATATAGAAAATTTTCATTTAGAGGGGAATGGTAGATAGATTTAGATTCCCCCTTTTATCTTAGAATAAAACCCATCTACCCTTCGCTAAAGGAGGATTGGGACTGATAAGGGTGAGATCTATGAATAAATATCTATTAACTAATCATAGTTGGAGGGTGATTAATGAAGATAATCAATAGACTAGGATTATAAATGCAGAATATTTGAATTCTAAGGAGGGTTCCTGCTTTCTTGAAGAAGAAGGTATTGTTAATTATTTTACCTTTTGGAAATCTTTGAGATCTGGTAAGGATATTATTTTGAGAGGGTTAAAATAAAAAATTTGTATAGGAAATAAAGTTCATTTCTAGGGGAATATTTGGTTAAATCAAACCCCACTAGGTTACTTGCCTCCTACAATAGGGCTGAACAAGTATCTTAAAGTGGCCATAGGTCATAGGGTGTGTCATTATTGGTAGGAGATTGAAGGCAAAAAAAAGCTAGAATATTCTCCACAAAGAAGATTTGATTAATGAATAAACTCTTTTCATACAAGAGTTAAATATGACACTTCATAACACTCATATCAACATCTTCCCAAAAGATGATGATCTAATTTAGATGGCTAGCCCCAATAGGTTGTTTTTTTGTCAAATTTGGTTATCTTTCCATATGGGGCCAAGAATAAATAGAGAAAAATTAGAATTGTTTATGGATTAAAAATATTATCACCAAGATCAATGTTTTTTTCTAGCTAGTAGATAAAAAAATCCTTACAGTGGATAATTTGATGAGTAGGGGAATCCCAATTCCTAATAGATGTGCTCTTTACAAACAAGAGGCTGAATCTACAAAACATATTTTCCTCTCCTATTCTTTTGCTTCCTCCATTTTTGGTCTTTATTTAATTTATCCAACTACTCTTGTGTCCAACCTAGGTCCATAAAGGATATGATATACCAATGAGATGCACCTTAGGATTATCCACCTCTAAAATTTGGAAGGAATATTTCTCTTCGTCACATTTTTTGGGGAATCTAGATTTTGAGTAATTTAATCTTTTTCAATAATATGAATCCTAGTCATTCCTATACTTTCAAGTAAATTATGGATTTTGTCAAAGATAATTGGTCAACCTTTTCCTCCTCCTGTGATGATCCTACTTTCCCTTCATTTTTATAAAATTCTCTACTTGTTGAACCTTGAAACCCCTACAAATTCTCACAAGCAATGTGTAGATAGATCAAAGATCAAGTGGATTCTCCCTCTACCTCAATGGTATAAACTGAATTTTGATGGAGTAGCTAAAAGGAACCTGAAACCTATAAAAACTAGAGGTGTTATCCAAGATTCTAATTGGAACCTCATGGTAGCCTATGTGGAACCTCTATGGATCCAAACCAATCATATGGTGGAAGCCAAGGCTACTTTTTGGGGCATATAACTTGTAGTTGAGTTGGTTTTGGAGAATTTGTAGGTGGAGGAAGATTCTATGAATATCATCAAATGTCTAAAAGGTTCCTCCCAATCTTCTTGGAATATAACTGGTATAATAGAAGATGCTAAAAATCTAATTACTTTCATAATGGGGGTGTTCTTTGATCATGTTTATAGAGAAGGTAATAAAAGTGCATATAAAATGGCAAATTTAAGAGTTTATATTACATCCCTCACCCATTGGAAAGGTGATATAGCATATCTTATTTATGTCATCCACTTCATTAAACTTGACAAAGGAAAATCCAACATGTGATATTATGGGTTTCATTATTATTAAATAAAATCAGCAAGAGTGGTAGAGATCTCACATGTGTAAGGCTATCAAGTCTCACCCATGCCTTAATGTATTACATGTATGTATTTAGTTTACCTTAATCTCTAATAATTTAAATGGAACCAATTTCGACATCATTCTATATTTTATGGCAAGGAGCCCCATCTACAAAAAGTGTAGTAGAAATAAATCACAAAGGATGGGAGGTGATTGTAATCGAGTAGAGCTAATATCCTGCACTAAAGTGAAGGAAGATGCCCACATTTAGAAAAATATGGTTAAGGGTAGGCTCATTGGATACATGGAGAGACTGGTTGGTCATGATTTGGTGATATCCAAAGATTTTACTTATGTTTGGAATGACAAGGAGGTTCAAATGCATAGTTTGAAGCTCATGGTCACCGAAGAAGTAATAAGCAACACCATATGTATGGATTATTCAAGCATGAAGGCATTCAAGATAAAAATAGAAAGGATGAATTATTTAACAGTTTCTATAGTACTAATAAAAAATCCCAATTCATCAAACCAAAAAGGGTTTTTAAGGTTGGACCTTCCTAAGAAGTGGTTAGATATGTGCCTCTAAATAATGAGGTAAATTGCCCTTGAGGGGAAGCACACAATGATCTTCTCTCACCATTTTCTATTCTTAAACCACTTCAAGGGCCACCCGATTAATATACCCTTCTTTCCTCTCAAATCATTAGAAGTCTCTATTAATAATTTTAAATGTAACCCCTCAACTCATATAATCCACCAGGGGCTTATCTTTCTCTTGGTCAAAAGGGGGAACCCCATTAGACCAAGTATGTAATGGAGGCCATTTACATTACAAGCGAGCAAAAAACTGATAGAGAGGATGATTTTTTCTTGAAACCTAAATTAAAACATGTAAGGGATAAAATGAATATTTTAGAATAGAGAATATTTAAGGAGGATTCCATCCTAGTCATAACCAAAAGCAGCCCCCCGGGCATAATTTGTGATACCCATCACTAGTAGGGGCCAAACCTCCTTAAATTTTAGATTGAAAGAGGAGATCAAATAGTCTATTGAGACACTACAAACTAAGGTGGAAATTCAAAAGTTTTTGAGCATGGAAATTTCTAATGAGTTTGAGAAGCTAAAAAGTTTGTTGGTTCCTATCAATTTATAATCAGGTAAGGGTGACATTCAACAAGATAAGGATGAAGAAGTGGTTACTGAGCAAAACCCCCAAGGAGTAAGAACTAGCTACAATAGTGGAGGAGATGAAGCTAGGATGGATTCTAAATAGGTAAATGAGGAATTTAAGTTTGTGGGGCTGAAGAGGAAGAGGATCATAATGGAATCTACATAGGGAATAAGCAATAATATTATAGGCAAAGAAAAAAATAACATGGGGACCAAAAAATTGGTCCTCTATTTTGAGTTAAAGGAGTCAAACTAGCTTTCATCTAGTGTCCAAGTTTTCTCTCAGATGTTTACTGGTGTTTTGGCATCTTTTTGGCTAAAGTTAGTGGTTATAGTTGGTTTTTAGGTTATGTATCTTTTTTTCTTGTTGTTTCTTGAATATCTTTTAGAATCATTTTGTAAGGGCATGGGACCCTAATCCCATATTTTAACCTATCTAATAAAAAAATTATTTTTGAGAAAATTCACGTTTATAAAGTCAAAATTTATCTAAAATGCAAAAATATTGAAAACTTATTAAGTCTTTATGTTTATCCTTGGAAAATTCAAAAAGTGCAAAAGACCCTATTAGATACTGCAACTAGTGAAAGCAAACCTAGTGGATCACAACTCTTCTATCAATAGACCTATCAAAACTTGATAGGTTTTTAAACACAACCCTTAGATTCTATGAGTCCTACCAATATAACCCTTAAAAACTAATAGGTGTGATGATAATACCCCTAGAATCTGATACCTATGTAGTCATAACTTGTGGAACCCAAAACCAGTGTTGACAATACCCTCAGACTTTGATAACACAATTTGTAAATTTTCAAAAAATAATATTTTTGATTGAATAATTTTAGAATTTCATCTTCATCAGAGGCATTTTAGTGTTGGTTCTTTATAAAAACATGAGGATTTCATCAAATATCAACTTAAGAATCTTGATCTACACATAGGAAGTTGGATCACATCAGATGTTAACTTTAGGTCCCCTAACAAATGAAGTAATAGATATAAAATTTGGGCTCATAAACCTTGCATTTTTTTATAAAGAATAAATGCAGTGCATAAAATAGATTATGGTCAGAACATTCATGATATTGGACTACCTTAAGTAGATACCTTTCCAAATTCAATGCAGTATCATAATATAGTCTTGACAATGGTTAATTACTATGATGGAGAGAAGAGAGAAGTCAAAAATTCATTTATCCTCATTAGTACCAACATGAAAATTTAAGGTAAAATCAAACTTATCAAAAAGGTCCTGATTTTTGTCCCAATGTAGAGACCAAATTTGATAAATGATCTTTAACTATAAACAATTCATCTCGAAATAATAAAATCAAAAGGGAGAATTATAAATTTGCTAATAGGGGTCATAATTTAACACTCTTTCAAGTATAGGGATCATAATTTTCCACCCTAACAAGCAAAAACTGTCCAAACAAGGTCCAATCTACCTCAGGCCATAAATTTTGCATTCAAACTCTATATTTTCTATCATTTTATTTTTTTATAAAGATAATTTGATGAATAATTTTTTTAATTAAGGATAAATGATGATAAAATTTCATATTAAACTTATAAAATAAAGGGGAAGAATAATAATTGTCGAATCAGGGTAGAATTCTAGACTATCAAACTTGAAATGCCTTACCTTAGAAATTTCTTCAATGGGTCCCAAAAGAATCAAGGAGAAAATAAAATTTTACTAAGTCCTTTTTTTAAAAATAATTTGACACATTTTAAAATAGAAGGGTTAGATTTTGATGGCCCTACAAGTAGAAGGGTTAGAATCTGACAGCCCTATAAGAAAAAATTGTCAAAATAAGGTTTAATGTCCCTCGGGCCATAAATTTTTCATCTGAACCCTAATTTGGCTCTCATTTGATGTGTTGGAAATATTATTTGATGAATAAAATGTTTCCTCAAGGATCCATGGTGAAACTATTTCATTTTGAACTTATAAAATCAAGGGGAGAATCACAGTGGAAGAAACAAGGCAAATTTTATAGTTTTTAAGTTGTGAAAACTATCAAGTCACTTTTCCAAATTCTACAAATTTATCATTGCACTTTTACAAGTTGTAAAAGAACACCAATGCACTTTTTCAAGTCATGCAAATTTATTGTTGCACTTTTTCAATTTGTGCAAAAAAACTAATGCACTTTTGCAAATCATTCAATTTGGTCATTGTACTTTTACAAGTTGTGAAAATTGCTCAACACATTTTTCAAGTTTTAAGCTATGTGTTTTCACTAACATCCTTTTTCTAGATCCTAATAATGCATAAAAGGTGGTTAGGTAGTGTAACCACCCATTGTAACTAATAAATACTATTTAGAGGCTAATTTGTAAATCTAGCTTCAGCTAAAATTAGATTGGCTTTTTGTTAGTTGGATTTTTGACAAAATAAGAATTTTTATAAATATGGAAGGAAGGAGTTTATATGTACAACACTATGAAGGATCAATATAAAAATGATTTACAATACTTTATTCCATAGGTTTTTCTAGATGAATGATATACATTAGTATGTCAATCCATTTTGATTCTCATTATTTCTTTTTTTTTAAATTCTATTGTTAGATAGTTAATAAATGTAGAATTTTTAGTGTAAAAAGCTTTTTTGAATTTGCATTAGGAATTCTTTCCATTGTGAAAATTTAGTGGGATTAAGAATATGATTTTATGCCTATTTTTATTGGGAAATATAGGGTTGTTGAATATCATTCATTGTAAGTCCATCCAATAGCCTTGGTGTATGTACCATGTTCTTATGTTCAAAATATGTATTTTCCATACCATTTTTATGATATAGGCTTCCCATGTTACAATCTTGAAACTTGGGTTATTCTAGTAAGTCTCTATGTTTAGCTACCTAAGATTGTTCTTTAGATTTTTTAGGGTTATCATAGTAGCTTATGTGTTTAACTAGATAGAATAATCCCATTCTTCCTTTCTCCTCTCCTTTATCATTTTACCTTTTTTCCCCAGCATTCTTTTCATTTCCTTTCTATCTCTTTATATACTTTCTAGTTAAAAGTATGAAACCCCCATAGAAAAAACATTTTATTGTAAATAACTCTTTCCCTACTTTCCCTTTTTAGTTTTCAATAGAGGTAGATATTCCTGATAATAGGAGAGGGAATTTATCCCCACATTATTGACTAATGTGAGGAATTTTTCCCTATGCTATCGATTGAAAATCCTCTTTTATCCCCTTGACAATTTTTTTGGCCAATAGTTTTTGGCAATTCCATTGGTGATTGAGGTGCTTTATGCATGTGATTTTCAAACCTTTCAAGGAACCTCCCCTAGAATAGAGGTTACTGAATCCATTGAGATGAAGTACCTAGTGTCCACATTTTTTTAATTAAAAAAATGGCATTGGTCCACCCTAACCCCAATGTTCCCTACATCCCACAGGGAAAACATTTTAGACCATTTGCTTTGGCCCAGTACAATGAGTTACCTTTAGGATCAAAGAAGAGATTTCCAATTTTTTTGGAAAAAATGGTCAAGATGTAGATAATCATATCTTGGATTATACAATTTATTGTATCATTTTTAGAGTTATGCATGAAGATTTCCCTATGAGACTTTTTGTTGAAACTCTCACTACACCTATTATTGAGTAGTTGTGGTACCTAAAAGATGGGTGCATTATGAATTAGAAATTTGAAGAATAAGTTAATTAATAGATTCAAACCAATTTTTGATGTGTGTTGATTGTTTTCAAACTTCTTCCAAATCTAAAAATAATAATATGATAAAATGAGAGAGTTCATATGATGCTTCAATAAATTGTTGAGATTGATTCCTCAAGTGGATCAGCCAATTCCCAACAATCAACTTTGTGTCTTCCTTGGTTTTCTACACCCAAAGATAAAATTTATTTCTACACCCTTAACCTTTGATGTGTCTAGGGATATGTGTGGCCAACTTGTGGATTACATACCTCTTTTATATTATTATTACATTTCTCTATGTTCTTAGTTAGGTCAGCATATGGAATAACCATGACTAAGTAGACTATATAAAAGAGGTAGTGGTTAGTTTTTGATCATGTTAATTAATCTACTCTTAGTGTATTATTTTAGAGGTTTCCACCTTGAAGTGTCTTTGCTATATTATCAAATATTCCACTATGTTGTCAATTATTATTGTGTGATCTCTCATATTTGCTTATTTTGTGTGATATATAATTAATTTGTGTGAATATCTAATTAATTTCATTACAAGTGGTATTAGAGATTTGATTTAGGTAAGTTTCTTGTATTATTGTTGTTTTAGATTTGGTGAGGTGTGACTTTTAAGAGAGGAAGGAGTTAAAAAATATAACTTGCAATCTGGGAAGAATTAATTTTTTTGTTAGCGCAGTATTGTTTGAAATGCTTTTAAAAAAATAATAATTAAAAAAAAGTCTATAATTTTTTTTTTCTTTGCATAATTGTAGTCATTGAATTCATCTCGATGAGACAATCATAATGGTATATTCTACCAGTACACGTTTTTGGTGTGAAATTTTTTACCCTAGTGTGAAAAGGTAGTCTTTGGATTCATCTTGGTGAGGCAATCACAATTGTACCATCTCCTAGTACATGTTTTTTAGGGAAAAAACCCTCATAGGGTTTGTATATGGCCGGTCCTTCTACATGAGGAATAAAAGGGAGGCAAAAAACTACTAAGACTCCTACTGGTGACATGTAATCTAGAACTTCAAATTCATTGATTTCTCAAATTTAGGCTAACATAAAGGGCTTGGTATGGCATGATTATTTTTTTGCAATTCAAATTGATGTTTTAGGGATGTGCAAAGAGTTTAATGGGATTCACACTCAATTTAATCACATCACTACTCAATTGGCTACTTTTTCATCTCATTTATAGTCAAATAACCCTCCACTTCATCATTCAGGTCCTCCTCTCAACACTAACAATTCTAATTCTAGTGTGAAATTGATGTTTCCAAAAGTGAATATGCATAATTTTGATGGTAAGGATCCTCTCACTTGTATTACCCAAATTTAAAATTTATTTGATGTGCATCAAAATCCTAGTTCTCAAAAGGTGATTGTGTCATCTATGTATATGGAACCTGAGTAGCTCATTTGGTATTGCTAGTTGTGTGCTCAAAATAAAAATAATGGTTCTCCTATTCCAAGGTATATTTTCACTAATGAATTATTGGCTCATTATAAAAATAATGTCTTTGAGAACTACTTTAGCTAGTTAGCTAAACTATGAAAAATAAGAACTATGAAGGATTATATTCATCAATTTTAGAATCTATCTTTATGGGTGAAAGACGTCACTGACGAAAATTTAACTGATATATTTTTGGGTGGTCTCAAAGATAGAATTCAATTAGAGGTTTGGATGTTTAACCCATCATTTGTATTAAAAGCTATCCCATGAGCATGCATGGTAGAGGAAAAAGAGATGGCCAAATGAAAAAACCTTCATTACTAGTCATGATCACACCTTTACAACACCATCATATCCTCAACCCACCTAGATTGACACCTCAACAAATTGAGGAGAAGTGAGCCAAAGGGTTATGTTATGGTTATGACAAAAAATAGAGAAAAGACCATCATTGTGCTGAAAGAAGTTATTTTACATCGAAGGTGCCAATGAGGATGATGATGATGAGGAGGTAATTAGCAAGGATGAATAAGGTCTTAAAGAGGAATATAAAGACTCTCATCCTACTATTTCCTATCATGCCCTTTCAGGTATTAGTACTCCCCAAACTCTTAAGGTGGTGGATTTCTTAAAGAAATAGAAGGTCACTACATGGATTGATTCTGAGAGTACACACAACTTCATTAGTAGCAATTTGGATAATCACTTAAATTATTTCATTTATCCTACTCTAGAATTTTAGGTCATATTATAGATGGTGGTATTATTAGCTACTCAGGAAAATGCCATAGTATTAAGCTAGCCATGGGAGACTACTCATTAGATTCTCCTATGTTTGCTATTACCATGAAGGGAGCTAACATTATTTTGAGAGTATGGTGGCTCACCACTTTGGGCACTATTGAAATGAATTTTCAAGAATTATACATGCATTTTCCTTCTAAGGGAAGAAAATTTGAGCTAAGGGGATTAAGGGCTAAATATCCACAACTTGTTATCTCCCATAAAATGATAAATATTCTTCAAAAGGTTGATGAAGGATTTGTATCTTGCTTATTTTCCATGGAAGTTCAGCTAACGTAGCCATCTACACCTCTTAATCTACAATAAGTGATTAATGCCCATTTAGTTATTTTTAGTGACATGTCGAAAGGACTTCCACCTAGATACACACATGATCATGATATCAAACTTATTCCTAGTAGTACACCACCCAACATTAGGTCATATAGGTATCCCTATGCCCAAAAAATAAAATTAAAAATATGGTATAAGAGATGTTAGACGTAAGAATCATTCACCATAGCTAAAGTGAATATTCTTCACCAGTTGCCATGGTGAGAAAGAAAGATGACACTTTGAGGATGTGCCCTGACTATAGACAATTCAACAAGTACACTATCAAAGATAAGTTTTCTATTACTATCATTGATGATTTTATAGATGAATTAAATGCTACTCTTTATTTTACCAAGTTAGATCTACATTGTGGGTATCATCAAATCCAGATCTGTGATGAAGACATACCCAAAACTGCTTTCAAGACTCATGAGAGCCATTATGAGTTTTTGGTTATGTCTGTTGGGCTAAAAAATACACCATCCACCTTTCATAGTTTGATGAATACTAGTTTTAGGCTATTTTTAGGGAAATTTGTTTTGGTATTTTTTAATGATATCCTCATTTACAGTAAAAATTGGGAAGACCATTTGCACCATGTGAAATAGGTACTTTCAATTCTAAAACATCAATTGTATGCCAAACCTTTAAAATTTAATTTTGTAGCTTATGAGGTTAAGTATTTGGGTCATCTAGTTTCACATGAAAGAGTGAAAGTGGATCCTAAAAAAATCCAAGCAATGATGGACTGGCCAATTCCTAAGACACTCAAGCAACTAAGGGGATTTTTGGGGTTAACTGGTTACTATCATAGGTTTGTCAAAAATTATGGTAGCATTGCAGCCCCACTCACCTTTTTATTGAATAAAGACTCCTTTTAGTAGATTGATACAAATACTAAGGAATTTGAACAATTTAAATTGGCTATGTGTACCACTCTAGTATTGGACACTCCTAATTTTTCCAAGACTTTTGTGGTTGAATGTGATGCATTTGGGTATGGTATGGGTGTTGAACTCATAAAAGAAGGTAAACCCAATGCATTTGAAATTCATCAATTGAAGGGTAAAAATTAGTAAAATCCTATTTATGAGAAGGAAATGATGGCCATTTTGTAAACAGTCAAATAATGGAGTCCTTATTTGATGGGTCATCACTTTTAGGTAAAGATTGATCATGATAGTCTCAAATATTTGTTGTAACAATGGTTGTCATCTGAAGAATAACAAAAATGGTTAACTAAGATGTTAGGATATGTTTTTGAAATAGTTTACAAGAAAGGCAAGGATAATGTAGTGGCAGATGCACTATCTAACAAGGATGAATAGTTGAGGCATTATTATGTGTTATGACCATTATGTAGGTAGATTGGCTAGAGAAGGCACAATCAAAATGGGACAATGATGGTATTACCCATGATTTGATTTAGAATCTTCAGAAAGGTTTGGGTGGATTTTAAAAATTCACATGGAAGGGTAATGTATTGTGGTATAAAGACAAATTATACCTATTTAAGAATTCTCTTCTTAAACAAAAAATCCTTTCGAAACTTCATGAAACTCCAATTGGGGGTCATTCAAGATTTTTGAAAACCTATCATAGAATCAAGCATGATTATTTTAAGGACTCAAGGGGGATGTCCAAAAATATGTGGCTGAATGTATGATCTATCAACAAAATAAAGGAGAACCCATCAAAACCCTAGGTACTTTGAAAACTTTATCCATCCCTAGCAAATGTTGGGAAGAGGTGGCCATGGATTTGATTACAAGGTTACCAAGATCTGATGGTCAAAATACTATCATGGTTGTGGTATATCATCTCAATAAGTATGCTCATTTTTTTTCTTTATCACAACCATTTGTTTTTAGTACAATAGCTTCTCCTTTTCTCAATATAGTTCAAAAAATACATGGTAGCCCTAAGATCATTGTTAGTGATAGAGATACAAGTAATAATGAGAAACACTTGAAAGAAATCAATGTCATAAAACCTTCCAAAGTGGATTCATCATACAAATGCAGCTCAAAAATATGTTCTCCCTTGATCAAGAGCTATTATCTTCAACAACAATGGTGGTAAACTCCTCCAATGTCTCAATAACTCCTTGTAAAACCTAGGCTTATGATTTGGAACCACTAAACTAGCCTATCAATGAAGCTTGAAAAATAAGATCAATGGTCAAATACAAAGTATTATAGAGATAATTTAGCATTATAAATTTTCACACATCAAGATTAAAAATGATTTTCATGGCCTCTCTATTTATATATTTTTGAGATTGATCAGAATCAACCTGAACTGTCCATCTCAAGATTGAGATGTGTGGCTAAGGATTAATTTAATTATATAATTAAATCCTTAAATATCCCTCATAAATATTTGAGATAGAGGGGAATTTAAGAGGCATGGAGGGTCTTAATTATGAATGGAAGACCCATGATACTAATATATTATGCATTTATGGCTTAAGGATGCCACCCATATCATGATATCATTAGGTGATGTAGTTAATAAAAATCAATTTTGAAAAAAAAATTCAACAAATCTCATGAAAAATCCACTTAATCTCTTGATTTCGATCAATTATCCTTAAAAAAGGTTAATCAACATTTGTGCCATTATTTGAAAATTGGCCCTTAATTAATCAAAATGGTCAAAAAGTCATATTACTAAGTAATAATTTGACTCAAGAAGAATTAGAAGGTGATGTTAGATGTGTTGGAATTGTATTCCCATTTAGGATGTTTCCAACACAAAATAATAAAGGTACATGATGTGTACTGATGAATTTGTTTCCAAACAAGTTTTCGCTTTTCACATTCAAAAGGAAATGAGAAACTAAGATAAGTGGTCTAGGGCTTGTACGTACCCAGATGAAGTCTTGCACACCAAATTCAGATGACAGAAGGAACTCTTTGGTTATGGAGGATGACACCTGTAGAAGAAAGAGACTAAAACACAAAAGTTGTTAGATGGCTAGAAAGTGGACTGCCAAGCGAAAGCTTGGTCCTAGAAGTGCAAAGACTTCTTGGAGGGTGACAATCCACTGATAAAAAGTAGAATATAGTCAGGAATAGAAATGATAAAGATAGAATGAAAGAAATGAAAGCAAATGTGTACCTATTTGCAGTAATCTATTTTGCACAGTCACCGACATCGGTGGTTCTACCGGCGTCGGTCAAGGAAGGTCGCCGACGTCGATTAGTCTATCGACGTCGGTAGGGGTAATGGCCTGGGACAAGTTTCAGGGCTGGTTTATAATCTGCAGAATGGTCTAAGAGTCTGTTTGGAGGTTAGAGAGCCTGTTTGGAGGTTAGAGAGCCTATTTTGGTGGTCTGTGTAGAGCTATAAGGCAGAAAGTATGGTCTGAATAGGAGACTAGAGAGAGGACAGGGTGACACAGAGACAAGAATTTAGAGAAGGCCTTTCAGCCTCTCTAGGAAGAACAAGGAAGGTTGTGTCAAGGATGCTTGGAATGGATAGTAGATAGAATGCTAATATATTTGAAATGACACTGAAATAAAAATAGTACAAATACTTAGCTATGGCACGAGTTGGCAGAGGTGCAGGAGTTGTGTTTTTGTTGTGGCTGGTGATGGAGATGTCATGCAATCTTCAAACCTGTATGGAATGACTGGTGCTAGTCTTCCAAGCCTATAAAATGTTGTCACAACACTGATACCTGTGAGAAAATGAGAAGCAAGAATGCTAGGAAGCAAGAGCAAGATAATTCTATTTCGCGGGGAGAGGATTCGAGATTCGTGATTAGCTGACTAGTGATTAGCCATTCGTGATTCACCCGAGTGAGAGGTTAGAACTTGGTTTAAGTAAACCGATGTTGGTGATCTCACCAGTGTCAGCCGACATTTGACCAACGTCGGTGGGTAGAGAATGAGTAAAAGGGCTATCAAGCCCGTTCTTCATCCACCAAGTGCATAATCCATTGCAGAATTGTTGAAGGTTGGGCTAAATACGCACAAGAGTTGGTTAAGTAGTTGAAAAGGAGTAAGAATAGGTCTTGGGTGAGTCACAGGGTGGGAAACAATCCAAGGCAAGGTGTCAGACAAGGTGTTATAGGTGATGTGTCAAAGGGAGGGTTATTAATTTAAAATAAGTTATTATTTTAAATTAGTAAGTGTGTGGGTTAAGAATGGGTTAGGAATGGACCAAGGGGGAGGATGACCAAGGGTTAGACATGATTTCGGTGTCTACATTTGCCCCTTTTTGTCTTGTTGGTTATTCTGACGAACTACAAGACAAAAATAGGAGTTGATTACCCCAAGTATAAGATGAGATTGTTTTCATCCTGTTGGTTGTTCTGGCAAATTGTAAGACAAAAAATGAATGTAGATTGCCCCGATTATGGGATGAGGTATTCCCCCTCAAAGCAAGAATCGAGGGAAGGGAACCTAGAATTGGGTGTTGATTTGATAGAGAGTGGATGAAAATGGTGAAGTTTGAGTGTGAACGCTGCAAAAGTTTGAGATTGCGTGTATACCACTTCACGAGATGGTCAGGTCAAATTATCGCAGGTCAAGGTCTAGGAGTGCCAAAATCAAAATAACTGGGCCCTAGCATTTAGTCATAGCTGATTGGGTTATTCGATCTAACTTGTAGCTCTAATGGTCGTCGTGTTCTAAGTATCCCAGTTTCAAGAAGTGCTCTTGGAAAACATGAAAATGTCACAAGTAGTGGGGATCAACTTGCTTGCGATCCTATACTTGTGAGGGTCAAAATATGGGTTGTAGACAATTTTGATAACTATTCGTGAGGTAGCATACATGTAAAAATAACCAAGGCAACGTTGTCCTAGAAGTGGTTGTAGTCGAAGGAGATAGTCGCGATCTCCATGGTCATTGGTCGAGGTGGATGGTCTATTGGATGGACGGACGAAGGAATGGCCGAGCTATCCTCAAAAGACCTCATGTCAACTGAGTGCTACCTACATAGCCCCTGTCGTTAGGGCCTCAGGCCAATGTAGTTCTCCCAAGAGGGAGGAAAAGGGTCAAAGTTATGGATTGGTTGGATGAGGTTAAGGCATGGTCAAAGGTCAGAAATGGTTTGTCCATTAGATAGATGAACAAATGGATGTGGCCGAGCTAACCTAAGAGGATGTCATGTCAACTGAGTGTTGCCTACATAGCCCTTTTTGTTAGGGCCTTAGACCAATGTAGTTCAGGAGAAGAGTCAAAGTGGTCGATGATTGGTTTTGGTCATGTATTAAAGTGATGAGGATAAGATGATGTTACAGCCTTTTCCATATGAGGTGATGGTGTATTCTGTAACATTGGTCAAAGTTTTTCATCCCTAGCAATTGTCCATATTAAGTAATGAATGTATGCTAAAAATGAAATGGGTTTATTTATGCTTTAACAAGTAATGGTTTATGCTTGACATAAATTGTGTGGTCAATAATTTCCATGTGTATTAGTGTCCATAGAAACTAGTGTGAATAAGTTATGATAATGTGAGTGGTCTTGAAAAAGGTTAGGTTGGGTTGGATGACAAATGATTTGGTTAAATGTGACCAAAGGTAAGGAGGAAGTGAAAGGCATTTTTGCCCTTTCATTGACAAGGACCATAGTGATAACATAAGTAGGGGGTTTTTAGAAACAAAAGCCCCATTCATGCATTACGTCGTTGACCATTGGTTGTGTTAGAGAGGTAATCAAATCACTTTGATATTTAAAATGATCTCAAAATCCCTTGAGTAGGTGATGTGATATGTGAGGAGAGGGTAACCCCTTTTAGTAGGGATAACTTTGCCCCTTTTGATAAGAGACCCTGAGACGACTACAAGCCAAGTCCATGACCCAAAGTTTTTTTTTTAAGCAGACTGATCAATGCGAGAAGTCTACATAGAGATGTCATTTTGTTTTGTGATCATTTGTGAATCTGATCAATGTGGGAAGCTTCTGAGAAAGTGTTATTTGTAGCAAGAGTCTAGTCATAGCCATCCTTTGAGGGAGTGGTCTATATTTCTGCTTTATATATATATGAGGGCTTTGAATAGCTGTCCTTCGAGGGAGTAGTCCATTAGCTATAGCAATGATAGTATAGCTGTCCTTCGAGGGAGCAGTCTGCCTTTAGAGTTTATGACCTTTGATATTTTGACATCAATTTATTTTTTATTTTTTATTTTTTTGATAGAATTTTGAGTCATGGACAAGACTATAGAAGTTCAAGGGCTCCCTTTTATTAGGACAAAGCATTCATACTTTATAAAAGGGTTACATAGGGCTTACTTTAAAGAAACAGGGTTGCTCAAGGGATGAGCTCAAGTTAAATGTCAAGTGAGCGAGTACTCAACTAACAGTAGAATGATCATAGATGCAAGGCATTAAGGGGCTCAGGTTCTGGTCAGCCTTCAAGAGAAGACAGATGATAAGTCCCTGATCCATACTTGTGCGTGATGATGTAAGGTCTGAGCTGATTAGGAGTAAATTTGCCTCATTTACTCTGTTCCATATTGGTCATGTGTTGGTTCTCTTTGAGGATGAGGTCTCTGATGTTGAAATCTTGTTCTCTCAGATTTTTGTTATAGGCTTGTTTGATGTGATTTTGATAGACATGGAGATGGTTGAGGGCGGCAAGACGATGCTTGTCGAGTAACTCAAGTTGAGCTAATCGATCTTGACAAAAGTCATCATTAGAAAGAATGTCATGCAGAGAGATGCAAATAAATGGGATCTGTACTTTGAGAGGTAGGACAACCTCTGTTCCGTACACTAGAGAGAAAGGGGTAGCACCTATAGAGGTTTGGATGCTAGTGCGATAGGCCCACAAAGCGAAGGGAATGTGAATGTGCCAATCCATTCTAGTGTTGTTGACCACCTTCATGAGAATTTTAGTTAAGATTTTGTTGGAATCCTCAGCCTACCCATTTGCTTATGGGTAGTAAGGCGAAGAAAAGCTGAGTTTGATGCCAAAGGAGTCACAAAGTTTTTGGACAGTTTTATTTTTGAATGACTTGCCGTTATCGGTGATGATTTTGGGAGGTACACTAAAATGACAAATGATGTGGGTGTTGATGAAGTTGACAATTTTGTCAGCTTTTGTGGAGACGAGAGGAATAGCTTCTACCCATTTAGTGAAATACTCAGTGGCGGTGATGATGGACTGATGATGAAGAGATGAATGAGGGTTAATCTCACTAATGAGATCTAAGCCCCACTGTGAAAAAGGCTAGAAATCTTAAGCGACTTATAGGGCATGGCTAGGGAGATGAAGCAAGTTAGCATGTTGTTGACACTTGATGCAATGCCGGACATAGTCGCTATAGTCTTGATGAAGAGTGGGCCAATAATAGCCCAGGTGAAGGATGCACTTGGCAACTGAGTTACCACTGAAGTGTCTGCCACAAATCCCATCATGGACCTATTTAATAGCATGAGATGCTTTAGTGGAGGTTAGATAGCGAAGAAGAAGGCTGTTGAAACCTCTTTTATAGAGAAGGCCCCCTAGCATGGTATAGCAAGTTGTGTGTTTGATGAAATCCCATCGTGCATTGCTAGAGAGGTTGGGAGGAATGATACAATGAGCCAAGTAGTCCACAAGTTGTTTATACCACACATCCTGTGGGCTAGAGTTTATGGCATTGATGAGGTTGATGTCAGTGGAAATGTATGAAGGCAATGGCACATAATGTACCATGATGTAAATTCTTGATGAAGATGATGAAGAGGCAATATGCGAGGTGAGAGAAGCCATGGTGTCAGCAAACTTATTCGTAGATCGAGGAATAGTCTGTAAGAGGTAATGGTTGAAAGATGATAGAAGGGTGTCAACACGGTGCTTGTACCTTTGTAAAATTTTGTTTTTACAAAGATATGAACCATTGATTTGATTGATGACAAGTTGTGAGTCGCCGAAGATGTTGATGGTCTTGATTCTTAAAGAAAGCGATTTGAAGTCCCAAAATTAAGGCTTCATATTCAGCCATATTATTGGTACATTCAAATTTGAGTTTAAAAGACAGGGGCATGGGCTCACCCTCGTGTGGGATGAGGATGACCCCCACATCCCCACCGAGTTGACATTTGGAGCTATCGAAGAACATCGTCATTTGGTAGAATGTGTCATCAGTTGAGAGAGTGGTGATAGATTCATCAGGAAACTCACACTGAGAAGGTTGATTGTCAAGAAGAGGGGCATCTGCCAGTTGGTCAGTATTTGTTTGCCCCTTTATGGATCTCTGCTAGATGAATTCCAAGTCAAACTCAGTAAGAAGCATGAGCCAACGAGCCATACGCTGGTTTCTGTATGGCTTGGAATGCATGTATTTAAGAGGGTCAGTGTGAGTGATGAGAAAGGTTTTTTGATTGAGAAGATAGTGACAGAGCTTGGTAGTGACAAAGACTAATGCCAAACAGAGTTTCTTGGTATGAGTATACTGAGTTTCATAGTCAACAAGTGTGCGGCTTATATAGTAAACTACTTTCTCACGGTGTTTCTCATCTCGGTGCGCAATCATGGCACCTAATGAATGGTTGGTTGCTAAGATGTAGAGGTAGAAGGGTTGGTCATCTTTAGGTAGAATGAGGACTGGTGGAGAGACCAGATAGCGTTTAAGAGCTTCAAATTCCTCTTGACAGTCCTTATCCCATTTAAAGGAGATGTCCTTCTTAAAGAGATGATGAAAGGGTTGGCAGTGGTCAGAAAGTTGCGAGATGAAGCAGTGGATGGACTGGAGCTTCCCTTGCAGACTACAAAGCTACTTGAGATTGGTTGGAGGTGTCATCTCGAGGATAACATGGATTTTGGTGGGATCTATCTCGATGCCACGGAGAGAAATGATGAAACCTGAGAGTTTTCCTGAGAGGACCCCAAAGACGCATTTCTTGGGGTTAAGGTGGACATTGTATTGAAGAAGGCGAGCAAAGATGATCTTGAGGATGGTCAAATGGTCACGACGAAGCTTAGACTTGCCAAGCAGGTCATCTATATAGTCCTCCATGATTTTGTGGAGGAAATCATTAAAAATGTAAGTCATGGCACGTTGATATGTGGCATCTGCATTCTTGAGGCCAAAAGGCATGACTCGATAACAGAAAGTCCCCCATGGGGTGATGAAGGTAGTCTTGTGCTAATATTTTAGTGCAATCAAGATTTGATTATATCTTAAAAACCCATCCATGAGTGATAACATCTCATGACCGGCCGTAAGATCAACAAGTTGGTCGATGTTGGGAAGAGGAAAATCATCTTTTGGGTAGGCCAGGTTGAGGTTGCGATAGTCCATGCAGATTCAGATCCCCCCATTTGCTTTGGTAATAGGGGTAATGTTAAATACCCATTGTGGATAATCAATGGGTTGGATGAAAGATACAGAGAGAAGATGCTGAAGCTCCTCTTTGACAAGGAGTGCAATGCGAAGATGCATTTTGTGAAGCTTTTGTCTGATAGGCTTAGCCTCTGGTTTGGTGACGATGTTATGAGTGGCAATGTTAGGGTTGATGCCAGGCATGTCATCGTAGGTCCAGGCAAAGGCCTTGTTATTGTCTAAAAGAAATGTGGTATAGTCAATTTGCTCCTGGGCATCTAGAGATTGACCAATCTTTAAGACGTGAGGAACATCAAAAGATGCAAGGTTAATGTCAATGGTCGATTCATTTAACATAACCTACATTTTAGAAGGGAGGGAGCACTGAATGAAAGAGTTGTTGACACCCATTTAGGTGAGAATGGCATCATCATCTATGTAGTGGATAGTGTTGATGGTTGCCGATTCATCATCTATCATGTTGGGATAAATGAGAGGGAGAGACCTGGAGACCTCATTGAGTTGATAGGTTAGGGGTTCCAAGCAGATGGTGTTTATGCAAAAAAAAATAGGAGGGATGGAAACCACCGACTCCATAGGTGAAGATGGGGGAATAAGTGAGCTTGGCGAAGATTGGTCTATGATGGGTTCAGGACAAAGGTTTGCAGAAGCCTCGATGGGTTCTTAGAAATATAGACCATATCGTTTCTTGGCATTGTCATCATTGGGTGGTTTGATGGGCTGATGGGAGCCTTGTTCATAGTACCCAAAGCCAAAACCCTTCCATGCATACCTATAAAGGTAGGTATGAGCAAAGGTGGGGTTGCCAAGAAAGGATAAGTCAGATGTAAATGGTTGAGGTGAGGAGAAAGGATTCCTGTCAATAGGAGCTCGATCCAGCCCCCCATAGATGAGATTGGCTCGAAGGCTAGGAGGAACATAAAGGATGACCATTCTAATCTGATGGTCATAACTTGGACTTTGATGAAGCTATCCATACTCTTGTGGAGTTTGGAACATGTCTAGGGTAAGTAAGTGATATTCCCCAAGTGAAAGTTGTTGGAAGATATCTTCCATGGGGTCCTTGGTTGTCAATTGAGAAGGTGATGTGAGGGCAACCACCATTTGCATACTGGTTGAAGCTTCTGTGGATGGAGGCGGTGTTTGGGTTGGTGTCTTGAGAGGAATGAGAATGTCATTTGGTCGATAGGTTGTGTTACAAGTCTTGAAAGGTGATGGGTCGGTGGGAATGACATGGACTTGCCCGTTGTGTTCAAATTTGACACAATGGTGAAGTGTAAAAGGGATGCAAGCCATGGCATGGATCCAGGGTCATCCTAATAGCATGTTATATTGGAATTCTCCCTTGATGATGTAGAAGAGCTCTAGGATTGTGCACGGGCCAATGCGAATATGGAGGACGACTGTGCCAATAGTGTTAGCAGTGGTGTCATTAAAGGATCGAAGGATTGTGCAGTTTTTGATACACAATTCTTGGGGAGGGCTAATTGATCAAAGGCATGGGTAGAAATGATATTAATGTTGGTGCCCCCATCAATCATAACTTGCTTAATGTAGGTTCGATCAACATAGGCTGTGATGAAAAGAGCAGCGTCTTGATCTTCTGAGGTAGAGGTAGGAATTTTAGAATCACTAAAAGTGATAGAGGTGATGGGGGATGAAGAATGGACTAGGGCAGCTAGTGGTTGGGGGTTTTCGAGTTAGACCTCTACTGCCTGTAAGGCTCTGATTAGAGCTTGACGATGCTGGGGTGAGCTTTGGATGAGGTCATACAAGGTCATCTTCACAAGCATTTGGTGAAGCTGTTTTAACATAGAGTCATGGATTGCCCCTGAAGAAGAGGGTTGGGATGCACCCACGATGGAAATCTTGGGCTTTGGTGGTTGAGGTGGCTAGACAAGAGGGTAGGTCCAAGGAATAGCAGCTTTTTCTTTTGCCTTATCCTTTTGTGACCTAGTGGTTATGTGGATGGCATTAATTTTGAAGAGAGGAGGTGAAGGAGATGGAGGGGTCATAGTTTGTTGTTGAGATGTCGATGTCGATGAAGAGGTTTGAGGGATATGGGAAGGTGTCAGAAGTCTATCGTCAGTGTCCTCAAGGAGAAGGGTGTCTTTCTCCATATATTGGTGAATGACCACTTTGAGGGCATAGTAATCCTCAGTATCATGTCCTGGCATACAATGATATAGGCAAATCTTAGTATCATCAAACTAGGAAGGTTTTGACTCGAGGGGTTGGAATGGCTTGATAGGTGGAAGGGTTATGTTAGAGGTCTGCAAAAGTCAGTGCAATATCAAAGCGTATGATCCCATAAAGGGTTTCTGCTTGTTGATGTGTGAGATGCTGGTGACTTTTGCTTAGGGGGTGTTGAAGGAGGCTTCCATACCACCTTTTGGGTTGGTGGTGTGGCCATATGTAGAGATGACACTTTCTTTGTGAGAGGTGCCAAATTTTTTAGAGAGGGTAGGCTTGTGGTAGGCAAAATAAGTAGTGAAGGTAGCTTGTTTTGGTTAGGGGTCAGAGTAGAGAGCACCCCTATTAGGGTGGAAGGATGAGGGCCCAAAATGGAGGGTAATGGTGATGGTGGAGGAGGGGTTCACTACTGTGGTTTAGCAGTCTTCTTTGGTTTGGTTTGAGGACTGCTATTGGGTGAGGCAAGGTTCAAGTCTACCTTCACTTGCGGGTGAGTGAGGTTAGTGATAGGGCGAACACCGAGTGACTTGAAGGGTTTTGATATGGTGTATGAGGGTTTATGTTTTGATGTGAATGGTTGAGGTTTTAAAGGTTTAGAAGTGGAAGTCTGGTCATTATTGGAAACTTTTGGAGATTTTGTCACAAGAGGGTTGGCAGCAAGAGATGAGATAGGTTGGGTAGGATGAGGAGTTTTAAGTCGCTCCCATAATGCCTGATGTTCCACTTCCTCGATTGGAGAAGTCCTAGTTTCTCTACTAATCGAGAGAATGGTTGGGAAGATGTAGGATGAGGCTTTGGTCCTTCAGAAGATGTGGATGGTTGTGGATCAAAAATGTGTTAAGTGTGGTAGTCTCAGACCCAAGGTGTGGGGGAGTTATAACTGGATTGTCATTGGTCGAAGAAGATGGAGAGATAGGTTCTTCTCTTGGTGGAGAATGAACTGGAGAATGTGGCTTCTCGAGAGGGTAGAGGGCAGGGATGATTGTGCCTTCTACATGCGGTTGAGTAGGAAGGGTAGGGTCTTCCATTAGTAGGAGCAATGATGAAGGTGAGGCTGGTGGTGCTGGTATGGCCAAGGCATCCTCCAATATAAGGGAAGTTGATGGAGAACTAACAGGAGAAGAGGATTTGTCTGCATGTGATGGACTGATGGGTGGGCTAACCTCTTGAGACTGTGAGAGAGGTTGGTCAGATATAAGAGGTGAGACCATATTGACTGTATGTATATTATGTTCTTAGGAGTCATTAGTCATGGTCTGCACATTGTTTTGGCTAGGAGGGTGATTGGGAAAGGGTTGTTTAAAGATGTTTATGCTTTTATTGGGTGGTGCATTTGGGTTGTCTAAGACAAGGTCACCTATATCAAGCATGTCCTGAATGATGTTCTTGAGAGTCTTACAGTTGCCCGTGTCATGGCCTTTGACATGGTGGTAATTGCAGAAGTTGTTCTCCCTATACCATGCAAGGATAGCATGCGAGGGATCGAATTGAGGAGGTGGTTAGATTTGGGGGAGATTGAGGACTCCCTGTTTGACAAGTTTATCCAACACAGATGTGTATGATTCACCTAGTGGAGTATACTGACACTGCACATATCTTTACTGGAATTGTTTGGTGATGTAGTCTGATGTGGAAGGTTGAGATTGGTTATTTGTTGAAGAAGATGATCTAACAACTACAGCATTTGCTAATGCCTTAGATTTGGTATTAGAAGAAGAAGGTTTAGAGGAAGATTCATTGGACTTGGAGTTGGGGTTTTTACTCTGCAACTTGACTTTGTTTTCCTCGACAACACGTAGTTCAAGCTTCCTGGCCATCATGAAAGCCTTGTCAAAGGTGCGAAATGTCTGGACCCGCAAGGTAGAAGAGATGTGCTTGGCACATGCTCTTGAAAAGAGCTTAATGAGCTCAGGTTGAGGTAGGGAAAAGGAGAGTTGATTGATTAAGCCTCTCCAGCGAGCAACAAAATTGGCTATGGATTTGTCGTCAAACTGCCAAATAGAATACAGATCTGTGATTGAGACCTTTTTAGTGATATTGATAGAAAAGTGGTTGAGGAAGAGTTGGGCTAGCTGGGTGAATGTGAAAAGAGAATGGCTGGTGAGAGAGCTATACCAGTCAAGAGCAGCACCAGCAAGTGACATGGGGAACGTGCATAACAACAATGCATCATCATGCGCTATGAGATAACAAGCATGTCTGAATGCTTGCAGATGTTATTGTGGGTCTTCCTTACTCTATAAATGAGAAAATTTAGGAAGTTCCCACTGACTGGGATAAGGTCAGATCGGGACTGAGGGATGAATGGGTTCATTACAAATTTGCTCATATGAGAGAGCATTTCATGAACCAAAAATAGAGGTCTCAAGACTAGACATTTTGTCCATTAGCATTTTGATTATATCAGCTAACAGATTGATGGGTGGAGCGCCCCCTAGGTTGTAGGGCATTTGAAAGGTATTGAAAGGAGTGTATGACATGGTTGGTTGCACTTGTGTAGGTGCAACATATGGATAGCTAGTTATCAGGGTGGATGTTGAAGCCAAGGGCACTTGTGCTATGGGGTTGGTGGGCACAAATTGGATAGGGGCCATCAAAGGTGGTTGAGGGGTGGCCACACTTGTTAAAGGGTAGGGAGTTACTCTTGTGTTGATAGGTGCAAGAGTAGGGAGGATAGAGACCACTAGGTTTTGGAAGGGTGTAGAATTTGGTTGAGTAGTTTGAGGTTGAGGGGGTGTCAAAACCCCTATGGAGGTCTAAAAGGAGAGGCTAAATTTTGAAGATAGGACACGATCGGGTTATTAGTCGAGGTGTTGGCTTGATTTTCTATGGGCTGGATGACAGAGGCGATGGATATGGCTGCCGTCTCAACTAAGGAGGTTGGCATCCCATAAATTGGGTTGCCTGAAGAGTCTCGCATTTGGATTCTCACGAGATAATGTTGAAGGGCATTAACATTGAGGTCAAGGAACCTTTCAAAGTCTTGGTCCCCCTCAAGGACAGTGGGAGGCTAAGTTGGGGTCAGTTGGGTAGGAGTTTGTTCAGTTTTTGAATGATACTCCATTAGAGGACTGGTTATGAACGGTGAAGGTAGAAGTGGTTGTTGCCTCGCGTGGTCAAGAAGAGCCTTGGTTTGACTGTGTGTCAAAACCATTCAAGGCAAGAAAGGGTCAGGTTTTAGAAATTGTGTTTTTCAGTCTCAAAAAACTAGAATGGGTGTTGGATAGCAAGAAAGTCAGATTTTAAGCTTGATGTTTGATAAGAGGATTTTGGACAGTGACCGACGTTGGTTAAAAAAATAATGCTGGTGAAATAGGTTGCCGATGTTGGTTAGATAACTGATGCCGGCGAAGAAAGGTTGTCGACGTCGGTGGTAAAATTGATGTCGGTTATTATGTTTTTCAGAAACTCAGAAAATTTGAGACTTTTTGGAAAAAAAGAATAAAACATCCTCACTAGCTCAAAAAACCAGATAAGAACAGAAAAATAGATGGAGATAGGTAGATCCTAAGCATTAAATCCTAAGAATAAACTTTTAGAATCTTGTTGGCTTATGCCTTAGAATGTGTTTGGGAAGTTGGCTTGTAGAATAGGTCTTAGAAGAGGTAGTCTAAAGATGGTTTCAAGTCAGTTTCAGTGCTCAAGAGTCTGTGTTAGGTTTCGTACGTGGCCTGGTACTAGGAGCTTGCTCCCCTCACTTCACGAACCCAGAGCTGAGCTGGGCCGCTTAGCCAATATATACTTCCCCTAGAGATTATCCTCTGCCAGAGAACAGAGTGGGCTTTCCCCTTGGTAGTGAAGTCCAAGTGGGATTGCCAGGACGGGTAAGGTATCTGCTAGGTGATGAAATCCTAGTCGGGCCTTGTCTCAGATAAGTTTTGATGTTTGATTTGTGCAAGTGATTTGGTTGTGTAACATAAGTGGCCTAAAATTAATTCATGATGTTGTTTTTAATTACTAGATGTGTGGACTAAATATGCATGCAATCAGAAATGAAATGCAATTAATTTTAAGCCCAAATAGAAATGTATGTTTGTATGCAAACAAGTGAGAAAGGGTTGAAGAGTATGACTTTTGACTAGTCTAAGATGCAAGAAAAGAAATAACAAGAATGATTCTTTTTAATTTTTGCTAATAGTGTCTTTTGGAAGAGATAAAAGAAAGAGGTGAAAATGAGAAACCTAATGCACCTATATGAAAAGAAAGAAAAGAACCCAAGGAAGACCCTAGGGTCCCACCGGGCATGCCAGAATGTTTCCAAATAAGTTTTTGCTTTTCACATTCAAAAGGAAATGAGAAACTAAGATAAGTGGTCTAGGGCTTGTACGTACCCAGATGAAGTCTTGCACACCAAATTCAGATGACGGAAGGAACTCCTCTTTGGTTGTAGAGGATGACACTTGTAGAAGAAAGAGACTAAAACACAGAAGTTGTTAGATGGCTAGAAAGTGGACTGCCAAGCGAAAGCTTGGTCCTAAGAGTGCAAATACTTCTTGGAGGATGATAGTCCATTGATAAAAAGCAAAATATAGTCAGGAATAGAAATGATAAAGATAGAATGAAAGAAATGAAAGCAAATGCGTACCTATTTATAGCAATCTATTTTGCACAGTCACCGACGTCGGTGGTTCTGTCGGTGTCAGTCAAGGAAGGTTGCCGACGTCGGTTAGTCTGCCAATGTTGGTAGGGGTAATGGTCAAGGTCAGTCAGGGTAATGGCCTGGGACAAGTTTTAGGGCTGGTTTATAATCCATAGAATGGTCTGAGAGTCTGTTTGGAGGTCAGAGATCTTGTTTGGAGATCAAAGAGCCTGTTTTGGTGGTTTGTGTAGAGCTGTAAGGCAGAAAGTATGGTCTGAATAGGAGACCAGAGAGAGGACAGGGTAACAGGGAGATAGGGATTTAGAGAAGGCCTTTCAACCTCTCTAGGAAGAACAGGGAAGGTTGTGTCAAGGATCCTTGGAATGGACAATAGACAGAATGCTAATATATTTGAAATGACACTGAAATAAAAATAGTACAAATACTTAGCTGAGGCACGAGTTGGCAGAGGTGCAGGAGTTGTGTTTCCATTATCGCTGGTGATGGAGATGTCATGCAATCTTCAAACCTATATGGAATGACTAGTGCTGGTCCTCCAAGCCTGGAAAATGATGTCACAATGCTGATACCTGTGAGAAAATGAGAAGCAAGAACGCTAGGAATCAAAAGTAAGAGAATTTTGTTTTATGGGGAGAGGATTCAAGATTTGTGATTAGCCGACTAGTGATTAGCCATTCATGATTCACCTGAGTGAGAGGTTAGAAATTGATTTAAGTAAACTGACATCGGTGATCCCACTGGCGTCGGCTGACATTTGACCAACGTCGACGGGTGGAGGAGTAAAAGGGCTGTCAAGCCCGTTCTTCATCCTCCAAGTGCATAATCCATTGGAGAATTGTCGAAGGTTGGGCTAAATATGCATGAGAGTTGGTTAGGTAATTGGAATGGAGTAATAATAGGTCTTGGGTGAGTCATAGGGTGGGAAACGGTCCAAGGTGAGGTGTCAGACGAGGTGTTATAGGTGATGTGTCAAAGGGGGGGTTATTAATTTAAAATAATTTATTATTTTAAATTAGTAAGTGTGTGGGTTAGGAATGGGTTAGGAATGGACCAAGGGGGAGGATGACCAAGGGTTAGACACGATTTTGGTGTCTATAGAATTATAAGCAAAGAGTGATCCAGAGCACAAAAAGGTGAAATCATCATTTTGATTTGAAATGATCTAATCAAAGTTAGTTAGCCCATAAAATGCATTTGCCCCATTTAGGAATACATTAGCCTATATCAACACTTTTAAATGAAAATCTTGAACCATTTAGCTTATTTTATGGATTTTTACCTTAAATCTGCATTTGAGTGTAATTTGAGTAAGATTGACAATTGCAACACAAATGGTGTTAGGAATTGGATGTCTACATTTTTCCCTTATTTGAGAAGGCATAGTGAGACATTTAAATGAAGCAACATCTTTTCAAATAAAATAGTTGTCATGAAGAAATTGGAATAAACCCATGATTCCCCCTTAAGAGGACATATATGGATGAAAGAGAAGGATAGACTCTCAAAAAGAGAGGGAAAGTGAGAGATTAACCCATGGAGTAGATCACATCTAGATGAGCTAATGTTTGCACATGTGATTACCATCAATGATCAAAATATAATTTAGATGTATAATAGGCCCCAAAGATGGGGGAAATAGGAAAGATACAATCCATAAATGTAAAGGACACACTTTTAATGTACCCGATTTGAGAGTACAAACTATGCACTTATGACATTGATCAATCCCAAGATAAGTTACACAATAAATATATTACCATTATGGGAATTAGTGTGGAGAGGTTATAATTATAGGAAAAGAGAGAATGTTCTACTTCAGGAAGGGAAGTACCATTAGAACATGATCTCTAAAGAGAAGATAATAAGAAGTGCCCTAGTAGAGCAAATGTGATCATGATAAAATAGTTCTACCCTAGTAGGGTGAATCTTGATCATTGATGAAGAATAAATAATGGTTTTCCCCTATATAGATGATTTGAGTTTGATTTTGTTCAGATGTTGTGCCCTAGCATGGGCAATTAGAAAGAAAAAATAGCTCAAGGATATAGTATAATAAATAGGTTAAAGTGAGCAGGTGCAAATGTACATGCAATGGTGTAATGGCTTAGAAAGCCATATAAACCCAGCATATGAGAATGCATAAAGTGATGAGAGAGATGAAAATAATAATGGAGATGGCTGAGCTGACTCTAGATGTACAAGATAAGTGGACACTGCCTACATAGTTCCATGGACTCATGTTCCAACATGAAATTTAGGCCAATGGAGTTCACCCAAGTTTGGGAGAGAATGGAATTAGGAATGATAAAAAATGACCAAGAATTGATTAGAATCATAATGTATGCAAAGAGATGCACATCTAAGCATAGATTTGAGTGCTAAAATGCATGATACCTAGATGCCTATTTTCATATCATGAGCCTAGATTATGCAAAGTGTTCTTGAGAACTATTCATCGAAGTGATGTTGACGTTAAGACTTTAAAACCTAAGCACAAAGTGCTTATTATACCAATAAAAATTGGGCATCAAATGTATGAATAACTTATAATGACATAATATTCTAATTGTACTAAGTTGGTTTAAATTTGAATACCTATAACTAAGGATAATGGTAAAATAATGACCAAAACCAGAGTTATAACTATTTACATTTAAACAAAAAAGCAAAGACAAAGAAAAAAACAAACATAAATGAACCTAACTTGAAATCAAGATATGATCATAAAGATTTAAGTAGAAGCAAAAATGTTTAAAAACAAAAGGCAAAAACATATTAACGATATGAGACCAAGATATAAATAATCAAGATCCATGTGGACCATCAAGACATTCTTAAACACAAAAGAGAAAAGCAAAATCAAATAAAAAAATAGGACACCAACAACAATCAAATAAACAAAATGGTCTAAGAACAACTTAATATCATAGTATCAAGATATAAATAATCAAGATCCATGTGAATCATCAAAATGTTTTGAAACACAAAAAAGATAAGCAAAAACATACAGGAAAACACAAGACCAAGATGAGACAAAAAGTAATAAAAAGAGAAAAGGAGAAGAAATAAAAGGAGAGGTGCAAAAGCACAAAAAAACCAAATAACACAAATAACCACACATAAATTAAAAAAACCAAGTTAGTATGGTTTAAATACAAATGTTCATGCATGTATGATAGAGGCATTACTTTTCACCAAAATAAAATAAAGAACAATGATAGAAGAAATAGGGGAAGAGAAGAAAGATAAGGGGTTGGTCGAGCTAACTCTAGATTTACAAGACAAGTGGATGCTACCTACACAGTTCCATGGACTCATGTTCCAACATGAACTGCAAGCCAAATGTAGTTCTCCCAGGAAATGGGATAGAAGAATAATGATGGTCAGACCAACATGATTGATGTTATAGGAAAAATGGAAGATATGATAAACAAATGAGAATGGTCTTGCAAAAAAAAACTAATGGGACAAAAAATAATGATCTTGAAAAAATTTAAGTGTGTGGGACAAGATGAACTAGTGTTTCTTTGCTTTAAAAATGGTAAAATCATACCATGGAAGGATGAGAATGTACAAATGTATAGAAGCATGAGATAATGTTTTTATTCTTTTGTGGATCATATTTTGATGTTTTTGGTATTTTAAAAGTATTTATAATGTTTTTTTATATATTTTGCGATAAAATATGCACAAGGTGGGACAATATAATCAAGGAAATGCATGTCTAAGAGTAAAGGTTCCAATAAGACAACTAAGCTGACTGCAATAGCCCATGCTCACAAATCGACAAGAGTGAGGATCTTGATAAGACAAGAAATACATAAAAAGAGTAGAAACTATAATATAGATAGTGTGAAGCATGAAATAACTTTGAATAATTATCTATGTTCACTGATATGTAGGCAAAGGTCTTGAACTAAGAAGCTGTTCTTATACACTTGTTTGTAGAAAAATTTACAAAATGTTATCCTAGCTGAACTGATTTTTAGAACTGGTGCTGAAGATGGTCATAATGTTCATGAGACATAATCATGATCATAAATGGTAAAGGGATAAAAAGTGTTCAAGATTAAAATATGCCCAAGACATAACAAAGAATATGGTTCTCAAGGAGAATGGTCCAAAGAATAGGGTCTAACACATGGACAGTCCAAAGTGGGATAAAGAACATGGTTCTTTTTCGAGAATGGTCTAGGATAGGATAAAATGTGTTTAAAGTGCCAATGATTCAAATCCTTCACTTTTTAGAGTCATGAAATGTAGGCCAAGGTAGTATAAAATGTGTTTAAGGTAGGATAAAATGGTGGGACAAAATTACTTTAGTATAAGTTGCCCCCAAGTCAGGGGTTTTATAGACAATGGTTCAAAGTTGTTTTTTTATATAATCTCTTAAGGCATATGATGTTCATGGGCTCTAGAATTTATTCACCATTAGGTTTATCCAGTTGGTATGCCCCTAATCCATAGTTCACCATGACAACATATGGTCCCAACCAATTAGGTTAAAACTTACATTTCTTTTTGCATTCAACATTCATGTTTTTTTGGTTCTCTTTCAAAACCAAATCACCAATCTCAAACTCTCAAAGGAGAATGCATTTGTTGTATATTCTTTACAATTTGTTCTGATAAGCCTATAAGTTTTCTAGGGTAGCCAAATGCTTATTATCAATAAGTTATAGTTCTTACAGTTGTGAGGTTTTATAGCCTTCATCATCTTCAATGTGCTCTAGTGATATCCATAAGGATGGTATCTCAATCTTGACCAGGATAATAGATTTAATGACAAAAATAAGGGAGTATGGAGTGGCTCCATCTGAGGTTCAATGATTGGTTCTATAAGCCCATAGGGAAGGAAAGAGTTTTAAGTGCCAATTATGACCAATGCCATTGATAATCTTCTTTAAGATGGCTATAATGGTTTTATTTGATACCTCAACTTGTTCATTACCTTGTGGGTTATATGGAGTTGATTTATTGTGCTTGATCTTGAATTTCACATAAAGAGATTTCATATCTTGGTTCACAAAGGATCTACCATTATTAGATATAATACAAGCTAGGATGCCATATTGATAGATGATATGGTAATGAATGAATTTGGATATTTACTTCCCGATAACATAAGTGAGAGGAATGGCCTCAATCCACTTGATAAAATACTCAGTTGTAGTCAAAATGTGTTTATGTCCATCTGAAGATGTTGGATTAATTTTCTCAATGAGATCAAGACCCCATGTTGAGAATATTTATGGTGTTATAATCGGCTATAGTGGTAAAGAAGGTGTGTGTATCAAGTTGCCATGATGTTGATAAGGAACACACTTCTTCACATAGTTACAAGCATCAGTCTCCATTTTGGACCAATAATAGAATGTTCTAAGGAGCTTCTTTGCTAGGACTACATCATTTGTATGGGCCCCACACATTCCTTCATGAACCTCATTTAATTCCATCTTGGATTCTCCCAAAGATAAATAATGAAGAAGTGTTCCATCATAGCCTTTAAGATAAAGCATGTTTCTAAGGAGAGTATAACATGTTAAGTGATGAAGGAATAGTTTCTATTGGTTTCTAGAAAAGTTGGTGGGGAAGTTATGACTATGGAAATAGTTATAAAAATCTTGGTACCATGGTAGCTCAAGTGGGGGATTGGGACCAACAATGGTGTATACCCTCTCTAAATCTATTATAATATGCACATGTTGAAGAAGATTTTGAGTTAAGAAATGATACTCTTTAGTAATACTATCCATTTGAATCATGGAACCTATTATTTCCATTGTATTGGTAGATCTATTGTTTACTCTCAAAATTTGTCCAAACTTCAAAGATTTAAAATATGTTTTGAGGTTATCAATAATTTGCTTATAAGGAACAAGCTTGTCATATCTTTTTTGATACTGATCAGTGATATGATTGATGATTAATTATGAATCTTCATAGACCTTTAAGCTTTGAATATCCCACTATATAACAAGGTGGAGCCCTATAATTAATGCCTCATACTCAACCATATTATTTATATAATGAAACTATATATGGAATGCTTTGGTAATTAAATACCCCTATGGTGTGATCAACAATATGCCATATCTAGATTCATGGGATGTGAAGGATCCATAAAATAGAGCATCCATTGTTTAGGTTCTTTCAATGCTTGTTCTATCATCATGATAGAATCATCTAGAAAGTCAAACTTGAGAGGTTGATTATCCTTAATAGGAGCTTCTACAAGTTAATCATCAATTATTTGCCATTTGATTGCCTTTTTATTCTAGTACTCAATATCAAACTCACTAAGGAGCATAACCCATTTAGCGACGCATCCTTGAAGAGCTACTTTAGAAAAGAGGAATTTGAGAGGGTCCACCTTGGCGATGACAATAGTTTTTTATTTAGCATATAATGTCATAATTTATGAGTGGAAAACACCATAGATATGCATGCCTTCTTAATAGGTGTATAATTACATTCATAAGCCACCAATGTGTAGATTAAATAATAAATAGTGTGTTCCTTACCATGATCATCATGTTGGGCCAAAAGTGCCCCCAATGCATGTTTTATGGTTGATATATAAAGAAGCAGTGGATTTCCATATGTTGGTAGTCTTCAGACTGGTGGATTGGCCAAGAATGTCTTAAGATTTTCAAATGCTATCTATAAATCTTAATCACATTGAAATGTTACCCCTTTCTTCAAAAGATGATTAAATAGGTGGAACTTATCTATCAATTAAGCAATGAACCTACATATATATTGGATCTTTCCTTATAGACTTTGTAGCTATTTAATATTATTTGGTGGAGGCATTTACGCAATAGTGTTGATTTTTGTAGGGTCAACTTTGATCCCTGAATGTGATATAATTAACCCTAACAATTTCCTTGATGTGACTCTTTAGACACATTTCTTAAGATTCAAGTGGACTTTATATTCATGAAGCCTCTCAAATATTCTTCATAAAACATCAAGATGTCTAACTCTTGTTTGTGATTTTGCTAGTATATCATCAACATAGTCCTCTACAATGGCATGCATCATGTTATGGAAGATGATTGTCATTTCACATTGATATGTTGCTCTAGCATTATATAAGCCAAATGACATGATTTGATAACAAAATGTCCCCCATAGAGTGGTGAATGTAGTCTTATGTTGGTCTTCAAGGGCTATCTTAATCTGATTGTAACTATAAAATCCATCTATTAAGGACATCTTGTACCTAACAATTGAGTCGATGATCATGTCGATGTTAGGTAGAGGACAATCATCTTTGGGGCATGATTTTTTGATATCTCAAAAATTAGTATAAAGACTTATACCTAGGGTATTTATACTCACTAGGATTATGTTATAAACCCATTCAAAATAATCTAGTGATCTAATAAAATTGTCTCCTAACAACTTTTCTAGTTTGGCCTTAACCAATAGGGTAATGCGTGGATGGATCTTTCTTAGTTTTTGCTTGACTAGTTTGGCATCAAAATGGATAACAAGGTGATGCCCGTGTTAAAAACTAGCATGTTGGAGTATACCCATGAAAACATGTCTATATAATCCTTAATAATAAATATAATTTGTTCACATTACATTTTAGTAAGCAAGCTCCAAGATAAACAATTTTAGGATCCTCATAGGTTCCCAAGTTCACTTCTGTCATGTTTTTCACAAGGAGTGTGGATCCATCTTATAAAATTATAGGCAAGGCATGATCATGATCATATTCATATACCACACCTTCTTGTTATTCCTCCCAAAGATCTGTATAGTATGAAGAATCAGAATTTGCCATCTCAGGTGAAGGCCAAGTAGCAAAAACCTTTATAAAGTCAAGAGAAAGATGCTCAAACATTTGATGTTATTCTGAAGAGATGATTTTACTAGCTATAGATCTTGGGCTAGATGGACCTTTTGTGTCTTGAGGGGATGAGAAAAATTTCCCACCTAGGAGCACCTGAAATAGGTTTTCAATCAAAAGACCTTTTTCTTTACTTTTTCCCTAATCGACGAGTGCCTCAAAGAGGTTTTCACCCAAAGATCTCAATGTTTGTTATTTATTATGACCAATAAAGTTTTCCTACTCTCCAAAGTAGGTATAAATATCTAATGAAAATTCATATCCCTATTTATGATCACCAATGGGCAATCCATCTTGTAGGCCCATGTATTATGTAATTGATTCTTCATTTTAAAACTCATCAAGGCATATGACCAAATTTTGTTGTTCTCAATCTATGAGTTCAAGATGGTAAAGGTATAGGGAATAATGATGGTTTAATTCAAGATGGGAAGATCTAATGGTAAAGATATAATGTCCTACTTTAGGAAGGAAAGCACCACTAGAATGGGTTCTTGCTTTAGGATGGGAAGTTCCAATAGACATTAAGGTTAATATGGCATTTGAATCAAATAAATTTGAGTTAGCAAGCTCATCAAAAAGGATATAATGGGATGTTATGTCATTGGTAGGAGTCTCATTTCTAGTTAATTAAAAAGAGTCACTATCAAAAGTCATGAGGTCACCCTCTGGTTGTATAAATATAAGACCATGATTCCAATTGAAAACTCTAGCTGATAAAGGCTCCAAGATTCCTTGTGCTCAAGGGCTAAGGCCCTTCCCTATATAGTCAAGATGATCTATTATTTGGTTAGGGATAGGATAATTTATATTCTAAAATCAATTAGCAAGGCCTTCAAAATATAACCAATCTCCCTTGGTAAAAGCCTCTCGATCTTTCTTTGGCATGATTTTAGGTATAAAAATCACATGTGGTTTTGGTTGTTTCTTCTTTGGCTACCAAATCTAGTTGGGTCCATTAGGAGTCTTAGATGGTTTAGGATTTTCAAATGATTTAGGGGATTCAATAAATTTTTAAATATGGAGGACCTCCTTTAAATGGTATGAGGAAATACCCACATCTTTAATAATAACTTGCTTTGTAAAAGCTATAAGAAATAGATTGGCCAAAGTGGAAGCTAGATTCCCAAAGTTGATATAATTAGATGGAGATGGATGGGAAATGATAGCTTTGTTTTTATTCACAATAAATTCAAAACTTAGGAAATATTTATAATTATAAAACCTAGCTTTAAGATGTTTGCAATATTGATATGGTTGTTGATCAGTAGGAATAGTAACCTCAATCCCATCATGGTGACACTTAAGGCACTGGTGAAGAGTGGATGACACTACCTATACTTCATGGATCCAAGGATGACCAAGAAGTATGTTGTAAATAAGTTCAATATCCATGATATGGAATAATGTGTGATGAGAAATAGACCAAACCATGACTGACAACTAAATTGTATCAGAAGACTCCCTCTCAGAATTATCATAAGCTTTGATTGTAATAGTTTTTGGCTAAATGTCTTTATCCACGTAGCCCAATCATTATACCAATTTGAGAGATATTATATTCATCCTTGAACCATTATTTATAATAACCTACTTCATTTTATAATCTATGATGATTATCTCTATGTATAATGGGTTATTATGGTTTGGGCCAAGAGTGGACATGTTTTTTTGGTCAAATGCGATTTGTCAAAATGAAGACAAATGTCCAACTAGATTCTAGAATTAATTAGGGTTAATATCATTAGGTACAAGAGATTATTTTAAAATTTTATTCATGTGATCTAGGAATTTGACTCAAGAGAGGATGGTTAGTATGGTATTAGTTCCAAAATGAAAAGAAAATGAAAGAAACACACTAATAGCATAGCATCTCTAGGCCTAGACACAAGGGAGAGCTTAGATAACAAAAAATAAATGACAAACACAACTAAAAAGTAAGGAATAAAACACAAGAATTCCTTCACCTTCTTTGCATGCTCTAAATGCCTTTGTAGTGGTGGCTAACTTAGCTTGTGGTCATGATGTCCTTGGCAATGGAAGTTTGGCTACCTCCATCTCTACTTGGCACCTTTGGTTTGTAGCTTGGCTTGGCTTGGAGTCAAATTGGCATGGTAACACTAGTTGCTTGAATATTTTGGAACCAATTTGGCATTATAACTTTGAAAATATTAGAAATGATGTTGGGAGGCCTCTTATTTATAGATTTTTGGATTTGATTAGAATCAACCTCAACCATCCATCTCAAGATTGAGATGTGTGGTTGAGGATTAATTAAGTTTTTAAAATTAACTTTGTAATTATCCTCATCATGACATTAGAAGAAGGGGAAATTAAGAGGCATGGAGGGTATCATGGAAGGCATTGATGAGGCATGGAGGGCATGAATCTTGATATTTATGGCATTTATGGCCTAGGGATGTCTTCCCAAGAAATGAGATCACCTGATGATACAGATATTCAATATTCATTTCTAAAGCAAAGTATTCAACAAGTTTCCATGGAATTATTGATTAGGCCTTGATTTAGGTTAATTATCTCTTAAGAATTATTAAGCACTTTGTGCATAAATTACTCAATTTGATCAAAATGCCTTGTTATTGGTCCTAAATTTGACTAGATTGGAATTGGAGGTCCACATCAGATACATTGAAACTGTATTACCATTTAAGAAGTTACAAACAAAAAATAACAAAGTCATGCATATTATGTAGAAAATTTTATAGGAAAGAGCAATCTAGAGTATGTAGGTGCAAAATTGGCATTTTAAATTAGAATGATCTAATCAAAGTTAGCTGGCCCATAAATTGAATTTCCTTATTTAAGGATACCCTAGCCAAAATTGACACTTGAATATGTTAGTTTCATATCAAATAGCATGTTTTAGTGTTTTTAGGCCAAATTGTGCATTATAGGTGGAAATTAGTCAAAAGCCTAATCGGAGGTTATCGGTGGCTAGATTTAGGTGTCTACAATTTTCCCCTATTTGGGAAGGCATTGAAAGCTATAAGAATAATAATGTCTTCTCAAACAATGAAAAGGTCATGCATGCCTATAACTATAATAATGATAAACTAACTATATGATGCCCCCTTGAGGGAATGGTTGGCACAAGTTTGTTAGCAAACGGTCCCTCAATAAGAAGTGAAATGAGAGGACCAAAGAAAGGAAAGATGATGGGGTGAAAACATAATGATAGTGAAAAATTAGTCAAAATAATTGAGAATGTAAGTGGGATGGTGTACAATGGTTTTCTCAAAGGTGGTTATAATCATTGAGAAGATGGAGCTGCCCCAGTTAGGATAGACAAACAAGAGAATAACATGCCCCTAAATGGGTAGAAAAAGTAAAGTGGTGACAATAAAATGATTTTCTCAAAGGTATTTATAATCATCGAGAAATTTAGGTGGGATGGTGTTCAATGATTTGCCTATAGGCGGTTATAATCATTGGACCCTAATTATGGAAACATGATAAAATTGATTGAGGATGATGATAACTTAACATAGAGGGTAATGATGAATTGGAACAACATACTAGTAGGGAGATGCTAATCTAAACTAATAAATATTGAAATTCTTTCATGGTTAATTACTCTATTTAGGATAGGATTGGGAGTGAATTAGGATGTCAATGTTGAAGAGATACCGCCATTGTTGAATAGACTTCTTGAAGCTGAGGTTTGTTGTAGCATGTGATGGTAGGCTTCATGATAGAACACCATAAATACTTGGATAAAATATGTATGAAGACTGACTCCCATAATCTAATACTCAATAAAAAATAATGCACTAATGATATAAACCATGATGACAATGTAAACATATGAAGATGGATGGATTCAAGTGTAAGTGTAGATAAGGAATCATCAAATGAATACACATAAACTAAATCAAAGAAATAGTGATAAAAGCAAACAAAAAGGCAGACAAACAAATAAACTAAGAAAAACAAACAAAGCAATAGAAACCCTACAAACATTGCCCTTAGAAAATAGGCGATAACTTAACAAATAAACAAAATAGGGGAATAGAATAAAAGGAAGGGGGTGGCCAAGCTATCTCCATATGCACTAGGCAAGTGGACATTGCCTACATATTTCCATGGATGTAATATCCAATAAAAAACTGTAGGCCAAATGTAGTTCTCCCAGGGAATGTGAAAAATATGATAACTAAGGAAAACAAATAGAATGAATATGATAGAAGAAGAGGAATGGTCTTGTAAAATGGCAAGTGCATAAGAGAAAAAGGCCAAAAAGGAGGGGGAAACTAAATGGCAAGTGATTTTCTTGTAACCTATTAAGAGTTCTTAGAATCCTTAACGAAAAGAAGTGGCCAATGTTTTTTTCTTTTCTAATGATTTTTGGAAATGTTTTTAGAATTGTTTGAAGTATCTCAACTCAATTGAGAATGACAAGACACTAAATGGTTCAAGCTCACAAAAAGGTGAGATCATTTAAACTCGGGTTACTCACAAAATGAAAAGAGCATGGTTTAGGTTGCTCACAAAATGGTGAGAGTGTGTCTTAGGTTACTTGAAAAATGGTGAGAGAATGGGGAAAAGAGTGACTGAGCTGACCTTAACAAGTATTGAGTGCTACCTACATTGTCCCAGAGTAAGACCTTAAATCATTATAGTTATATCTTAATAGTGAGGAATTTGACCAGTCAATTCAAACAAAATAGGCACAGTTGGTAAAAAGACACAGTATGTCATAGGAAGTGGCAAGTTGGTAAGTCAAGGATTAATGTTTCCCCTAGTTTACCCATAGGTAGTTATAACTAGGACATAATGGCATAGATTAATGGTACTAATTTTCCCAAAGGTGGTTATAATTAGTAGCAAGACCAATGGTAATAAACTTTAACAAATGGAGGATGCAACTACCAAAACTTCTATCACACTATCCCAAAATACACTCTTTATTAGAAGTACTTGAAGTAACTGATGAAATGATCAAATATATCGACGTTGAAACTACATAATGAATGACAAAATCCCAAGGTCAAATAGGTTAGGTTTTTAGAACACACTGGGTCAATAGGTCAAAAGAGAAAAGTGGATATGGCAAAGAAGATAGATAAGGATATGTTTATGGACATTGGATGAAGTAGGGTTAATCTTCTCAATGAGATCAAGTACTTATGTAGAAAATGGTCATGGTGTCAACATCAGTTTTAGATTTTTTGCTGGGGTATGAATCAGATTAGCATGCCATTGACATTTGTCACATTTATTTACATATGTAGTGGCATCTACATCCATTATGGGCCAATAATAACTAATATGCAAGAAATTTTTGGATAGGACTGCCCCACTAGAATGAGTTCCACATACTCCTTTGTGAACTTCTCTTAATGCTAGTGTAGACTCTACCGAAGTTAAACAATGAAGTAGAGTTTCATCACAAACATGATGGTAAAGAGTGGATCTAATTAGAGTATAATGAGTGGAATGATAAATGAAGGATTTTGTTTGTCTTCAAGATAGGTTAGGTCGCATAACTTGGTCATGAAAGTAGTTATAAAGGTCTAAGTACCAGATAGAATTAGGACCAATAATATCACAAATCATGGCAATCATTGAAGGTTCATGAGCTAGTGTCAAAAAATTCTCGATGAGGAACTGATACTCTCTAGATTTATCTATTTTTTGAATAAGAGATCCAATAGTAGCCATGGCATCTATAATTTTGTTACTAGTCCTCGGTAAATGCTCAAACTAAATATTGGTAATTTATTGCGTAAGAGTGTCGACCATGGCTTTATATGGAACTAGCTTGTCATCTTTGGTCTAAAAATAATCTTTGACCTAATTGGTGATTAAATGAGAATCACTATCAGCTTGAAGATGAGATATATCCTAATACACTGCTTGTCAAAGTCTTACAACAAGTTCTTCATACTTGGCTAGGTTGTTTGTATAAGGAAAGCTAATTTTGAATGATTTAGGGAGTAGATTCCCTTCTGGTGTAATAAACAATAAGCCTACCCCCAATCCATGTGCAGTGAATGAACCATCAAAATGTAGCTTATAGGGATATTCCTCAAGGGGTGTGTCCATGATGGATTCATTAGGAAATTGAAACATGAGTGGTTAGGTGTTTGTGAGAGGTGCTTTAACATGTTGATCTGTAATAACTTGTCTTTTGATTACCTTCTAAGTGACACACTCTATGTCAAACTCACTAATAATCATGATCTATTTAGCCATTATACCTTGTAGATCTATTTTAGATAGTAGATACTTGATCAGATCTACCTTTGAAATGACCATGGTCTTATTATTCAATAGGTAATGACATAGTTTCTAAGCTGCAAAAACCATGGCCAAACAAGCTTTTTCAATAGGTGCATAATTATGTTCATATGTAACTAAGGTATGGCTTAGGTATTACACAACATTATTTTTTCCATTGTCATCATGTTGAGCTAAGAGTGCCCCCAGGGCATGATTAGTAGCTGATAGGTATAACAAGAATGGATTTATTTGCATAAGAGGTAATAAAATAGGCAGATTGATAAGATAATCTTTGAGCTATCGAAACTATATTTGATAGTGATCATTGCTATGAAATGAAACTCCTTTTTTCAAAATATGTGTAAATAAATGGCACTTATCTTCTAGTTAGGAAATGAATCACTAGATTGACTGGATCTTACCCTACAAACTACAAAGTTACTTTAAATTGGTTAGTGGTGGCATCTTGGCTATAGCATGGACTTTAGCTAGATCAACTTCAATACCTCTACGAGACACAATGAGGCCAAGTAATTTTTCTTAAGTTACACTAGACACACATTTCTTTGGATTTAGTTTGACTTTATACTCTCATATTCTTTCAAATATCTTGCACAACACTCCTAGATGGTCGGCCCTAGTTTTGGATTTTCTCATATGTCATCGACATAGTCTTCAACAATATCATGCATCATATCATAGAATATGATAGTCATGGCCCTTTGATATGTAGCTCCAACATTTTTAAGGCCAAATGGCATCACTTGATAGTAAAATGTTCCCCATGGAGTGGTGAATGCTATTTTATGTTGGTCTTCTGGTGCTATTCTAATCTAGTTGTATCTTGAAAAGCCATCCATGAGTGAAAGCATTTCATAACCGGCCATGGAGTCAATGATCATGTAGATATTAGGTAAGAAAAAATCATCTTTAGGACAAGCTTTGTTGATGTCTTTAAAATTAGTATAAATTCTAATCCCTTTAGGATTTTTAATAATAGTTACAACATTAGAGAACCATTCAAAGTAGTTAATGGATCAGATACATCCTACTTCTAAGAGTTTTTGCAACTCTTTCTTTACCAATACAACAATGTGAAGATGCATCTTAAGTAACTTTTGTTTTACTATTTTGGCATCAGGATTAACCACAATGTGATGCAAAACTAAGGTAGGATCTAAACCTAGCAAGTTATAATAGGCCCATGCAAAAATATCCATAAACTCTCTCAACAAATCTATAAAGATGTCATGTTCCTCTTCAGTGAGGGACATGCCTAATTTTATCCATTTTAGGTATGATGAAGTCCCAATATTTACCTCTATTGTATATTCAACTAGAAGGGTCAAACTATCTTCTAGGATAGTAGGTAGTGACTTGAACTGTTGGACCATGTCAGGGCCCTATGTTAGGACTTGCTCTTCAATTTCTCCTAGGCATGATGAATCTAAATCCCCTAATGGGAGATCTGGCCATGTAACAAAAATAGTTAGAAATTCTTTGAAATTTTGATCAAATACTTTTTGTTTCTCAAAACTAAACTAAGATCTACAAGTAAGTTTGTCGTTGGTGGTCTCCTGGTCTAAATTTAAAGAAGAATGAACACCCCCATCTAATGGCACCTGAAACAAGTTTTCACCACTAGACTGGTATTTATCTTTACTTTTTTCTTGGTTAAACAGTTCCTCAAAGAGGTTTTCACTTTGGGAACTCAATGTTTTACTTATTTGTTTTTGGCTAAGGGTGCTCAATCACTCTCTAAAATAGGCTACAGGATCCAATGTGATTGAGAATACTAATTTGTGATCTCCTAATGGAACATTATCTCTAAGGCCTAAGAAATCATAGAATACCTCATCATTTTAGAACTCATCAATTGGTGTATTAGATTCTTTTTGGTCCTAATCTATCCATTGGGGATAATATAATGGCAAATGGTTGTGATGAATGGTCAAGGTAAGGGTATAAATGGCATTATTATCAAATGGGTTGGTTTCAGCTAGGTTATCAAGGATGAGACTATGATCAAACTCTGATTCACTATCGACATTATCATCACTAGTCCCTAGTGATGGAGTTTGAATAAAATATGTGGGGTCACCTCGAAGTAGTTTAAATCCAACTCTATAAGGTCTTTCATACTTAGTCATTGAAATTGGCTTGATAGTTCCTCGTTGATTCGTTCTAAGGCCTCTTCATTTATAATTTTGATGCTCCATGATCCTATTAGGAATAAGATACTTAGCACTTTTATAAAAATCATCTTGTTCATCATTATATAACCATGATTCATCCCCTTCAAGAGGGTTAGGTTCTAGGCTAGATGCTGGTACAAATGTGACATGTCCCTTATCTTTGTTCTTTTGTTACCAATGCATATATGGGATGAATTTAGGTCACCCAAAGGTTTTTAGATTTTAAGGAATATTGGAAATAAGAAATGTATCATGGGTCACATATTCTCCTATTCTATTATCTAAAATGGTGAAATGATTAGAACTTCAAGAGGTAGCATGTGGGAAAGTTAATCCAAGGTATTAGGATCTATATAATTATCTGATGAAGGATCAATAAGTATAAATTTTCCTCTATCCTACTTGGAACTTGGATTCATATCATAATAATAATTATAGATTTGAAATTTAGCCTCAAGATGCTTGCAGTGTTCATGTGGGTGTAAATCTCTTAGAATATTTACTTCCATCCCTGACTGGGAAAACTTGATACATTGGTGTAGTGTTGATGGGACTACATGAATCTCATGTAACTAAGGCATACCTAGGAGTATGTTGTATGATAACTCAACATCCAGCACATGGAAAAGTGTATCATGGGCTAAAGGCCCAATGATAACTAGAAAACTAATGGTGCCTTGTGACTCTCTTTCTTGATTATCTTAGGCTTTAATAGTTATAATTTTTTGTTGGAGATTTGTCATTATGTACCCAAGAAGCTTGATGAGCTTTAGAGACACTATGTTGAGGCCTAATCCATTATCAATAAGGATAAATTTCACTTTATGTTACTTTATATAAACCTTGATGTATGATGGATTATTATGGAGCAGGCCAAGGGAAGACATATCACTTTGGCTGATGTGACTTGTTAGGATGGAGCTAGGTGTCCAACCAAAGCTTGAAAGTTATTAGGGGATATGTCACTGATAACAATGGATTGGGTCAAAAACTCATTCAAGATGTTTTTGTGGATTATTGATTTCTATAGAAAATGTAAAATAGAAATTTATGTTGGTATCTTTTACAATTGTTCCACAATATCAAACTTCTTATCTTGGTCAGTAGTGAATGGTTTATTTCAACGCTGACCAATTGTTTGAATGACAGATAAATTGGTAGATGGTTGTGGGCTTGGGATAGTAATATTTAACCTTCTAATTGTGATTACATAATCAAGATCGAATACTGGACCATTTTTGCTAACTAATGTTGGGAATGGTGTGGGACTAAACAAGACAAGTCTCAGTTGCTAGTGCCCTTGCATGTGGTCACGTGGCAAGGATAAGTTATTGCTATAAGATACAAAAGGGGAAGTCTTAGTTTTTTAGTTTTCCTATATGCACTCTTGGGTCCAAAAAGGATTATCCATATGATTTGGCTAAATATTATTGTTTAGAAATGGTCTAGGCTAATTAGTTTTTGGTCTAGGATTAATGGAGATGGTATTAATGCTACCCCTTACAATATGACCTACAACCCTATTGTAGTCATGTGAAACTAGATGGTAGGTTTGTTGGTTGTTACCATTCTAACCTTGGTTTTTTTCCATTATTCTATCATTATGGGTTTTGTTATTAATTTTGTTGGTTCTATTAGTTCAGCCTTTTATTTTGATACTATTGATTTTGTTGTTGCATTAGCCATTATTGTTGTTACTGATTATTCTACTGCTATTGATTATTATGTTAGGGAAAAGGGTTTTGATAGATCCCAAGAGTTTGATTGGAAGTGGAAGCACCATTATCCAATTTTATCTCCCCATTATCCAACATATTCTTGATTAAATGCTTGATTTGGATACATATTCATAGATTATGCCTGTTGACCCAATAATAGTCACATAATTCATTTGTATGGTACCAATCAGTATAAGGAATGCCTTATGGATAATGTTTTAGTATAGGCCAACTAAATAGATTAACATTAGGAAGCTTGAAAAATACAGAATCAATAGATTCTCCTAGGTCATTAAAGACATGACATGTAGGCATGGTTCTCCTAGGAGGGGTTTGTAATGGTAACACATGTTGTATTTATTATGCAAGTTTTGGTTATTGTGCTTATAGTATTGGTTAGAGAGGTTACTAGGTAGGATTAAGCTAAAAAGGTGGTGTAGATGATGTTTTCACCATTTTTACATGACCATATTTGGTTACTCCATTTCCCATAACATTGCTATTATGGTTGAATTAGTTTGGTCTTTCTTGGTTATTGGTCTATGCCGGTTGGGATGATTGCACTTGGATGGGATGTTGGTCATTTCCCTTATTGGTACCTTGATTTTGATTAGTTGAACTAATCTTGATGACTCCTTTGTTGATAATCACCCTCTCGATCAAAAAACCTTTATCAATGATCTCTTTGAACGTATGCACACATTACAATTCCAGATCATAGGCTATCTTACCATGCAAATTTTTAGTAAACACAATGCCTAATTGTTTATCTAGTAAACTATGGGTGAAATGGTTTGTAAGGGCTCTCTATCACTGTAAATAAATTGCAAAACTCTCCCTAAATTTTTTCTTTACCTGTGTCAATTCCACTAATGAAATCTCATGTTTGAGATTATAAGAAAAGTGTTGCATAAATTTATTAGAAAGATCATCAAAATTTGCTATTGAGTTTTTAGGAAACTTAAAAAAACACTCCAAGGCTTGTCCAACCAAGTTCCTTAAATAATAGCAAAAGGTATATGCCACTGGTTGACATGCGACAAAGAATTCAGTCAAATGAGCCTTATGATCACCTTTCCCTTTATATTTGTTAAATTTTGATGGTTTGTATCCTGGAGGAAAAGGTATCTATAAATAATCCATGTTGAATGGATAGGAACATACATCATCCAATTTGAAATTTTTGGTCTCCTTACAAGCCTAAATGGCAACAATTGTATCCTTCATTTGTTGTAATTCTTGGGATAGAAAACTGGAAGGAATATCGGTTTGAAGCAGAACATTGGTTTGGACAAATGGTTGGGAGGTCATAATTGAAATACTTTAACCAAGGTATGATAGAGATACCTATTGGGGTATATTGGTTTGGTTAGGGATGGACCAATAATACACATACATAGATTAGGATGCACTTGAAATTGCACATTTAGTTGCGTGATGTTCTGGTTTAGGTTGGTGATAAAGGTTTTACTTGGGGGATTTTATGGTTGGGATGGAGGGATATAACTATACTACGCCTGTTGTGGTTGAAAAGGGATATGCTACCGACTAATTAAACCTTATTATTGAGTGGGAACTTTTGGACAAGACCATATCTCTATATTTGTGGCACATTTTGAACCAACAATTGTATAGTAGGTACCTAAGAAACATGGGGACCTCCTTATTGCATGAATCCATATGAGGAAGTAAGAGTAAGTTTTAGATTCAACATCTATCATTGAAAAATGTTTACACATTACTGACTAGTCATTGCTTGGTTTTGGATTGGCATATTAGTCTTTGATTGAAGAGGTGTGCTCATCATTACCTAGTGAGGTCGAATATTTGTTACCCCTAATTGAGGTGGCCATGTATTTGTCCTTTTTTTTATTGATACATGAGATTGTGCCTATTTTTTTGGAATACTATTCATTACCTATTGAGGAAGAGTAGGGTTCATCACATTCTATCTTTGAGGTGTGACATTGGTTATTGTTTGATCACCTAATCCCATAGGTTGCACACTTGAGGAAGCAACCAGTTGAGGCTGGGGTGTAGAAACCCCCGCTCCCTGGTATTATGACCTACTCATAGGATTAACTATGGGTACATGTTGTTGGCTAGTTGTTTGTATATTAGTACCACTTTGATCAAGAATAGATGTTGTTTACACACTATCTTTTATGTTTGTCTCACTATTTAGTGTATGGGTTAAAGACACTTCTTCAATAACATGCATATGCATCAAGTTATCTATTGAAGTGATTTATTTTAATGGGTCAAAACTTAGATTCTCTTGTCTAGTTAACTCTATCAATACTCCTCTTGAAGGAACTAGGTTAATGAGAGGCTTACTTACCATGTTCATCTAATTGAAATCATGTGCTAGATTCAGATATGTTTGATATGTTGTCAACATTTGGTTAAAGTTCTCTTCCATGATGTTTTTGCTTTTATTAAATATATTAGGATATTGGTAAATTGTTTGGACTAGAACCATATGATTGCTAGAATAATCTTGTTGATCATAAATGATATTGTGGGGCACTCTTACTAGACTTGGTAAACTTTCATGGGGGAAGTCTGCTGGAAACTTAGCCCCTACCTCTATGGCTCTAACCAAAATCTTGTCTTTATTCTCTAAAAAATGTCTCTCAAATAGAAATGGATCATACGTGGAAGCTGTATTAGTATAATATGACTATTGAATTATTGGTTCATCCACCATGGGTATTGTAGCTAGGTATTACATGATTTGTTCTTGGTCCTATTTTGAATAAAGTGTGTTAGCCAAATAGTTAGCTAACAAATATTGGCTTTATTCCCCTAATTGAGTATTACAAGAGGGATAAGAATCCATCTCATAAGCAATGTTATCCACATAGGGGTCTTGAACCATTTCTTCCTACGTAACTACATTACTAATCCTTGGATTATACATGAGTCCACTACGAGTGTAGGAATACATGTTGGGATCCATAGTCAATGCTTTGTGATAAAAATTCAAAGAGTTATAAAAACTCTAAAAAGGACAATGTCTAAAATAGATGATGTTCAAACTTGGTATAGATTTGTCAAAAGGATTAAAAGTTTTATGCAAATATTTGTGAGGAAACAAGCTAGTGTAAAATATGTAATGTTTCACTGTTCACACAAAGATAAGAAAGTAAATGGACTAAAAATCAAAATGCTAAAATCTAAGGTCAAAGTGTTTCAAATAAGCCTAATCTAATAATTTAAAAGTTGCTAGGTCTTTTGGCCAAATGCTGTGTCAAAAGCTAGGCTCAAACAAGGCATGTGATAGGACTCTTAGCCAAACAACATCAAAAGCTAGACTTTGAAAATAGATGACAGTTTTAAGCTAACAGATTTGAAACACTTCTAACAAACACTAGGAATTTTATTCTTGGTCATAAACTTGATCAAGTAGGTATAAGGTATGAAACAAAAGGCACTTTAGTAATAGTTTATTTTCTCATAAATAATGGTATAAAACTTGGTTCTTTTTGATAAACAATCCAGACAAAGGTGAATATTATAACTATGCTTTAGACAAAGGATCAAAAGTACACTCAAATTGGCTTGAAAATATAAGAAAAAATTTGGGATTCTATATAAGAGGGTCTATGAAACAATACTTGAAATGTTTTGGGCAGTGTAACAATGCTATACTACCCAAAAGGTCTGAAAAAAAATTTATTTCAAAACTCTCTAAGGCAAAGACATTTTCTCACAATTTCAACATCATAACACTACCTTTCTTGACTTAAAATGTTGTGGTTTATAGACTTAAAATGCAAGTTTTTATCCAAAAATGGATTAAGTCTATAAAATGTTGATAATGATTATGATTCTTAAATGACATTAAACTCAAATTGGAAATTAAACTTAAGTTCCCTCAAGTTTAGTGAAAATGGCAAACCCACTTCATCAACCCTATGAACTTGAAAAGGTGTAATTTTGAATTTGGATTATAAGTGAAGGACATAAACAACTTTGGTAAAGGTCTAGACTCAATTGGGTAGCATAACTTTACCTAAGTGGATGATATGACAAAAAAGCTTTTTTGATAGCTTTTTTGAACAAGGCAAATTGATGATCTCACGCAGGCAGCATAATGCCTCTTTGTTCAAAAGAGAATTTGGACTATGTGTTTGGTTTTGGATTATTTGTTTACACCAAGTTTTGACTACAAACAAGACTTTAATTTAGGACAAGATCAACTAATTAACCGCTCTTAGATCCTAAACTGACAAGGTTGCTTGGTATTATTAGAATCCATCAATATACATCATTTGAGAGGATTTTAAGTGTTCATCTAAAAGTAAATGCACATTATATAGTAGGGTTTTTACACCCCCCCTTTTCTCAAATGATAGTACTATGACATGGACCTTGAGGTGCACCTTGCAACAATAATACTTCCATGACAAGTGGGGATTTGTTTAAGATCTAACAAGTTTTTGAATGATCTAGGGGAATCAATTGCATAATGATTGTCATACCAAATAATGCAAAATAAAATTATGGATTTTGGGTGCATATCACTTAGCTTGTTGCAAAAAGGTCTAGTCATTTTTATAACCACTACATTCTATTGTTTGCTTAGTGTAGTGTGATGTCCTTAGTACCACTACATCTTATGTGTAACTCCAAAGGATCTAAATAAAGTCAATACCAGGAAATGAAACCTCGGGTCAAAGTTTCCCTAAATAACTTCCAAAAGGTGATGAAGTTCCCCTCGTAAGCCAAGATGGAAAAAAATAAAGAAAGAATGAAATAGAAAGACTTTAGGGTCATTTTCAAGGTCACCCAAACTTTGACGAGTTTTTAGGGCGTGATTTACACAACTTTATTTCTAAACCTTGGACTAGATTATCTTCAATAGGAATGGCACTTTTAATTCCAAGGGTTCCCTATAAGGGAAAAATGGAAGAGCATACATGCAACATACCTCTTTTTTCCAAACAAGACTTAATTAAAAAACTATTTCAAATAAAAATTGACAAGTGTGTTCAATTTTAAACCCAAATAAAATATTTGGTGGTATTCATTTGACCCCTTAGTCTTACTTGCAAAATTTGAAAACATTCACCAAAAACATTTAAATTCTTTGTTAAATACCCAAAACAAGGTTCCTAATTCATTTTTAAGCATGAAAAGGTGATTTAAACGTGTTTTGATCAAATACCAAGCTTGGTCCTATAGTAAAATTGTTATCATGTCCTTTAGCTTTGAATCCCTTTTGAGTTTGAAAAAATAAACTTTGGAAAAGAAGCTCTTAAGTCTATGTTTTTGGAAAAACATAGTGATTGACATCAGTTATTACCACCAATGTCGATTACTATAGCTAACCAAAATCTAACTGATGTTAGTTTTGCTAACTGGCATCAATTAAGTAATAAATGTTGATATTACTTGCCAATGTCGATTAGTGTGTAAAAATTGTGGCAAACAAAAATGTAAAAATAAAGTTAGAAAATCAATTTGCAAGAGTTTCAAGATCTCAAATAAATATTTTAGAGTTACAAGAGGATCTCCTTCAAGTGTGAGATGCATTTAGTCCCACTGAGTATGCCATAATGTGATATAGGAATTTGACTCAAGAGAGGATGGTTAATATGGTGTTAGTTCCAAAATGAAAACAAAATGAAAAAAAACACACTAATAACATAACATCTCTAGGACTAGACATCAGGGAGAGCTTAGTTAACAAAAAACAAATGACAAACATAACTAAAAAGTAAGGAATAAAACACAAGAATTCCTTCACCTTCCTTGGATGCTCCAAATGCCTTTGTAGTGATGGCTTGCTCGGATTGTGCTCATAAAGTCCTTGGCAATGGAATCTTGGCTACCTCCATCTCTCCTTGGCACCTTTGGCTTATATATTGGCTTGGCTTGGAATCAATTTGGCATGGTAACACTAGTTTCTTGAAGCTTTTGGAACCAATTTGGAATTATAACTTTAAAAATCTTAGAAATAATGTTGTGAGGCATGTAGGGCATCATGGAAGGTATTGATGAGGCATGGAGGGCATGAATTTTGATATTTATGACATTTATGGCCTAAAGATGTGTTCCTAAGAAATGAGGTCACATGATGATGCAGATATTCAATACTCATTTCCAAAACAAAGTATTCAACAAGTTTCCATGGAATTATTGATTAGGCCTTGATTTGGGTTAATTAGTTCTTAAGAATGATTAATCACTTTGTGCACAAATTACTCAATTTGATCAGAATGCCTTGTTATTAGTCCTAAATTTGACTGGATTGGAATTGGAAATTCACATTAGATGCATTAGAACCATATTCCCATTTAGGAAGTTACCAACAACAAATAACAAAGGCATACATTTTATGTAAAATATTTGATAGGAAAGAGAAATCTAGAGCACATAGGTGCAAAATTGGAATTTTAACTCAAAATGATCTGATCAAAGTTAGCTAGCCCATAAATTACATTACCCTATTTAAAGATACCCTAGCCAAAATTGGTACTTGAATATATCAATTTCACATCATTTAGCATGTTTTAGTATTTTTAGGCCAAATTGTGCATTTTAGGTGGAAATTAGTCAAAACCCTGATTGGAGGTTATCAGTGGCTAGATTTAGGTGTTTATAGTTCATAATAGTTTTATGGACATCAGATGTTTATAAGAGTTCTAATATGGAAATCTATGTAGGGGTTTTATTCAATTGGTCCACTAAACTATAAGGCTTTTTTTAATTATGGATTAAGCTACTTTAATCTTTGTTAGCACAATATTTAGCATTAGAACCATCAACATAATGTTCTTATTAGGTTTCACGGAAGAAGTGGGTGAAGGGCTCTAGATGGTGAATCATGGGCATCTAGTTATAACTGCATAACCTAGAGGTGGCAAGGAGTCATTATAATTAGAAGAGGAATTCAAAGGGCCTTGAATGATGACTCATGGGCATCTAGTTGTATTGATATATTTTTGAGTCGATGAGGAGCCTTTATATTTAGATGAAGGGTGGTATTATTTAGAACTAGTAACCCATGCAAATGGAGTCACAACATGATTATGTGAACTCGACATGGTATTACTAGGGGGAGAGGGTGTTGACCCTATAATGATGGGTCATGTGCTATGAAGAACATAAGATTATCCATGTGGTTTCACAGTACCAATGGCAATATGGGTAGTAGAAACGTGCCCCATCATATTGTTATAGTCGTATGACATGTTATTATAATCCACATTGTTAGTATGAGAATTATGATCTCGATTATGACCATTATGATTTTTACCATGATATTGATTTTTATTTTACCTCTATCCTTCATTTTAACCTTGGTTTTGATTATTTCCTAGTGGTAGATTATGTCGAGGAAAGGGGTCCTTGTAGATTGCCATATCCTAATTTGTGTCCTAATTAAGGGCTAATTTAATTTCTAGTTCACCACTTTCAATAAAGTCTTTAATAATGTGTCATAATTAGATGTAATGATACACACTGTGACCAACAACACAATGAAAATTGCACCATTCATTCTCTTTGTACCAATCTAGTTTTGGCTAATCTTGAGGAAATGGCCTTGGTATTGGACATACAATCAAATTAGTAGTGATGAGATTTTGTAATACTATTTCAATTGGCTCTCCTAACTTGATAAAGACTCTACAATGAGATTTTGTAATACTATTTTAATTGGCTCTCCTAACTTGCTAAAGAATCTAAAATTGTTATGAAATGTCCTTCATGGAGGCTATCTCTGCAAAGTAGGTGGTGGATTTGGGGGAGTTAATTATATATTTGGGGTAGGTGTATCCTACACCATTTATATTTCCTTGTTTTATTCACCCCATTTCCAATCATGTTCTTATTTTTTTTAAAATCCCTTAGGCTTATCCTACACAACCATTTGAACCAGTGATTGAGTCTAACTAGATGTTTGACCCTACATGAAAATATTGATAAGGCCTTTAATAAGAAGAGCCTTCTTAATCTATACTCCTTTTTTAATAATTTATTCAAATGATTTAATGTAAGCTAACCATAGATTATGTGTAACTCTAGGATTTAAGTTTAGTGTAAATATATCAGCCAACTATTTATTTGGAAAGTTATGTTGAAAGTGTCCCACCAATGCTCTCCACCTTTATAGAAATGTGACAAAAATTTCACCATCACACTATTTGGATTTGCACAAGTCAAAATTGGTCAATTCATGTTCTAAGTTATATGAAAAATGGTTAACAAACTTTTTTGATAAGGTGTTCCAATCCATAACTGATCCCTTGGGTAGTTTAAGTAGCTAATCTAAAGCTTGACCCATTAAACTTCATGGACACAATCAACGTAAGTACTCACTACTATAAGTAACCTCTTGACATAATATAAAGAATGTTTTTATGTTGTAATGTGGATCTCTTTTTCCTTTGTACTTGTCAAATTTGGGTGCCTCAAAATGAGGTGGAAAGGGGTTTTGGAAAATAGATAAATCAAATGAATATGGATATATCTCATTGAATTTGTACTTTTTAACTCTATTGTTCATCTCTAATATCTAAACAATTTCCTTCATAGACTTCCACTCTTATATGTTTGGTGTATTTGTGGATCATATAAGATGTTTTTGGGGTGGAATGTACCCCTAATTGTGTTGCTATTGGGGTGGAATGTGCCCCTAATTTTGTTGTTGTTAGGGTGGAATGTGCCCCTGATTTTGTGTGTATCTATAAGGAATCTATACCTTTCGATCCATGCCTTAGTTCTAATTCACTCCTTGAGTCAAACAAATAGGTTTTTGATTATTTGATTATAAAACATTCCTTAAATTTGATTGTTTAACACCTTGATGATTTTGGTAATTTCTGTATTTGTTTACCAATTTTTGTGTTGGTTGGAAAAAACTAGCCAAGTTGTCTTGATGGATTTCCTCAATTTGAATTGAATGTTTGGGTCTTTGATTTTGTAAAGTGACAAGAGGTTATTGATGATTTTAGAATGTATGTTTCATGTCAAATGGAACATTTTTTAAGATCTCTTAGGACATTGACTATTCATTTAGGTTACCTTGATCCACTATGGTTATGTTCTCATCAAAGGTTTGTTGCATAATTTTTACCACATTTCCCTATTCTTTCAAAGCATCATTATGAATTGAAGTGGTAAATAATGAGTTAGTTAAGTTTGTGATAAGTTGATCTACATATCATTGACTTATTATCTTGATCTTATCTAGAATATCCATATTTGTGGGTTATGACTCTATTTATATTTCTTTTCCTTTATTTGAAGAAGAAGGTATGTTTATTTGTGAAAAATATTTCTCTTGTCATCACTTTTCTCATTATCTAACTAAGGTATACAATTATTATATAGGAAAGTCTAAAGGTAGTCTAGCACCTGATTTTATGAACCTAAGAATTGCTTCATCTTGATCTTCTTGGGGTTGATATTCATTGTAATCATATTTGCATCATACTTTTATGGGAATGTCATAAAAAATGGGTTTTCTTGACCATCATAAAATTTCTCATCCTCATAGCTAAGGCCATAAGAGGCCCCACTATGAGTGAACCTTTGAGTCATGTCTAAAAGAGTTGTTCTCTGCATTTGACTAGATTTGGATCAATGTTTTGCAAAAATTCAAACATGTTGTGCTTGGTTCTCTTCAAATAAATTACTAAGGTACCAAAGAGACTATAAAGGAGGGTGGATTAGAACCACACACAATTAGAAGATTTGGTTCATAAATTTACTCAACTTTTGGTAAAGTTGAAATCAAATATATTGGAAGAGGGTAACATAACTCAAAGATCCAAGGTGAAAACTAGTACACCAAATCCTAGATCTTTATGATATGCCTATACTATAAAATTTAGTTTCAACTTCGATGAGTTGACCCTATAAAATTAGAGGAAATATATCTAGATTATAAAGAAGATAATATGAACTAATAAACTCAAGATGTAAAAACATACATGAATCACTAAGTACAAAGCTAAGACCAAATGGGTAGCACAACATCACCACATGGTTCTCATAGGATAAAATATGTTCTAGGACTCAATGTGTGAGTGATATGTAAGATGACTTGAGTCCACCAAGATGATAATGTGATTTTGAGTCTGATAAATAGCCCTCAATCCAAATGGAAAATTGAACCCACATTAGAACAAGTTTAGTTTACAAATGGTGAACCTAATTTTGACACACCAACCGTTAAAACTTAGAAAGGATCAATTTTTAATGTGAATTATAAATTAGGGACTTAAATAAATTTGGAAAATGATCTAGACTCAATTGGGCAACATGACTACGCCAACAGGGATGATATGACACAAAGTTTTTTATAACAATTTGAACAAGGAAAAGATAAATTTTCCAAGTAGGAAATGTAACACCTCCCTTATTTAAGAATTTTGAGGACAATGTACTTTGGTTAAGTTAGTTTGAGTTAAAAAGAAGTTTTAGACACAAATCAAGACCAAGTAAGCTAATGATAAAAAACAATTGTCTTAAGTCTAAACTAACAAGGTATGATAAAGTGGGGTTAACTAAACTAGAAATTTTTCAAATGTTTCCATGGGAATCAATTACATAATGACTTTCACATCACGATGCAAAATAAAATCATGTAATTGGGTATCCATGACACTTGGCTTGTTGCAAAAAGGTCTTGCCCTTTTTGTAACCACTACATATATCACTTTCTTAGTGTAGTGTGATGTCCACAGTACTGATATATCCTGTGTGTAACTCCAACACTATAAGGTGGTTTAACTGCTCAAAACTCTGATCCTAGTGGGAGTGGGTGATGTCAATGTCAGGAGATAAAACCTTGGGTTAAATCTTCCCTATAGAAATTGTAGTAGGTAATGAAGTTTTCCTCCTAAGCCAAGATGCAATGAAATAAAAGACATAAGAGAAAGACTTTAGGGTCATTTCAAGATCACCCAAAATATTGTGAGTTTTTGGGGAGTGATTTATATGACATTATTTATATGCCTTGGACTAGGCATGTTTTCAATAAAGACAACGATTTTGATTCTAAAAGTTCCCTAAAGGGGACAGATGGAAGAGCATACATGCAACATCCCTCTTTTTTCCAATCAAGTTATAATTAACAATTATTGAAGACAAAATTTGACAAGTGAATTCATTTTTAAGCTCCAAATGAAAGATGAGGTGGTGTTCTTTTATCCCCTTGGTCTTAAGTGCTAAAATGGAAAATATTACACAAAATGACCACATAAAGCAAACAAAAAACCTTATTTGTTTTAATCCCAAAGATTGAAGCATTCAAGACTTATCTTAGAATCAATTTTAATGAACCAATTTTGAAAATGTTCAAGACTTAAGATTGGGTTTAAGCACTAAACTTGAAATGTTTCTAAGATTTAACATGATATGTTCATTTTAGGCACCAAATACCAAATTTGTAAAAAATATAGCATGTTCATTTTTAAACCCAAATGAAAGTGTGTTTGTTTAGTCAAAAGTAATCAAAACAAATTCTAAAATAACCCCTCAACTAGCAAAAACATAATTATAAGGGCCTACTTTGAAGAACTTAAGAGTTTGAGAAAACAACATTAAAAATTTCAAATCTCTATTACAATCCCATTGTTACATAATCAATATCGTTGTTTTCCTACAAAATCAAATTTAAAAAAAATAATATCACTGTTATGGGTTAGATCATATAGAAAACACAATATCATTGTTTAGCAATGAAATCACTGGCCAAATCAACAATATCACTATTTTAGATCAATATCATTGTTCTAGAATGATATCACCATTTTGTAATAAAATCACTATTTTGAACAAAATCACTAGCCAAAATGATGATATCACTATTTAGATTATGATATCACTGCTCAAGTCTACAAAATTACACTTTAGAAAATAATGATTTCATTACACAAAATCACTATTGTGTGAGTAGTGATATCATAATAGAGAGAAAAACTAAGGTTTATAGAAATAAAAACATTGTTAGAAAAATGGAAAAATAACTTAAAATTTCACTATTTTTAGCCCTCTCACTCCAAGATCCTACATGGAAAATATTAGAGAGTTGCTTGAAAGAGCCTTGTGACCAAATTTATGGGGTACGGTCCCACTGAGCATTCCAAAATGTAGAGAGGATTATATAACATGATTAGTTAAATATTAGTCCAATAAATCAAAGGAAAAATGCATAAGAGTAAACTAAATTAAGCATATCTATTCATGTGGGAATTGTAAGTAATAATGAGAAACACTTGAAATAAAACAATTTCATATTACCTTTCCAAGTGGATTCATCAGACAAATATAGCTCAAAAACATGTTCTCCCTTGATCAGGATCTCTTGTCTTCAACAAAAATGGTGGCAAAATCCTCCAATGTCTTAAGAACTCCTTGTAAAACCTAGGCTTGTGATTTGGAACCACTAAAATAGCCTATCAATGAAGCTTGAAAAATAAGATCAATGGTCAAATGCAATAGATTATGGAGACAATTTAGCATTATAATTTTGCACAAATCAAGCTTAAAAATGATGTTCATGGCCTCTCTATTTATAAATTTTTGAGATTGATCAAAATCAACTTGAACCATCCATCTCAAGATTGAGATGTGTGGCTAAGGATTAATCCAATTATATAATTAAATCCTTAAATATACCTCATAAATATTTGGGATAAAGGGGCATTTAAGAGGCATGGAGGATCTTAATGAGGCATGGAAGACCCATAATCTTGATATATTATTCATTTATGGCTTATGGATGCCACCCTATATGATGATATCATTAGGTGATGCAGTTTATAGAAATCAATTTTCAAAAATAAATATTCAAAAACTGTCATGGAAAATCCACTTAAACTCTTGATTTGGATCAATTAGCCTTAAACAAAGTTAATCAACATTTGTGTAATTATTTGGAAATTGGCCCTCAATTAATCAAAATGGTTAGAAATTCATATTACTAGGTAATAATTTGACTCGAGAAGAATTATAAGGTGATGTTAGATGCATTGGAACTGTATTCCCATATAGGATGTTTTCAACACAAAATAACAAAGGTAACTGATGTGTATTGATGAATTATAAGAAAAGAGTGATCCAAAGCAAAAAAAGGTGAAGTCATCATTTTGACTCAAAATGATCTGATCAAAGTTAACTTTCCCATAAAATTCATTTCCCCATTTAGGGATACATTAGCCTAAATCGGCACTTGTAAATGACAAGCTCGAACCATTTAGCATGTTTTATGGATTTTGACCTAAAATGTGCATTTAACTGCAATTCAAGTAAGATTGATAATTTCAACATAAATGGTGTTAAGAATTGGATGTCTACAGGGGGAATTTAGACACCTAAATATGGTCATACGTACTTTAAAATGTTAATTATTGACATATATTAAACACTTGGATTTCACTTAAATATATGATTCTTATTTACCACTCCTCTATCTATTTATCTATATATGATCTTAAACCCTCTTTTTTCCCTCAATACTACATGAAAGTTCCTATGTCACTACTCAAACATACTTTATACCACTTTTAAACTGATCAGAGCCTTAGGAAAAATACCCCTTTTTGTATGGGATAGGTCTATTTCCACAGACATATCCACTTAATATGACCTTGCTCCCATATCATTTAACATATATATTCCAAATTTTAAAATATTATTATGGATCATTCCACACATTTTTCAAGCCATCTAATGTAAATTATTCAAAAGGATAACTATATAAATAAATAAAAACCTAATTTTCAAAGGGACTAGATATATAATTAAAAAATATCTATTGCATGACTATATATTGATATAATCTATCACATTTTTCACAAATTAAATATCAATCACTAGGAGTAATCAAAAATCAAGTATAAATGATACCAAATCAATTCAATATCTAGCATTTTAAAATATCAAAGTTAGATTAATAACTGCATACATATAGTCAAGGAGCATAATGATATAATCACACTAAGTGGGAGAACTATGTGTGGCTTGATTCCCCCCTTAAAGTATATGGATACATAGGTATTGGTAACTCATCAATGGAGGTGATTAGGGTTAGTTATACACATTAAACTTCCCATTTATTTTTCAAATTTTTAGCTCTTAAAAGTACATCTAGGGTTTCCATATCAAGGAGAATGAAAATATAGGTCTTCATAAGGAAGTATAAAATCTATATATCTCATCCATCTAAATAGAAATAGGCTTAGGCAACAAAACAATTATAGTTTCATCATTTTCATAGTGGATAAATCTACATTCAATAGACAATGACAAACTACATATCTATTCAAAGAGTGCAGACTTGTTTATACATAGTTGTATACTCTACTTTCAAACTGAGTTATCACAGTCATGTTCTTCCTAATTCTCATTGTTACATACCTACTACATTCAACCATAGACCATAAAATTATAGGTATTTTACTCTTGGTTGTATTTAATATATTTAGCATATTCCATTTTTCAACCAATCTCAATTTTAAATTCTAATTTACATTTAGGTGTATGATTACATGTCAAATATTATAATCTGAATAATATTTCAACGTTTTATAACTATTGATTTTTTTTTATAAAAATAGGGTAAAACATGAACAAATTTTCTATAATAAAAGAATAAATAAACAAATATAGATAGATAATATATACCAATGGGCATAAAACTAACAAGACATAATAAAAAAATATCATTGCATAAGGAATAACCTAACACCTATAAATTACCACATGAGCACATCCTAAACTATATTCTTTGGTTGGATTCATAAACTAATCAATTTAAATATTTTATAACAATGAAATTTAAAGTATAAATTCAAGACCATGGAGGACAAAGTTGCTTGTTATGTCATGCCACTTGAGGTTTGTGATGTTTTTATTATAAGGTCATATTTTTATGACTGTGATGCTACATATAAAACAATGTCACATTAGTGGAATATTCATTTCAAATATATCTTATCTAAATTTTTTATCTCTTTGAAAAATAATGATAAAATATCATCTCACACACTCATAAGTTTTACACATGCTCTGTCTAGAATCATTAGTGTGTAAAAGTAAGTTTGCATTGACAATTCACCAAGATACACAAATATTTTAATAGAATGAACACTAAAAAAAAATACTATAAAAATATGGATATATATTTAAAGAGTCAAATGTTCTTCCAATACATTTTAGGTAAAGCATCACATTGATTTATTTTGCTTAATAAATGTCAATATCCCACAAGGATAAGATATAGGATTAATCTTCCCTTGATCTCTAAAATCTTGGAATTATCTCCCAACTTCATCAATTTACCAAAAGGACCTATAGTTTCCAATACAATGACATATATACATCAACACTTATATTATCCACACATATTCATAAATGTTGAGTGCCACATCAATTCTTACATTACTTGTTGCATGTACAAGCCCATGAATAGGTAGTATATAATTTATTCACCTATTATAGTTATATCTAGTCCTATTGATCCCATTTTTTACTAAGGATAACAAGATGCCATTATTTTCCCATAAATCATGTAAACACACATAAAGTAGTATTTTTGGCTAATTCAAGTGATGCACCATCTAAAAGAAGGGTGCATAAGGGAATAAGGTATATAATACCCATGATCACAAAACATAGATAACTAACTATAATAAGTTGTAGTGAAACCATAAAAATTCAAGTTATAATAAATATTGGGAGTACAGTTGATAAAAAAGGTGAATGAATCTAAAATAGCTTGCAACACCTCTAGGATTGGTTGGTGAGTAGTATTAAGACATTTAATTACGCCTACTTATCCTTAGGATTTTTTTGCACAAATTAAGAAATTTTGAGATAAAATTTAATGGAGAGGTGGTACTTATGTGCATAAAATTGCTCCTCACTCTAGAGATATGGTTGAAAACATGATAGTAAAGGTTTACACATTGAGAAATTAATTTTATGATTTAACTCGACTGTAAAGTGTATGTATGTAATTTAAAAATAATATTAATGAACATATGGGACATTTATGTGATATGTGCTGATTTATGGAGTATTGGTTTAGTTCATAAAATTCATTAGTAAATATTTTTATCATTTTGAACTATAAATATGTATGTATCTTTATTCTTTATTTTCTTTTATTGGGTTAAGATTTCTTGAATGTTGTAATGGAGTCTCTAGAACTAACCCAACACACCCTAGTCTTCTCTCATTACACCTTAGATAAATGCACATTTTCATGTGTGATATTTTGGTTTAGATACTATGTATTATTTAGGTTGGGCATAAATGGCACATATCTCTAGATGAGGACATGAGAAAACACCTCAACATTTGGGTTTCACTACTAGGACACATTGAATTAGTTGCTAAAGATGATGTTTAGAGATGATTTACCATATATCCTTGGATAACATTTAAAGGTATCTAATGGTTCAAAAGTGTAATTTTTTAAAGAATCATCCAACCTTATGAAATATGTCTCCTAAGAAATGGGTAGATAGACACCTATATAATTCCTCTACATTTTTCTTTTGAAATTTTATAGAACTTGCATGCATTGTTTATTATAAATGTTATGTGTCATAGTATAAATCATGGCATTAAAATTATGTCAATGGAGGAAAGACTTTATAATCTACAATTATCCTAAAAGCATTCATACCTTGATCCTCATGTCTACTCAAGAATAATGCCACGCTTTGTCATAAGATTTATAGATGATTTGAAATTCAAGACGCAACCTATGAAATGAATATTTAACTCCTCAAAAAACCTCATCATCTCAATTTTTTATGTAGTGAATAAAAAAATATATTTGAATGCTAAATTACTCAAGGGATATCATAAAACAATAAAAATGTACTACAAATCTTTTCACTAATACACTTTGGAAAAATACTAACATAATTTATTTTTAAAACCTTTAAAAAATTATTTATATAATAAAAAAATATAAATGCATGTAAAAATTTATGAATATAACATTAAAACACATGCACACTTGCATCAAGTTAAAAACTACTCTAAATACACATGCACACAAAGGTGTCACAAAACAACACAAAAAATGTTTTTACAATATAGAAGACTTCCATAAACTTACAACAAGTCATATCCACAATAATAAACTTACAGAACACAACACTTAGACAAATTTCATTGACTAATATTTTTATGCAATATTGCATGTGAACCTATATTTTCCTACATCATACATGTTAGGTAATAAAATAACCATGTGCTTCTATTAATTTGACTTATACAAACTATTATAACGATATTACTTGCTTTGAATCTTTTAATACAATAATGCATGTTACATATTCTATGTATCAACCTTTTCCATTCTACCATATACTCTGTATATTATTTTCCTCGTGTAGTATGTCTAACTTGAGTGTCAATCACTTCTTCTATTTCTTCATATTATTTCTTAGGAATTTGAAATATCCAATATATTTATTTTGAGTTTATACTTTGAATTTCACTACTCTATCCTTCATAATATGAATACAAATAATTAACATTAATTTTTTTTGATATATTTATTCCTTAAAGTAATTCTATCTTATATACATTCTTTTTAAGCTTTCAAAACATTATGTGAAGAGAGATATTTTTTCACTTCAATTTATATTAATTCCTTTAAAATCTTATTTCTCAAGTGGTTTAATACTAAGTCTCCAAATGAAATTCAACTTATCTTCTCTTCACATTTATGCATTTTTTATATTGCATTATATTCCTTTCCAAATATTCTTGTACTTACTTATACACTTCTTGCATATAATATTGCAAAATCATGTGATTCAACACTTCTATTTTTCTCACTTCTCATGTCACATAATTCCAAAAAACCTCTTGGAATTGACCCATAAACAATTTTTAATGGTTTATTACCTATACTTATTTTCATTGAATTATTATATGAAAACCCATCTTGCCCCAAAAATTTATCCCATGTTCAAGACTTACCTTCAATTAAACATCTCAATAGATTACCCAAACTCCTATTGATTGCCTCTATTTTTCCAACTATTTGAGGATGGTATGTTGAAATGAATTGAATCTTGGTGTTTGATTTATTCCAAAATGTCCTCTATAAATTTCCAACAAATTTCACACCTTTACGCTACATATCAAACCCATAACCTTACAACTTACCTGAAAAATTAGTTATAAATGTTTGTTGCATCACTAGTTTTCTTACATGCCAATAAATGTGCCACATTTGAAAATCTAACAACCATCACAAATAATAAATAATTTCCTCTATGTATTATAGGAAAACATAAAATAAATTCCAAATGTATATCCTCACATGGTTTCTTTAGATGGGAAACAATTGTTGTAACATTAAATTTTGAATTATCCCTTTTACTAATTGGAAAAATATACACTCCTAGAAAAAATTCACACATTTATACTCATTCATGATCAAAATTAAAATTATGCCACTTGTTCCAATGTTTTTTCATAACCAACATGACCTACCAAACCTCCAATATGTTTTTCATTAATCAAATTCTCTCACATTTAACCTATCGGTATACACAATTGTCTTCCTTTGAATAAAAAACCATCTTTGAAAAAATAATCTAACCACAGTGATCTATTACCACTTATTGGTTCTACACATGAATTCCATGCATTTGAAAACCTTCATTTTATTCATATTGCTCCTTCATAAGATCAAATCCTATGAATTCCACTCTAAAACTCATTCGAAAAAATAATTATTTTACCCAATGCATCAACAAATTGCTATACTTTCCACTTCTATATTTCAAAAAATATGATAAATCTATAGGAATTCAACCCATTTCATATGTATTTGATTCAAATTATTAATGAAACTCAATGATTGGTGATCTTTATACAATAAAATTTCTTTCAATGATAAATAATTTCTTCATTCTTTAGTGCTTGCACAAGTGCATATAATTCTTGATCATACACTAAATATTTTTTCTCTAAAAAATTAAAATTATCACTTAAATATGTAATATGTCTTCCTTATTGACCCAATACTACTCTTATTTTTGTGCTACCCACATCATGATCTACCCAAAAGTCTTTATTTAAATATGGAAATACCAATATTGGTTGTTTTATTATCTTCTTTAACTACAAAAAACTATGTTCTACTTCTATTGTCCATCATTTATCCTTCTAAATCACATAAGTGATAGTTGCACATGTCCCATTCAAATTCTTGATGAACTTCCTATAAAGACTCACTGATATATGAAATTTGTGTGCCTCAAATGTACTTTATAGTGATGGTCAATCAAATGTACATTAAACCTTATTTGGTTCCATCTTCAAACCTTATTAATAAAATATAAATGAAAAGTATACCAATTATCTATTCATGAAATTGAATTTATTCAAATTCATAAGAAAATTTTCATCTCACAAAATTTCTAGAACTTTGCATTAATGTCACAAATGTTCCTCCTTTATTCTAATAAAAATCATTATGTCATCAAGATACACAATGACAAATTTACTTAAACATGGTTTAATAAATTAATTCGTCAATCTCATGAATGTACTCAATGCATTAGTTAACCCAAATTTCATAACCAACCACTCGTATAATCCTTTTTGTGTCTTGAATATTATATTTTAATCATCACCTTCTGTTATAAAAATATAGTGATATCCACTCTTCAAATCAATTTTGGTTAAGTATATTTTCCCACTTAAGTAATACATCAAATAATCCATGTGCAGAAATGGAGACATATACTCTATGTTAGTCTTATTAATAGCTCTATAATTAGTGTACATTCTCCATTCTCCATTATTATTAGGAACTAATTATAATGGTATTGTGCATGGGATCTAAATTCATCTCATTAAACCTTTATCTAATAATTATTTAACTTGTCTTTGTACTTATAAATTTTATTTTGGATTAAATCTATTGTTTCTTTATTTGGTAAACTTAAACAAAGTATCATATCCATAAAATGACTTATGTTTCTTATTAGAATTAATCTATATAAAATTATTATAATAATATTCTCAAATTCACTTATTATGTCCTTTACTTTGTCATAATTATTTCATATTATATTACACTAATGGCTTATTTCACTAGTTTTGATAATAATGCATATCATACTCTCTACTTCACTTCCTTCAAAAGCTCTTTTTCCTGAAATCATCAACACTATTAGACCCTTGTCCACTTATTTTCTCATATCCTTCAAAGGATTTAGTGTGTTTATTACTCCATGTTTTGATAATGAATTTGCATTATCATGACCACCATGCTTCACCTTGAGGTCAAACATACAAGGCCTTCCAATAAAGATATGACAAACATACATAGGCATTATATCACATCAATCCTAAAGGCTAATATTTATACGTAATAAAATAAAAACTTACAAGGCCATTTTCATTCACCAAAATTTGATGTCCCTTCAATAACAAATAAACCTTATACATATTTTGATGTCAAATTATATTCATATATATTTTATCTATTATTTATTATGAGATAACATTATATGTTCTCCCACAGTCAACAATAAATTAGAAACCTTTAAATTTAGACTAACAAATGGTTTTTAAAAAATTATTTAGTTTTAAATATTATTTTCCTATTTCATAGTCTTCAATAATATCCTCTTCATCATGAGAGCTTCCCCATTTTATGGTTCACCTATGTTATGAATAGACACAACACTTTATTCATTTGTGTGTATAATATGTATACTCACATCAGTTATATTGTTCACTTTAATATGCATATTAGGAAACTCAAATATTTTGTGTCTATTCTCACCACATCTCAAACATGTACCTTTGAATTGAAAACCTCTATCTCACTCATAGGATCCCCTACTTCTAAAATTATTTCTACCTCTCTAGGTATTAGCATCATTTCACTATGAATTATTTGACTCACCCTATTACACTTGTATATAATTTAAGTATACCATTTCCATGTACATGCATTGATATTACTTTCCCTTGATCCACTCCTTAGTCTTTACCTTTTAATTTTTCTTTTGCCTTCATTGCACATTGATAGGATTCTTCAATAGATCATAACTAATCATACCAAACACATATGGAATTGACATATGCAATCCATTTACATATCTTGAGATCCTTTTAACAACATCTTAAACATGACCCACTCTAATGGTAAGTGTATAATACTCTTTATTTCATTATTTAACACTCATATATTTCTATCATAAGTTTTTAATTCTATAAAACAAATTCATATTATAATATGCAAGAATGAATGTATCCTTCAACTTTAATATAAATCTATTCCATGTCTTAATATTTTATTTGTCTTTATGTACTTGTTTAGTTTGATTACTTCCACCATATGGATGAATGACATTTAAACTTTATGCCAATGAACTTTGATTCAAATCTTCCATATTTTCATACTCAAAGTATTTATCTAACTTAGTGATACAATCAATGAGCTCTTTATGAATCAAACTTATAGGATAACTTCTAGGGTCCAAAATTATTTTACTTGTCATTATTTTAAAATCTCACAATAATAAATATCTAGGTTTATCAACCTATTTTATTATAACTTGATCATTAGTCACTTTTTATATAACTTCAATATTGATTTCATTATATAACACTTTAATGCCTTGACAATGTGAAGTTTGCATAACCTCCATTTAGGCTTGTATTTATCTCATCATTATCACTATATCTGATCATCTTGGATATCCAATCACTTGGACCCTTCTACCACATTATCGTCCTCTATGTGCAAATTTCCTTATAAATCTAAATCCTTATACCAATCGATGATCTTATATCAAAAAATTCACTTATACCTTCTCCCCACAAATATCTCTATAATATGTCCAAAGTTACTTTCTACCCACACTCATAAAAATATAAAGAAAAAAGAATCAACAAGGACCAAAACTTACTTTAATACAAAATGATTCATTCAAGGTTAAGGGTCTCAATTAAGAGATTACTTAGATCATGTAACCCTTAGAATGCACATTGGAAATGCAATAAAATGCATTAAAATACAATATAACTTTAATAGATTCTAATGTAAATTTAATACAATAATAATAATGATAAAAATGACACTAAATCTCATAGTGAGATGTGTTACAACATCAAGTCCATATATCTTTACTTGTTAACTTGAAATATTTGTAAATATAATTATCTCAGAACTAGACTTAAATATCTTATCATCCTTTTAGATGCATAAAATTATTAATCAACCAAAAAGTATCTTCTTCCTTCATAAAAATTTCTGAAAAAAACCATCCTTAATACAAGTTTAGGGGAAGGTTTTAAAAGGTGCAAGACCTACCTACTTACAGTAATTACTTTGAAACCACTAAAAACATTAACTCACCTTAATGCATCTCAAATATTAAATGTATCTCACACTTCCAAGTAATATTAACATGTTATAAATTAATGCATCATAATAGACTGCATCAAGGATAATATTAAATGAATCCTTATTAGCTTCGATGACTTTCACAATTAAATAAAAAATATTCAATAATGGTTCATATTGACAAATTTTACCCCTAGGTCAAATTAAATCAAACCCCCTTGCAAGTTAAAACTTTCATAGGGTCTCCTAGGTTGTAAAATGTACACCGTGGTCATTAATGAGGTCATTTACTATGTTTTATCTTAGTCACACTTGTTTATTTGTCCTTAGTGTCATTTTATGTACTTTTGGGTCATTTTAATGAAATTTTATGATTTTCACAATAATAAATTTTCCTCAAGATACATCCAATGTATTTGATGTGAGGTAATGTCATAAATTAGTTTTAAAATTGACATAATATAGGTTTAATGTAGAAATAAGGAAATCACTAAAAAATAGGTAGTTAAACGCAATTGTATGAACATGGATAACCCATCTAGCATGTGTGAGGATTTAGGATATTCCATTTAGATTAAAAAAAGTTAGTTTTAGGCTTAATAATCTTCAATAGGTCCAAAACTACCAAAAACCAACCTCTCTGTCTCATCACTCCCTTGGGTAGGTCAAACAAGTCAACCGATTTGCAGTTGGTATGGACAAGAGGGGTAGAGCTAAGGTGAATACACTTGGGGGATGAAAGTAGTATTTTTAATCTCTAATTCCATGGTAATAGTTATAATATTAGTTTACTATATTTCATTAATAAACAATAAGATTAATAGTATCTCAAAACTGCATTTATAATCCTAGTACCTCAGTTTTCTCTTTTGTTTGGATTGATTTGATGCTTCCAAGTGATGTATGTGTTATTGAAGAGTAGGTTAATAATTTTCATGTTGGTTTTAATATAGCTTTCACATGTGAAAAATTATTTGATAAACATGCTCACCCTCATTATGCTATAAATGAGCACCATCACTATGCAAGATAGTGTTTTCATCATTGGCAGGGTTTGTCTTCAATGAAATGGCTTTAAGATCAAGGTAATGTACCTATGTTTCCCCTATCAAAACATGGAAGTTAGTTTCTCCATGGAGGGTTTGTATTGGGATACCTCAAGGCTGATTGATATAGGTTTTAAGACCATGAGCAAAGACTAACTATAAATCTAATGTATATAGTCATCTACAGTCACCTGTAGGTATATACAAAAAATAGAGGAGTTATTCAAAACTCAAGACATAGGTTGTATTCAGTTCCATAACTTGAATGAGTTTACAAAGTCATATAAGGTTAATATATTTTTTCCTAGACTATTTAAAGCAAAATACAAAGGTGCAAAGTTATAAAATATATAAATTACAAACATTTACCTTAGTTTCTCTAAAATAGGTCTCTACCTGATACAATGCCATCTGTTGGTAAGTGATATTGAAGTCTTGACAAGCCTAATGGTTTCTCTCTTGTAGCCTAGACCTAGTAATAACACTTTAAAACAAAGATAAATTTTATGTATCAAGAGAAGGTGATGGTTGAATGGTTTTTAAAAAGTCAAACTTCCACTAAAAACACTTGATGAAAGTTATAGTGCATTGAGCCTAGAACTTGAAATGTAACTAGTGCACTATAGTACATTGATGAGAGCATGGTTCTAAAGAATGAGATGATCTCATATAGGTGTGAAATTTTCTTGGTGACCTCAATATTAATTAAATAAGGTGAATTATAGTGTTAAGGAATACATCACCACCTATAGGAGTTTGTTGAACTCTTCCTAATTGCTACCTATAGGTGACACAATTAGTACATACAACATACCAGTCTATACCAATGTATGATGCAATTTTGGAAAGGATAATATGGATAAACATGTGTAATGAATTATAAAAAAATTCTAACATAATTTCATTTGATTATTAGATTCAAATAATAGAGACTAGGTTAGGTTTTCAAATGTCATACTCGGGTAACTAAGATCATGTACACAGTCACTATCATAGAAGTTAGTCTTGTGAAATTTGACATTTGAGACTTATAGGAGGATAAAAAAGTCTTGAAAATTGATACATGGTGTCCTAATAACATTATAAATCCTTTCATAATCTCACTTTTGTTAGATAGATAGGGTGGATTCCCTTTATTTTGTCTCAAATAGAAGGCAATCGACAATCAAGGTAAGCTTGCAGGTTAGTATGTGAAGAGTGAAAATATGAATGGGAAGAGCCTTTAATATTTTATTTTATGATTTTAAAATTATTTTAGAATTAAAAAATTTATTAAGGTCACCTAAAATCATTGGAAACACTTGTAGTGGTCATACATGCAACTATATAGTCTAGGTCTACTAGGCCTAGAACTAGGCCTAAACCCTCATGAACTCTAACTTGATATAGATGACTACATGATCATTACAAGGCATGATAAAGACTTCATGTGAGATTAAAATTATGGTAGGAGACATTTTTTTTCATGGAAGCATTCAAAATTGGTCATTCAAGTCTAATTTCCTCTCAATCTTACTCAATGTAGTTAAGAGCTTGAGAGACCATATATATACAAATGAATTGCATGGTGCCTCAAGTAGTAAAAGATAGTTAATTAGGTTCTTAAGCTCAAAATTAGTGGATGTTTTTTTAGTTTTAAATGTCTAACTGATTCGTAAACACCAGTTTGAACTTCACTACTTTTTAAATCATTCAAATGGATCTTTTAAATTCTCAATTACAAAAATTAAACTAAATTAGAAGAAGAAAATTCTCAAATTTATAACATGGGAATAATTAAAATTTGATTAAAATATGATTCAAATCAATTTTCAAAACTGAAATAAAGTGAATTGAAAGATCACTTCACTTTTCCATTGAAACTGTCAGATGTTTTTATACACCTAATTTTATCCAATTTCCTGTAAATGATCAAATGATTAAATTTTGCATTCTAATTAAAATATAATTTATAATATTAAAATTAACTAAAACTAAAATTCAAAAATGAATCCAAAGATCAAAACATAGAAATTATTTACGAGGTTCAGAATTCCTACGTCCCCAGGTCAGTATCGAACCGATCCATTAATGTTTCTAAAATTTTCAAGCTAAAATAATACTTAAAAACAAAAAAATATCATATCTCTCTTCAAAAATAGTGTTTTATTCCTTTGAAAGACCTTGGCTGACTCATTACGTCCTTCACCTTCTTGAATCACACGTAGAGGCTTCTCCAAATTGAAATTGGCAACTTCTGTAGCTCAAAATGGCATCACCAATTCTCCAAAATGGGCAAATGAATATACTAAATAGATAATATCAAAATTATAAACAACTTTTTAGTTTACTCTGAGCTTTGGTTTGACCTCTAAGGGCTCCAAAATGACCAAATATAGTAAACTGGTCTGTTTTTTTTCTTACACGGTTGACTAAATGCTTATATTTAAATAGAAGTTCATGGCTTTCAAAATACTTCCAAGTATGCAGCTTAGTTGGTCAAGACCCATCCATTTTTCATGGGAGATCAACGGTTCAAGTCTTTAGCCTCCCTTTTTGGGTGCTTGGGCTATCCATTTAGTCCCACATTGAATATATCTCAACTAATTCGAACCTTTAATAGTTTAAATCTCCACCATAATGGTTGCCGATGCCTTTTGGCTAAGGAATATGCCACAACCAATGGTTATGTTGGATAATTTGGGTGGTGTGCTTAGTCCTTGAACATGGGAATGGTGTTACATGGCTCTTCCACATGGGTGCATGATAACGGATTGATCCTTGTGGCATTTGATTCGCCCTCAGACTTGCATTACACCATCTTTAGCATGGAATATAGCTCGGTCTTGTATCCATTATTGGGCATACAAAATATTGACTTGGACTTTAATCTCAAGGCATGTGGATAATGACTTGGCATTGAAAAGTGTTGAACCAATTATCCTGGACTTTGCAAATTCAAATATAATGATATTTTTTACAAACTTTGTGATGCAAATTTAAATATAATGCATTTCTCCGTACACGCTGTCAAAGACAAAAATCAACCAAACCCAATTTTTTTTGGACTCCCATTCACTGCCACATGTCACCACTTGATTGGTCCACTTGTCACATTCGCATTATGACACGTCATCTTATGACACCACATTTTTCCTTATCGCAAGAAAACTTCAGTGGCTTATAACTTGAGCATACGATGTCCATTTTACAAACCGTGAAAAGTGTCAGAAAGCTCTTGATGAGATATAAGCTTTGAAATTAGTTTCATCACAAATTGGAAACTTTTTCCAAACTAAACTATGGACCACACCTCCCTACAAAAGAGGCTTTTGGTCTCCAAAAGTCGACTATCACTTGAAATCTTATAACTGGTCTACTATATCACATCACACAGAACCCAATCATAGCAAAGAGATAAATATTGGAAAAATAAATTATTCACAACTCAACTAAAAATTCCTACACATGGCATGAGTAAAGGAATCTGCAACTGCTAAAGTGATTACAACATATCAAACTGCCTGCCCAAATGTCACATCCTGTAAAGCGGTGAATTGCCAAAAATTGAAACAACTCCCAAGTAACTGTAAGACAAGTTTATAATGCCAAAAACATACAATTAATGTTGTAGGCATGTTGCAATGCATTTACCTAAATGGGACTTACAATGTTAAGCACAATGCAAAAAACTAAAAGTATATGTTGCCTATCATCTAAACATGCCCAAAGGGTCTTAAAAAATACATCTAAACATCTATAGATACATTCTAAAATAGCAGTTCAATATGATACAAGTTTTATAAAGAATTAAGTCAACCTCCAACATGCATTATACTATTATCTCCTACTGATCAAATGAGTTCAAGTCCTCTAGACAACTCACACAGCATAAATAGGAGATTCCAAAACATAGAGCTTTTAAACATAAGGTGAGAATTGAAATACTTCAAATGATGAACCTATCTCGAAGTGTTCTCACAAACCCTATTAATGCATCACCAAATCTTGTTCTTTTCCTTAATAGAATTCTTAACAATGCTTTGAAAAATGAATGTAGTATAAATCCACTTAATCAAATTTTCTGCCTAGTTAACTTGATTTCCTTAGTGGATTCCTTAACATCATTATGGATTGATTTAACTTCATTAACCTTATTAATAGGTTGATAAATCATCTTAGTTTTACAATTTATAGAATGAGAAGATAATTGAATTTTAAAATAATGATCAATCCGATGTCCACTCATATTGTAATGAGTGCAAACAACCTTCTTAGGTGAGGTCTCCCTTTTACCTCTTCTTGCTTTACCATGACGAGAATGGTTCTTAACACCTGAAATCTGCTTAAGTAAAGCATGTCTCTTCCAAAAAATTACAACACTGTGGTTATGCATCCCACAAAAAGTGCAAGGAAATGATTTCATCATCTTCTAAATGTTAAATCCAAATTTCTCAAACATAAAAAGTGGATCAAAAGATTTAGTGCTAACTCTAATGTAGGAACTAGGAGGTGGAATCTCAATACCTTGGCTATGTGTCCTTTTACACTACACATGCTCTACTAGTCGCCTCAGTCCTTTGCTATTAGAAGCTTGTCTTCCTTTAGCCATGGAGGAAGTTTCTTAAATTTCCACCTACTCACTAGTGTAACCCAAACCTACATGAAGAGATCTATGCTCTACGTGTATTGGGTTAGTAATTCCTTGGCCATCTCGACCAATACCTCTTCCATTAAATCCCATTTTCATCAACAATTTGGATCCTATACCCTTAGTGTGTTGTTCAAAACTACCAAAAGCATCATTACTTGAATCTGAATCTGAATGGAAAGAAGATGTATATGAATTAATTGGTGAATAACTTATAGTGAACTCAGTCATAGTGTTTGCATCTGAAGTAGAAGGTATTGCCTTCTTTGGTTTACCACCCTACAATTTGATCAAGATCTCATCCTTAGATTCAAGCTCTAATTTCAAATTTGCAATTTACTCTTCAAGGGAATAGAGCTTGCATCTTAAGAATGAATTCTCATCCTAAATTTGGCTATTGATGGCTTCAAGCTCTTCAATCTTGGCTTTATGTGACAACTTGCCCATGGTTTCCTGCAAGCACACTGATTCCACAACTACACACTACAATCTAATCAAGTGATATGGATAACCAATAAACTAAAATCAACTGTCAAAACACAATCAGAAGCTAACCCAACTTTTTAACTTCTCTGATACCAAAATTTGATCCGTAAACACTAGTAGGAACTTCACTACTTTTTAAATCATTCAAACGGATCTTTTAAATTCTCAATTCCAAAAATTAAACTAAATTGGAAGTGTAAAATTATCAACTTTATAAAATGGCCATAATTAAAAACTGATTAAAATTTGATTCACATCAAGTTTCAAAACTGAAATAAAGTGAATTGAAAGATCACTTCAGTTTTCAATTGAAACTGTCAGATTTTGTTATACACCTGATTTTATCCAATTTCTCATAAATGATCAAATGATTAAATTTTGAATTATAATTAAAATATGATTTATAATCTGTAAATTAACTAAAATTGAAATGCAAAAATGAATCCAAAGATCAAAACATAGAAATTATTTACGGGGTTCAAAATTCCTACGTCCCTGAGTTCGTATCGAATCGATCCATTAATGTTGTTAAAATTTGCAAGCTGAAATAATACTTACAAACAAAAAAAGATCATATATATCTACAAAAATAGTGTTTCAGACCTTTGAAAGACCTTGGCTAACTCAACACATCCTTCACCTTCCTGAATCACACGCAGAGGCTTCTCCAAATTGAAATTGGCAACTTCTGTCGCTCAAAATGGCATCACCAATTCTCCAAAATGGGTAAATGAATATACTTCATAGAGCGTATCAGAATTATAAACAACTTTGTAGTTTACTCTGAGCTTTGGTTCAGCTCTAAGGGCTCCAAAATGACCAAATATAGCAAACTATTCTATTCTTTTTCTTACACAGTCCACTGAATGCTTACATTTAAATAGAAGTTCGTGGCTTTCAAAATACTTCCAAGTCCGCAGCTTGGTTGGTCAAGACCTATCCATTTTTCATGGGAGATCAATGGTTCAAGTCATTATCCTCCCTTTTTGGGCACTTGGGCTATCCCTTTAGTCTCACATTGAATATATCTCAACTAATTCAAACCTTTAATAGTTCAAATCTCCACCATAATGGTTGCTGATGCCTTTTGGCTAAGGCATATGCCACAACCAATGGTTATCTTGGCTAATTTGGGTGGTGTACTTAGTCCTTGAACTTGGCAATGGTGTTATGTGGCTCTTCCATGTGGGTGCATGATAACGGATTGATCCTTGTGGCATTTGATTTGCCCTTAGACTTGCATTACGCCATCTTTAGCATGGAATATAGCTCGATCTTGTATCCATTATTGGGCATACGAAATATTGACTTGGCCTTTAATCTCGAGGCATGTGGATAATGACTCGACATTACAAAGCATTAAACTAATTATCTTGGACTTTTCAAATTCAAATATAATGATATTTTCTATGGACTTTGTGATGCAAATTTAAATATAATGCAAATTCAAATATATTGATATTTTCTATGGACTTTGTGATGCAAATTTAAATATAATGTATTTCTCCATACATACTGTCAAAGAAAAAAATCAACTAAACCCAATTTTTTTGGACTCCCATTCACTGCCACATGTCACCACTTGATTGGTCCACTTGTCGCAATCGCATTGCGACACATCATCTTACGACACCACATTTTCCTTGTCGCAAGAAAAATTTAGCAGCTTATAAATTGAGCATACGGTGTCCATTTTTCATACCGTGAAAAGTTTTAGAAATATCTCAACAAGCTCTATGTTGTGAAATCAATTTCATCACAAATTGGAAACTTTTTCCGAACTGAACTCTGGATCACTAACTTATATGAATCATTATTAAAAAGCTAACCCTCTTAAAACCCTTGCTCAAACCTAATGAATAAAACATGAAGGGAGATACATCCAAAAGTGGTCAAATGACTTGGAAAGTTTTTTAAACTTTTTTATCACTCTCTAAATATCCTAGAAATTTAAATTTTACATAATTTCACTTGTACAAATAGACCTAATTCTTTATTTTCTACAAGTTTTGAGGTGGTTCATAGGTGTAGAAGGGAATGAGCATATGAAAGTATTTAAGGGAGGTGTATAGAGGCTTATTAAAACTATCCATACTCAATTATAATCATAGTCATGCATGAAATTACCTCTCTTAATCTATTTAAAATAGGTAATCTTAGATAGATAGTGAAAAGGAAAAGTAACTAAGTGTGATGGTGAGAAGAGTGTCATTAAATATTCTAAGGTCTATTTGATAGAATAGAGGACATAAAGGATTTGGATAGGTGTCATAAAACCTATAAAACACATCTTCTTAAATAAATTTAGGTCACTCAAGTGATAATTGTGAAGATAAGCCTATAAGGTCTAGTGAGTGACTGTAAATAGTGAATGACGAGTGGTGTAGGAGAAGTTATTAGTTAGAGAGGCATATATGAATATCACATCTTGTTTCCAACTTATTAAGATAGATAACATGTGTCAACAACTTCCTATGGTATTTTTGAATATTTAATTGAACTCCTTATCATCAAGACAATTTTAAGAAGGATAGTGAAGAGCCTCTACACCAACTTGAGGGAGAATGATGAACTCTAAGTGGATAATTGTCCATGACAACTTCCTTACCTATTTTCTAATCCATTATATTTCATTGTAATTTTCTATCATAATTTGACACTTGTATTTTTTACCCTTCCACTTCTCTTTTTCTCCCTCCTCTCCTATGCTCTATATATTCAATCCTTTTGGCATTTGTATCTAGTAAATACTTAGTATGGTAAAGCCCTACTAGTTTGGCACCTTTTTTACCCTTGAATAAGATTATAAAATTGATTTTATCTCTAAAATATATTTCCTAAGTGTGTTAAATGGTTTATGTGGTGTACAAGTGATGAATGTATTCTCCTTACTTCCATTCTCCTCTTGCATGTTTTTTTGTGAGTGATATCTATTCTAACAGGTCTTATAAAGTGTATGTGATTGATAAGTGTGTCTTGAAGTGTGAGAGAGACTAGTAGTGTCTAGTATTAGACCTTATTTTCACCCACCTCTAGATATACATAGTAATCTACCTCTATGATAAATATTATGCTAGAAGGATAATGAGTTAAGGTTGGTTTTAGTAGTCTTATTTCTTAATACAGATGCAAGTGTGTTGTGTGGACTTATCTTTGGTGTATCACCTCATTATCATAGATTTATTTTATTTTTAATTTTCCCTTTTCACTCCCCATAGTAATTATCCTAGTGTAGTTTAAGTCTAAAAGATAAATCAAGGGAGCTAGCCCTTTAACCTAGAGGTTTACCTCTACTATAGTCAACCCATAGGCCTAGAGGTAATCTCATGTTGGCTAAATATGAAGAGGTATTAACAACCTTCTCCAAGGGTTTAATATTTGGATACAATAGTTTCATCACACCCAGTGGGATTAAGTTCTAAAAGAGTGGAAGGATTGTTGGTGTGTTTTTCCTCTTATTAGCTTTTGGAAGAATTCAAGCAAACACCAATGGCAACTTTAAATGAAATCATATAGTTGTAAGCACCCCAGGCATTTTTTATAAAATATTTTGATCAATTATTATGTTTCATGTGACTAATGAAGCTTATATAGATGGTTATGTTGAGAATCCCTAATATGCACTTCCCTATCAACCTTTTTATGACCCATGATATATCCCTTAATAACCTTACCAATGGTGTTATCAGTCCTATGAGCCATGGTATCCTTATTATCACCCTATCCCTTCTCCATATAAACATCATGTCCTTGAACAACCCTATGGAGAAGCATATGAAGAAGCTTATGAATAATCTTATGAAGAAGCCTATAATAAAGGTTATCAAGAAGATATGATTAGGACTCTTGAAGAAGAAATCAAAGCTCTTAAAAGGTATATTCTTGGAGGCAGCCCTCCTCAAGCTTTACATATCATTCCTCAATAATATTATTATGCTCCATATCAATTTTCTCATGCTTCTTATCTTCATGATATATAAACTATTCACTATCCTCAAAAAGAACCAATCCAATCTTCCATAGAACCTACTAGCTTTCAAACTCCAACTTGGAACCAAGTGGTTAAATCTTGGTAAAATAAAAATTAAAAGAGTGAAGACCAAGAATTTTATGTCAAGGAGGAAAATATTATTTTTTATCAAACCCTTTCCCTTTCCTCAATATCCTATATCTTGTCCCTCATGGAAGTCTACCCAAGTAAGTGTTTCAAGGCCGTAGTTGAAAAAGGGGGAGACAAGGTTGCATTTGTTAAAGAGCCTCAAGACGGATATGAGAAAGGTGTGATGGTTAATGGTTGATGAAGAAAATGAAGTACTAATAGCCCAATTTAACCTTACATCTTTGCAAGAGTTATTTCAAGAGTCTCTCATTTTTTAGCCTCCCAATCTCAAGAGTTCTCTTTCCATCCCCATGCCCATTCATGAGCATTCCACCTCACCTCATATTACCTCTCTTACCCACCAAACTATTCACCACCCTCCCAAATCATCCCTTCTTGAAGGAGAACCTATCCTATGTTAGATTAGTGAATAAGATCAAGTTCAAGATACAACTGATCAAGAAGATGACATGAGCATCTATGATGAATAGATCACCATAGGGACCCCCCCCTTGGTAAATACAAGTACAAGTTAATCTTCTTGAGTGAATGAAAATATGTTGAAGTTCATGTTGTAGCTATCCACAAAGAGCTTAATCAAGATATGATGGAGGAGGTGATTTAGGATGAATTCACATCTATTGAGTTAGCTAACATTCATGTGTATGAGAAAGAGCTTGAACTTAAAAATACCATAGGGACCCCCCCTTGGTAAATACAAGTACAAGTTAATCTTCTTGAGTGAATGAAAATATGTTGAAGTTCATGTTGTAGCTATCCACAAAGAGCTTAATCAAGATATGATGGAGGAGGTGATTTAGGATGAATTCACATCTATTGAGTTAGCTAACATTCATGTGTATGAGAAAGAGCTTGAACTTAAAAATACAAAATAAGGAGTTATTGCTACTACTATGGAAAAATATGACTTGTGGTAAATATTATATGAGGTATGTAGTGAATTTGAGGCCCTTCAAATGCCTATGCCTCTTACTGTCTAAGTTGAAGATGTTATTGAAGATGCTTTGCCCTTTGAAGTATAATATAATATCCCCCAAATAATCAAGCTTATTAAAGTGGTAACTAATGAAATTGTATCTGATAAGGAGCTTGTTCCCATTCAAGGTACTATATAGATCCAATAACCATGCTTGAATGAAGAATCATTGGGTCAAGTTACATTTGAGGAGTACCATGAGAAAATGGTTGAGTCAAAATAATAATTCACCTTCATAGGTGATATGTTTGTACTTGTTGTGGTTGTATTGAAGATCATGACAAAGAGAGTAGAAATCATGAAGGAATTAGAGATAGAAATGACAAAGCTCAAAAGGAAATATTACTCATTCACTCTTTCATATCATGAATCAAATAATGGTACAAGCTTCCCCTTTGATCAGGATGAACAATTTTATTTAGGTTAATTTTTTCATAAATTAGTTTATTTGAGTTGTGTATGTTTTCCCTAAGTGTTCATGAGAGAACAAGTGTGTTTGATTTGGTGTCTTATCTTGTGTGTTTTTTTACCTATTGTTTGGTGTGATTTTTTTGTCTTCTTAGAGGAATTTCAATGTCAAATGTGGTGTATAGGTGACTCAATTTCCCAACGATAAGAGAAGGCTATTGGTCCTTATCATAATGGGCTTGCTACCCCTAGGAAATTGCAAAACTATTGACTAATTTTACCCCTAAGTCAAATTAATTCAACCCCCCTTGAAATTTAAAACTTCCATAAGGTATCTTAGGTTTGAAAATGTACACCATGGTCACTAATGAGGTCACTTAATATATTTATCTTGGTCACACTTGTTTATTTGTCCTTAGTGTCATTTTATGTCGTTTTGGGTCATTTTATTGAAATTGTATGGTTTTCATAAGAAGATAAGTGAGTAAATAGGATATATAATGTGTATGATGTTATGGAATGTTAGAAATTAGTTTTAAAACTAACATAATTTAGGTTCAATGTGAAATAAGGAGATCAATGTAAAATAGGCAGTTAAAGGTAGTTGTATGGATAAGGACAACCCATATGGGATGTGTGAGGCTTTAAGAGAGTCCATTTATATTCCCATAAGTAAATTTTAGGATTAAGAATATTTAACATTTCCAAAATTACCAAAAATCAACCTCTCTCTCTCTCTCATCACTCCCTTGGGTAGGTTAAACAAGTTAATTGGTTTGTAGTTGGTACAAATTAGAGGGGTAGAGTTAAGGTGAATTCACTTGGGGGATGAAATTAGTCTATATAAGATCTCATTCCATGGTCATAGTTCTAATATTTGTGCATGTGCTTTAGGAAAAAACACTAAGAATACTAATATCTCAAAATTACCTTTATAATCCCATTACCTTAGTTTTCTCATTTGTTTGGATTGATCTGATGCTTCCAAGTGATGTATGTGTTCTTGTAGATTAGGTTCATCCTATTCATGTTGGTTTGAATCTATTTTTCATGTGTGAAACATTATTTTATAAACATGATCACCTTTATTATGCTATAAATGAACATCATGGGTCTACATGATAGTGTTTTCATCGTTGGTAGAGTTTGTCTTTTTTGAAATGGCTTCAAGATCAAGGTAATGTACCTATGTTTCCCCTCTCAAGAAATGGAATTTAGTTTCTCCATGGAGGTTTTATATTGAGAGACATCAAGGTTATTTGAGATATGTTCTAAGACCATGAGAAAAGACTGACCAGAGCTCTAATGTATATACTAGTCTATAATCACCTGTAGGCATGTACGTAAAATGGAGGAGCTATTCAAAAATCAAGACACAAGCTGTATTTAATTTCATGACTTGAATGAGATTTTCAAGTCATGCAAGGTTCATAGTGTTATTAATAGACCAATTCAAGCATAATAAAGAGGTGTGGAGTTATAAAATATGAAAGTGGGAATATTTACATTAGTTTCTCTAAAATAAGTCTCTCCCTGATACAGTGCCATATGTTGGTAAGTGATATTGAAGTCTTGACAAGACTAATGTTTTCTCTCTTGTAGCATAGACCTAGTAGTAAAAATTGAGCACAAAGATAAAGTTTTTGGGTCAAGATAAGGTTATGGTTGAATGGTTTTACCTATTCAAACTTCCACTAAAAACACTCAGTGAAAGTGATAGTGCATTGAGCCTATAACTTGAAATGCAACTAGTGCACTAGAGTACATTAATGAGAACATGGTTCTAAGGAATGAGGTGAGATCATATAGGTGTGTAATTTTCCTAGTGACCTCAATAAAAATCAAATATTTTTAATGATATTGTTAATGCATACATCACCACCTATAGGAGTCTATTTAACTCTTCTTAATTGCCACCTATAGGTGACACATTCAGTACATACAATAGATCGATATATACTAATGTATGATGCAAGTTTGGAAAGGATAATATGGATAACCATATTGAATACATTATTATACTTTTATAACATACTTTAATTTATTATAATATTCAATGAACATAGACTAAGCTAGGTTTTCAAATGTCATCCTTAGGCAACTAAGATCCTGCACATAGTCACTGTCATAAAAGCTAGTCTTGTGAAATTTGATGTTTGAGACTTATAGGAGGAGACAAAGTCTTGAAACTTGATATAGGGTGAATTTATAACATTATAAATACTTAAATAATCTCAAATTTTTCATATAAATAAGGGATATTCCCTATATTTTGTCTTAGATAGAGGGCACTCTAGAGTCAAGGTAAGCCAACATGTTAGTATGTGAAGAGTGAAAATATGAATGGGAAGATCCTTGAATACATTTTTGGATGGTGTTCATAGTTGGTTTAGAAATGAAAAATTTCTGAAGGTAACCTAAAATTATTGGAATCACTCATAGTGGTCATACATATAAATACACAGTCCAGGTCTACTAGGCCTAGAACTAGATCTAAACCCTCATGACCTCTAACTTGATCAAAATAAATAAATTATCTTTAAAAGTCATGAGAGATAATTTATGGGAGATTTAAAGGATGGTACGATTCATTTTTTTCATGTAACCATTCAAAATTGGTCATTCAAGTCTAATTTCCTCTTAGACCTACTCAAAATTCAGTCAAGAGCTTGAGAGACTAACTTCATTTGCTCATATATGTATGAATGAGTTAAAATGTGCCTCAATAAATTAGATATATTTAAGGAGGGTCCTGAGCTCAAACTTAGTGTAATTTTTTTAGGTTAAACATATGACATGTATGAATCATTACTAAGAAGCTAACCCTCCTAAAACCCTTACTCAAACCCAATGGAGAAAATAAGAATGGATATGAATAAAAAAGTGGTAAAATGATTTTTTAAGTGTTTTTTAAATTTCTTATCACTCTCTCAATATCCTTAACATTCAACTTTTCCATACTATCACTTGTATAGATAGATCGAATTTTCTATTTTCTACAAGTTTTGAGGTGTTTCATAGGTCTAGAAGGGAATGAGAAGATGAAATTCATTGAGGGAGTTACATAGAGGCTTATTGAAAACAACTCTCCATACTTAATTCTAATCATATTGATGCATTAAATTACCTCTACTAATCTGTTCGAAATAGGTAGTCCTGGATAGACAGTGAGAAGGCAAAGTGACTACCTAAGTGTGATGGTGAGAAGAGTGACATTGAATATTTTAAGGTATATTCTATATACCAAATGAAAAAGAAGATTTGAATAAATTTACTAAAACCTATAAAACATATCTTATTAAACAACGTAAGTCACTCAGGTGACAAGTGTGAAGACAAGCCTAGAAGGGCTAGTGAGTGACTGCAAATAGTGAATAACAAATGGTGCAGGAGAAGTTATAAGTTGGAGAGGTTTATATGATTGTCAAATATTGTTTTAAAATTAATAAAATAGATAACATGTGTCAATAAATTCTTATTTTATTTTATAACAATCAAGTGAAATCCTCATCATCAAGACAATTTTAAGAAAGATAGTGAAGAGCCTCTATGCCAACTTGAGAGAGAATGATGAACTCCAGGTGAACACTTGTCCATGACAAATTCTTGACCTATTTTTCACTTCATTATCTTTAATTTTAACTTGTTATCATATTTTTACACTTGGCCTTATGACCCTTCCACTTCTTTTATTCTCTATCCTCTTTTATACTCTATGCAAGCCTTTTGGTATTTATATCTAGTATACACATAGTATGTAAAATCCCTACTAGTTTGGAACCTTGTTTTCCCATTGAATAAGATTATAAAGTTTATTTTATCTCTAAAATATCTTGCCTAAGTGTGTTAAGTGGTTTATTTTGTTGACAAGTGATGAATGTCTTCTCCTTGCTTCTATTTCGATCTTGCATATTTTATTTGAGTGATATCTCTTCTAATAGGTCTCATAAAGTGTATGTGTTTGATAAGTGTGTTTTGAAGTGTGAGAGATACTAGTAGTGTCTAGTATCATACCTTATTTTTACCCACCTCTAAATATGCATAGAAATCTACCTCTATGAGAAATACTTATGCTAGAAGGATAATAAGTTAAGGTCAGTTTAAATAGTCTTCTTTCTTAATGTAGATGTAAGTGTGTTGTGTGGAATTATCTTTGGTGTATCACCTCATTATCATAGGTTTATTTTATTTTTCCTTCTTCCCTTTTCACTACCAATAGTTATTATCCTAGTGTAGTGTAAGCCTAAAAGATAAATCAAGGGAGTTATCCCTTTTAATATGCAAGTTTACCTCTACAATAGGTATCCCATAGGCCTAGAGGTAATCCCATGTTAGCCAAATGTGAAGAGGTATGAATAACCTCCTATAAGGGTGAAATATTTGTATAAAATAGTTCCTTCCATAACACATCAAAATATATATTCACCCAAACCTAGTGCGTATAAATAAAGTCAAAAAAATGCAAGAATTTATAACCTATAATTGTCCTAAAAATCTTTGCATCATAATCCTCATATCTACTCAAGAATGATTTTGCACTTTATCATAATATTTCCAAATGTATTAAAATTTAGTGTATTGATTACACAATGAAGATCTAGCTCCTCCACGAAACCTCATCTACTCAGTTGATCATATGGTGAAAAACCAACTTGAACTAAACACTTTGTTGTTCAAGTGATATCATAAATTGATAGATATGTATTACAAATCTATATACTACTACACTTGGTTAAAATAGTATCACAAATTCTTGTGAAAATATTCATGATATTATTTATTCAAGAAACATAAATAGCTTTGTGTAAAAAATATGTACAAAACATTAAAAACACATGCATGTTTATAGGAAATTCAAAACTACAATAAACATGCGTGCACACAAAGCTATAATAAAACAACACAAATAAGGTTTTTTAAACACAAAATACTTGTGCAAACTTAAAACAAGACATATTTGTAATAATAAACTTATGAGACAGAAAACTTAGACAAATCTACTAAACTAACATATATTTTTTTGATGCAAGATTGCACATGAACCCAGATGTTTATGCATCAGGAAAAGTGATCTAATGATGTAGAGATGAGTGCCACTAATAAATAATACAACACTCTATAAGGTCTAGTTGAATGGGTTACATTGAATCCATTGGGCATGTATACATATGTGATATTTTAAGGAGCACCTATCTTACCTTACTCTATGTGAAAACCCATGAAATATTTTTAAAAATGGAACATTTTTTGAGAACATGTGGTTATTTTGGGATAACATATTTCACAAGGAAATAATATTAGAAGATTGTTTTTCATCAATTAGTACCATACCATCAATTAAGAATAGTTATACCACCACCAATGAGACCAAAGAGCCCATTAGTGTTAGGAATGCCATAGATAGGAGGTGTTAATCATATTTTGTATACTAGTACCAACAAAATAGGCTCTCCACATCCATGATTGATGAACTTATTAACCTAATCATGAATCTAGATATTATGTAACCCAATTTTAGAATTATGGAGTTACAACACCACCAACAATAATAAATATTGATGCTTTAAGTGGAATCAACCCAAGAAGAAGTGCAAGAAATGGACATTCCATCAATAAGTATATTATAACCAACATAATTTCCTCCAAAATAGCACATTATTTACAAGATTTTTATGAATTTTAAAATTTTTAAAGGATTGGAAAATGTAATGGAGCATGTCCAAATTTTTTGAATAATGGAATGAAAATAGTGTCATCACATTGAATATAAAGGATATGCAAATGCCCAAAACACTTTTATATTGTATGCAAACTTGGTACCAAAAGTTTAATCCACAATATACTATTATAGATTATGAAATTTTGAAGATTAGTTTCCAAAAGGAGTCCAATACACTAGATATCATACAATAAATTATCTATACACTAAAAGAGTTCAAGTATGACCTAATAAATAAAATTTTCATCTACAATTCAATGTTCAAAATCTTTATTTCAAAAATCTTGTTTTATATCTACCCTTTGTTTTATGCTCAATGGTTTTTGGCAATTTTCTCATATCATTCATTCATGTGATATAAACAAAGGCCTTCATGAAACCAAAGGAAGACTTAAAATTGGCCTTAAGATATAAATCAATAGGAATTGTGAACACTAATGTCAGTCCTTTCAAAGAGGAAACAATCATGATGATGGTCACTTAACTAAAAAAATTTAAATGCCAGTAGCATGCATGACACCTAAAGTGGGTTTTGGTGTAGTGATTTTGAGACAGAAGGCCAAAACAAAAAAAATACATTGGGAATGATATTAGAGCACTTCTCAAGTCATGCAAAGCTTTCCATGAATATCATGATGTGTAAGCATGATCAGTGCTATAAATGATGTTGAAAGGGAAAATATTCTTTTATTATAAGATTTAAAACTCCAAAAAACTTGACACCAATAATTTTTGAGTCATCAATGATATTAATAAAGTGTAGGATAAGGTAACATGCTAAGAAATTATGGGGACTTTGAAAGAATAAGATATAAACTAATAAGGCATGTATGAGATCACTCATACAAGGGATGAGGTGGCATAGGATGGGGAAAAAAATTATTTCCTCTATGCACTTATTATTAATGTTGTTCATCATAACACTACCAAAGTTATTTCACTATGTTCCCAATTCATGGCTATTGTAGAGGAGAACATAATAATAATAGGATAAATAGGTGCCTAAGTAAGGTGCTCACAATATGATTCAAGGGCCAAATGTGAATATAACAACATTTAGTGAGACTAATAATCAACCAAGAATGATGTAAGAACCTAAGGATAATGTTCAAGACGTACCACCCACTAAGGTAAAAGATTAGTTGATGATCTAGCCCATTTTTTGATCTTATAAGAGGCTACATATGTAATAATAGGCCTAAAAGTTGAATCTTAGCTCACATGAGATATTGAAGCTATGGAAAAAAGGGATCTCCTTAGAGGGCCTAACATGAAGGAGGTCAAATAAATATCATATATATTGAACTTAAGAATTAAATGATTCATACCACTCCTTTAAACTTGGATAGATCATAATTTGGTAGGTGTTGAGGAAGAATAGTTGAATGGTGGTAGAAATATTAGAACTATATGCAATGCAAATTATGATCAAGAGCTCCCGATTGACATGGCCATTGATGGATTGGTTGTTTATGATATTTTTATTGACATAGGCATAGAATTAAACATATTTAATGAGGATGATTTGTTTAATATGGGAAACACTTCTTTAAGACCATCTTTGCATATCTTATTCATGGATAACAAGACACACACACAACCTATTATAATTTTGAGAACTATCTCCATGGAAATTATGGAATAAAATTTAGGTATAAGTATAAAACTACCCATATTTTATCGATCAACCTTGGTTCTAAGAGAATAATCTTTACATGTGCTTAAAAAACTAATTCAAGTTTTGATAATGGTGAACAATGATTAGTCATCCCAATAGATAACAACCATATCCCTACCTATGTGGAAAGTGTATATGTAGATGATGATATTAAACATTTATAAAATATCACTACATAGGTGGAAAAATAATCAAACCCTCAAGATGATAGGGTTTTTAAATAGGAAGATGGATATATGGTCTCCAATATCATAAGTTTTGTGTGTGATATAAGAATTCAAGAGTATTATAAAGTCATCAGGTGCAAGTGCATAAATGTTAAAATTAAATCTAAAATGGTTGATGAGGTTAAAAATAATGAGAATGACTAGACCTAATGTATACAAACAATATTTTTAAATGTTATCATTTATTGACACTTTATCTCTTATAAGAACCTATCAAGTTTTAATCTCTTTGAGTGCATGCCTTAAAGGGTACATAGGAAAAGGGGTGGGTAGACCTTTAGTTATTTATAATATTGTCGGTCCCTATACCATTACCTAAAACCACTATAAGTTACTTTTATCTAACTCCTTATGTAATTAAAACCCACATATACACTCCTATAATAAATTCACCCTCCAAAATAGCCCCTAACTAAGCATACACACCTTTTTCTTCTTTTTTCTAACCATGCCAACTTGGTCAATCTTGTTGGAAATTCAACACATGTGATGTAACTTTGCCATCCCAACCAACCTAGTTTGAGGCCTAATATCTATATTTCCTACCAAATAAGATCAACCTAGTTGACCTTGTCAACTAAATTTTGAGGAGGGTTTAGGGTCAATCCTTAGTTATAAATACCCCATTAACTTCATTTATAAATAGAGTAACTTTCATTTTTGCATTGTTACAACTCATAATTTTTATATTTATACATTTGGGGATTCATTGCTTAGGGTTTTACCTTGAATGGAATGAAGCTTATCTTATAGAAAAGTCTTGTATAAAAATTAGGAATATTTTAGCTTGGATATGATTTCTATAGTGTGATCCTTACAAAGCCACAATAACCTCTTTCAAAGCATCATTGTCCAAGAGAAAGACTAAAGAATAATAGGTTCAATTCAAGGTAAGTATTCTTAACTTTTACTCTTTCATTTAGGGGATAGATATTTCACAAATTAGTAGGATTAATGTTTTACTCCTTGCTTAGTTTACATCTACATTGACTTGAGTAGAGTTATCTTTGAATTTTGTGTTTTATGCTCTTAAACTATCCCCATTTTTGCCACAATATTAAGTGAGAAGTATATTAGATTTATTTCTATGTATTATAGGCCTAGCAAGGGTTATTACATAATGTCACTTTCCTATAGGATTTGGAACCCTCTCCTTTTATATTGTGTGGTAAAATATATTTTAATTAGGTTTAGAAGATCTAAATTGATCATGTCTCGATATAAATAGCTATGCAATGAATTATTTTGGTAAGATTACCTTCTTTGATTTTGTAATCCACTAAGTGAAATAAGAGTAAGATCCATCATAATTCATTACACACATTCTAGTGCACCCAACATGAATCTAACCCTCATAAATTTTTTTTTTCATTTACAATCAACTAGATTGAGCCTATTTATCTAGTTTTATATTATGTGTGCATGTTTTCAACTAGGTAGGTTTTCAACTTCATTGACCCTAGCAATCCAGTTTTATTTTCTGTGCATAAGGTTTTCTGTTTCATCCTACTGGATCAAACTGATCGATCTAGTCATTTATTCTACCTTTTGTGCCTAACTAAATTAAATTATTATTTTTTCATTATTTAAGATTATTTTAATCTAACTAAATTGATTTGATTGATTTAGTTTCATTTTCCTTTTTTATTAATCTTATTTGAATTAGGTGACTAACTTGATTCTATTTAATAACACTATTTTCTCCCTTTACAAGTTTAAAATCTTTCTTGGATAACCTAGTAAAAAAAATTCAATATTTTAAGAAAAATTATTAAATCAACCTAGTATATCTTGATATATCATTTAACTTCATTCGGAATAACTTAGTATTTCCTTTTTTTCAAATTTTAAGCAAATTTTAGCTCTTACCTTTCAATTAAAATTTAATTTTTGTAATATTTTTCTTAGTTTTTCAATTCTATAAAACTGTACCCACATAATTAATTAGATTGATTGATTCAATCTAGTTATGTGCCTATTTTTTACATCAAACTAAGTTGTCTAGGTCAACTTTGTTTTTTATCCTATTCTGTAATAGACTAAGTTGATCAACTTGACTCTATTTTGTATTGTTTACATAACTAGATCAATTTTATTAATATTGTTCTATATGTTTCAATTTATAGTTTAGGTAAAGAAAATTAACCTCTATTTCATATTAATTACAATCAATTTCAGTTTTTAACCGATTTCTTATTTATTTGCTTTCAAAAATTATGACTTGGTTTTCGACAAAATTGATTTTCATCTTTATTTTCATTTTGTTTGGTTGTCACTAGAAATTGTCTACCAAAATTTTAATACTACTTAACTATTATCATGTAGTGTTATATGATATTATATTTAAATTCCTTTTCTATCATTTACATATATTGTGCATGATGGGATTGCCCCAATATTCATAGTCATGGTACATATTTAAACATGGTCTTTAGTTTCCATGTACCTCATGATATTTCATAAATGTATAGGATTCCTTTTTTTTTAAACCTTAAGAATCTATCCATCCATTTTATTATGTGGTGAATCAATTAGAGTTTAGCACCGATAAGTTACTTCTAACTTATCCTTAAAATTGGGTTTAGTGTGAAATGGGAATAACACTTCCTCCATAATTATCACTATGAAACAATGGGCCGACACTATCCAATAGACAAGAAAATATTTTTAGAAGCCTACATTATTAATCACAACCTTCAGTACAATTTCCTAATCTTATTTTTATATAATTAGTTAGAATCTAAATTACATTCTTCCTACGTGTTTGTCATTTTATGCGTTATTACAGACTGTATTAGCCAATATTGATACAAGTTTTGTGTTTTGTTTTAACTAGATCAATCAACTAAATCTTATTTCATGTGCACTTAAATTTAATCCTATATTTGAGACTAAAGTATTTATCCTTAAGACATTTTTCAAAATTTTAACATAACATATAACAAGATCAAACATATCAATCATTCGATTGTTCTATTTGTTTATTTTTTCAACTAGATTGACCATCTTAGCCTAGTCAATATAAATACTATTTTGTTTTCTTGTTTTTCCAACTAGATTGATTAGATCAACCTAGTCAATTTTTTTCTATTTTCCTATTTCTCCCAACTAGATTGACTTGTTCAACCTAATCAGTTTCTAGATTGTTTAGTTTGCCTACTTTTCCAACTAGATCAATTAACTTGACCTAGTTAGTTTACAGATAATTATGTTTCCTATTTTTCCCAACTAGATCGACCAACTCAACTTAGATAGTTTAAAGATTGTTTTGTTTGCCTACTTTCCCAACTAGATCAACCAACTCAACCTAGTTAGTTTACAAACTTTTTTTTGTATTCTTATCCAACTAGATAGATTAGCTCAACCTAATCTATTTATATATTTTTATAGTATCATGTTAATCCAACTATATTGACTAACTTAATCTTATTCATTTTCATCTTCTAGATTTTTATTTCCCTAGTAAGTGCCTAGATAAACTTTTCATCATGTAATATCTACTTGAGGAAGATGAACAATAAAATAAAACTAACATAATGAATCTTACTAGTCATCATAAATCCTATAAGATGCATATATCATATCATGTAGTAGATAATCTTGATCTTAGTAATATCCACATTATTACCAAAACCACCAATTATATGACTCCCTATTTTATTCTCTTATTACTTTATTCCTACAAATAGTACAAGATGAAATTGATCTTCAGTATATGGTTGAAATGATCATCTTCATCAATGAAAACCCTCAACATTAGGGTAAAGATCCCACATTAATTTAGAACCTCATGATGGGGCCTCACATTAGATAACCCCTTTCAAATTCACCTATATTTTCTACAGGATTTGGGTCAAGTTAGTTTATGACTTACGTCACATCTTTATCCTCTAGCATGACTCCCTAAACTATCATGACATTATCTCCCATGCATTCTTCATCTTCCATGCCAACCATTTTTATAAACATGGTAGGCATGACCTTTAGTAGGGATATTCAAAATACCCACACTAATACTCAAATCCATACGACTACTAGTGCATTTTAAACTGTCAATGCCTCACATAATACTAATGCATCCCATGTTGATTCCACTAGTCAAAATATCATTAACACTAATCAATTATTATTGAAAACTTTAAATCAAATGGCTAATTTTAAAAATAATAGTGTCAATCAAATAATGCAAATATAAAATCAGCTAATGCATTTACAAAATCATCCTCAAAATACTCAATGTGGGGGTTAAAAAACACTAATTCTCCCCCATTAGATATGCACATGGTAAACTTATACCAAAACCATCACTTCTTAACAAGGATATTAAAGAGTTAAAAAGTAAACCTCTAGTTACTCAAATTACAAACATTGACATAGGCAACATAGTTCCCACTATTACTTATAATGGATCCACTGATCTAGCCTTGCATTTGAATAATTTTGGAAACCTATACAAGGATTAGGTAAAAATAAACACGTTTGCCACCACTAAACTATTAGTTAAAATCTTTTCAAGTGACACTCTAAATTGGTACAATCAACTTAAAAATCATTCTATCGCTAGTTTGGAAGACTTAGTTAATGAATTAGTTCAATAACTCCAAACTAATGATCTTTATGAAAATAACCTAGCTCATTTTATCAATTACAAATAATTAGAAACTGAAAAAACACAAGTATTCATCAAATGATGGAAAGCTTTATCTAACAAAGTTTAGAATTACATGTATGGTGATAATCTATTTCATTTATTCACTCAAAATTATAATATCATGTGACTCTTTCTCCAAAATCTTTAAAATAATCCATTGAAAAAGCTAAATGTCAATATTTCCTTATATGACAATCGAGCCTTCACACCCTCCAATAGGGACCCAAATACTTATAAAATATAAAAATAGACTTATAAACAATGATGGTGTTATGGATACCTATGATTATATACACACCATTCAATCCATTGCTCAATGTACTCCCATAGAGCCTATTATTTCATCACTAACTTCCAACAATTTTCATCCTAGTTCAACATTTTCTCAAGTAAATAATGTAGATATCCACAAACCAGTTTCCTTAGCAAATATTCAAAAATTTCTTCCTTGACCTTTACCGTGAGATCTTGATCCTATTTGCACTACCAAACACTAGTATGATCCACACAAATTCTTTTAATATCATGCAGGTAGTGACAACTCTCATGAAAATTGTCACCAATTAAGTAAATTTTCTATGGATTATCTTATTGGACTTAATTTTGGTCATAAATCATTCATACGTACATGTCAAAAAGCTTATGAAGTAGTAGTTTCAGCTTATGAAACTAAAACTAAACATGAATCCCTTAACCAAACAAACACTCATTTATCTATTTTTAAGGATACCCTTCTTAATCATCAAGATAATTAGAACAAACCTCCCACTACTAATAATGTCAAATTTTATGTGCATCCTAACATGCATGATGATAATGTTGTTAATATGAATAATATGAGGATATTATTTTTCTATATCGATCATTATCTAGTTTCTAACTATAATAATATCTCAAAAAAATGTACTTTACAATATTTTTACCCATCCCATCTCATGGAATTGGGTAATCAAAACTAATTCCAATAAATTTAACAAACTCATAAGTGTCAAAAATAATGTTATAGTTAGACTATAACTCATATACTATCAATACACCTTATACTTCTCCTTTATCTAAGACACCTCACTTAGAAACCCTAAAATCTTCTATCATTGGTAATTCTTCCTCTCAAACACAAGAAGAAACTAATGATTCAAGCATATCATCTAAGATAACATAATTAGATACAATCAATCAACCCACTTTGACTAAAACTTATTCAAATAAACCTTACTAAAATCAATTAAAATTCACTTCCTCTACACCCTCAAAGGATTTAATTCAACACTATGCACGTTTATTTAATAATTTTCTAATGGGATATGATGAATGGGATCTTATAGTCTAAATTTCACATCTCCCATCTCAAATCCATTTCTCATGACCATGAGAAATTATCCTCATCATCATTATCATTTAATGTAATTTTTTTTCAAAATAAACATCCCTCACCCCCCACATGTGGGGAAAGAAGCTACATTATTGAGATATGAAGATAACATCCTTTAGAAATGTGAATAAATGTCTATCCATGTTGAAAAATGATGGATACTTCTCTTTCACCTAAATTACCCATCTCTTCAATGATTGGAAATGAGATATTACTTCATGTAGATGATATTACATTATTCATTAGTGTCAAATATGATATATCAAATTTAAACATGCATTAATTGATGAATGTCTAGGCACATGTGTGGCCTCCTTTGATTTCATTAAACACTTAGATATTATAAATGTAATCTAAAACCTACTCAAAGTACATGTCAAAGATATGATATAAGATAAATGCCTCCTTTATGGTGTGTTTGGATTCCTTTCATAGTTACCCCTATCATAGTGTATGTCAAAGTCATAATATTTAACTTTTCACATTCCTATAACATTGTATTTGATCAACCTTAGACACACCATATGAGAGTCATAGCCTCATTAGAATGCTAATATGTTAATTTTCCATATAAAAATGTTATATACAAGATTCAAGGAGATACCAATCCTTGTAATTTTTAACAATTCAAAGAATAAGGTGTTAATAAGATAATTAACAATAAGGTGTTAATAAGATAAATATCCTTCTTTTAATGGTTTGAAATTGATTTTGAATGATCCAATCTCCTGACTGATGAGGAAAATTTGATCTTTTTCTCTAGGGTCATTTTAGCCACACAAAATGAATTGATCTTGGATCAATTTTCACTACAAAAAGTCCATGGTGTGCTTGTTTTATGGTTAAATACAAGGCTACTAGGCTAGATGGCATTCTAGCATCCTTTTTTCAAGCCCTTTGGGAAATTGTGGGTCAAGATGTCTTGGATGTGGTTGAAGAATCATGTTGTAAAGGAAGGGTTCTCCCATATTTTAATGTCACTTTTATTTATTATGAATAAATTAAATTAATAACCATTTAATGAATCAAAAATCTTTAACTATTCTATCAAATTTATTATAGGTTATAATGATAACCATAAATTAATAGGAAATATACCACCTTATATATTATATTTAGATGATGATGAACCAGATGAAATCAATTTGAAAATCAAAACTTTCAATCTCTCTCCTCATGTTCTCACTTAATTACCTCATTATCTATGATCTCAATCTTGGTAAAAACCATTAGACAAAATTTTAGTTACTCTAACAAAAATTAAATCATCCATTCATCATGGCTCTTCAATCAATAAAATAATCAATTCATGTCCTTTTGATATTCACACTCCTAATTATGATGATGGATATTCTTTATATGATCCCTTTTTAGTTATCTTTGCTCAAGATAAAAATGTAGAGATGCTTAAATATCATTATAATTTACATCATTCTCTTAGTTCTATTCATGTAGTTCCTTCTCCTTATATAGTACCTGATGGTAATTCTTCTTCAGATGTTCATAGGTCTAACATGGAACACAAACACACTACTCTTCCAGTCATTATTGAGCCTCTTTAGAGTATGATTGTTAACCATGATATGAGAAGACCTTACTAATTCACTAGATACTTTGATCCTTCTAGTTTAATTCATCTAAAGATGTTATGTAAACTGCACTAACCCACTTTGATCTCATATCTTGAAGTGGATCAACCTCATCTTGATCCTATTTCAAGTTCTCCTCTTGTTTTTGATGGCATAATACCTTTTCCTAAGCTTGACCCTCTAACGACAAGATGGGGAGATGAGGCATATTGTGATATCCATAGAGTTATCAGTCATTAGACCAAGGATTATCATGCAGATCAAAAAAATGAAAGCCTTAGGATCTAGTTATACTATAGATATTTGAGCTTCATAGTCCACTACTCCTAGACGTACATGTCACTTTTATGGCACATGTAATCATTCTTCTACTCATTGCTAAAAGCTTTGGTAGTACATCGATACACTTCATTTAGATAAGGCACAAACTATAGAAAATAACTTACCTCTACCTAAGATACTTCTAGAATACATCTTTAAATATTGTGAAGTTTACTATCTTTGGAATTAATGTAATTCACATCATATAGATAAATGTTGAGTATTATAACAATAAATTTATGATTTCTCACTACCTACATTTTCACCGACTCAGTCACATACTCTAACTCATTCACAAACAAAGGTATAACCTTCTATAAAACCTACATTTATTCATAGATATGAGGATTTTCATCACAGTTAGACATTAATTTGTTGTATTAAGTATCCCTTGTATTAACTAACCCATGAGAATTATTCTTCTTCTAGCATACCCACTTTTTTAGTAGAGATAATGCATCAAGAAGTCTATTCATGATTATATGCCAAGATTGATTAGACTTTGATTAAGTTAGAATATAATTACACAAGGATGTATCAGATGTTATGAATGATGTTTTCCACATAATTTATCAATATTTGTGAACATGTCATGGTGTTTCATCACATTATTTATTATAGTTTCACAAGATTTAAATTTGATTTATGAGCATTTATTGATTGTATGTTTTAATTATCACTTCTAAATATTTCATGGATTAATTTCACTTTTCATTTATTTTTCCCTTTTTTTCCTTAGGATGATTTCTTTTTATGTTTGTTATGTTGTTTGTTTGAAAAAGATAGTTATTATTATGACATGGTTCTAAATCCACACCCATTTAATATCCTATCTTTACTATATGATCATTCTAAAATCATATTTATAATTGTATCACTACATACACAAAAATATTTTATCTCCATTTTCCCCTAATTTCCCCTTCGTACTAAGCACACATATGGTTAGTCTTGAGATCACATACTTTTTTATGGGTAAGCCTAATTATTTAGTGAACTGATAAAATCTCTAGGTATTTTGTATCTTTTAACCAAAGCCTAAATCTTATCTATATTTTTCACTTTTATCACTCATCTTTGGTTGTTCCCAATATTTATGGAGGACTAATTGAAATATCCATAAAAAATTAAGAGGTGAATCATTTAAAAAAAATGAAATGATAAAAAGGCATAAACAAACATTCAAAATTCAAAATCACACCAAAAGATGTGATTCATATCTTAGAAAATCTCCTATTTCTAGTCAAAACTCAAATTCCATAATTGGCCTCATGATAGATCCAAGGTCCATTGGGTTGCAACAGACTAGTAGACTGGGATAAGAGGTCTCAAACTTCTATATCATACTACCTACTTTATCTTGTAAGTACCCAATCTTCATAGTAGATCGACAACTCTATAATGGGTCTTAATGAATAGGAAACACATTATGGGAAGGTGGTATCATTTTAATTTTCTTGTATATATAATGTAGACACCGCACTCTAGCTACAACTGGCTTTTAACTAGACTTCAGATTGATTTATACCAAATAATACAAATTAAGCCTAAGAATCAATAAATATCCTAATTCCATCTACACATAGGACATTAATGCTCAAAATGATGTTGATGCATCCATATTTTGGGTATTATCATATATGCAATAATAACCTCTCACAGATTCATCTCTAATCACTTTGTGACCTAACAACTAGTAGTTTGGCCTTTGGACTCATTAAGCGAGGCACTTGAATAATTCCTAAAATGCTAAGCAAAATGAATTAACAAAGTAAAACAAATTAAATTTATAAGTAAATTTTCCATGTGAAATTAGTGAAAACAAATTTTTTGAAAAGGAAATTTTGATAAATATGAAGTCATGATGACATCATCATACTCAAAGTCAAGGAAGTAAAATATCTCCCTAAAGTTCTTTAAATGCAGAAATGGAGATTCATGCTTAATTAATGGGATCTCTTTCCCAAATATTAATTAAATTTTCCCTCCTTAACTTAAATAGGTTTATCCTTAACTCACCTACGGTTAGTTTGAACTTAACCATGATTAAATCTAACTTAAATTACACTTGGGTTATAGTTAACTTTGGAGGATATAAAAATAAGGCCTCATCTATTAGAAAATAAGCTTTCTAGTTTAACTGTATTATGCCAAAATACTTCAAAAAATATTCATTGTAGTGTTACCATGCCCATTTCATAAGCCAATCTAATCCAAATCCAACCAACATTACCAAGGTGAAAAGGAGAGGTGGAGAAACGGAGATTCATTGACAAATACTTCTTGATCACATAGCTGAGCAAGCCAACTACCTCAACAAGTAGATTTGGAGCTACAAGGAAGTTTAAAAGGTTTATATTTTGTGATTTTATTTGTGTCCTAATTATGTTATTTTTATTTATGCTAACCCAAGTACTTAGGCAATTATTGTTAGTTTGTATTGAAATTGTTTGTTATGAATTTTATTCACTAACAAGAGACTAATAAGCATGCACACCTAGTGGGACCATGCACCCCACAAGCATTAATGGAGCATTTTGGTAAACTTTTGGAGCTAATAATATTTTATTATATATCTTAATCTCTTTATTTCTTTCTATTTTTTCCATTTTTGTGTCTTCTAGGTTGAATGGTGAGATCGCCAAATAAATGGTCAGATCATTCTGTCTAACAACAAAATCACCCTATGGATTAGAAAGATTGCATTGATAAAAATTGAGTTCACTTGAGATAATGATGAGATTGACTATTTTGTTCTTTATAATTTTATATGTGTTCTTGTAAAATTGGTGATATTGGCATGCATATCAGTGAGACTACCCTATAGAATGGTGGGTTTGTCAAATAAATAGCAAAATCACTTTGTCAAATGGTGATATCACCCTATGAATGGTGAGATCACTCTGTCAAATAGTGAGTTTACCTTGTATAATGATGAGATCACATTACGAAACAATGATATCACTCTATGTGAAAAAGACAAAAAAACTTGAGAGCTAAAATTTCATTGTTATTTACTCATTTGAATATTAGATTTTAAGAAAAAGAACCCCTAATAGTTTTTTTAGGACCCAAAGGACAAGGAAGAACATTTTAATACTTTAAAAGTTCAAATGGCATTTACATTTGGTGTTTAAAAATCATTTACTTGATTTATTTTCATTATTCAAAGTCCATAAAAATACAAATAAAGCCAAGGGAGTAATTTTAAATCATATTTCAATTAGTGATCTAAAAATAAATCCAAATTTAGACTGAATGATACTAAGATATTTCTTGTTTATCATTTTGATTATTTTTATGTGTTTTTATAAAATAAACTTAACGTGTATGCTCTCCCCTATCCCCTTTAGGGAACTCAGGTGATCAAAAATGCTTTATCCTTTTATTTTTATCTCTTAGTCCAATCATAAAAGGAATGTATCTAAGGCACTACCCATGATCTGAATGACTTGGGTGATCCTAAAATAACCTTAAAAGTCTTTCTATATTGATTTCTTATATCTTGGATTATGGGCAGGATTTCATCACCTACCCATAAGTTATTTATGGAATTGTTAGGGAATTGGCATCATTTCAACCCTATTCCATGGTGGGGTATATAAATCATGGCATAGGATATTATGATTTCTAGGGGGTTGTGCGACTAGCCTCTCTAATAGTAATGAAAACTCAAGTCAGGTTTGGCTAACTAAGAGACTCCATTAAGAAGTACATAGATGAAGTCATTATGCAAAGGAATAGACCCTTGTATAGTAAGTTAAATAGTATGAAATAAATTGAAGTGATTACATAGCTAGTGTTAACCACACTTAGGACCATCTATAACACATGAAACTTATAGTTTTAAACAAACCCTACTTACTATAGAAATATTGTCAATATAGGGTAAGTAGCTTGAAGTTCCATGTCACCATACAAATGCTTGAGAGAAGACCAAGCCTAAAAACCCTACTATTCATGTTCATCTAAATTTTTGGATTAACAAATTATTTCTTATCAAGAAGGATTATATAGACGAAATTTGATGATATGAATCCACCTTGTCAATTTTTAGGAATACGATGATACATTTAGGTGTTTTATTTTTTTTTCCTCTTTAATTACATTATTTTGAGTTAAAAACTACTTTATTTATCAAAAATACACTAAAAAAAAGTTATATTTTCACACCATTTTTATCCTAAAGAGGTGTTATGTTGTCCGTTTGACACCATATTTTGCCTTAGTCATTTTATAACTTTTTGTGTGTATGTCACTTATTTGAAATGGGTGTCATTACGATGCCCATTTCATTCCAAGTCTTTACCTTAGAGTTTTTCAAAAAAATAATTTATCATAAATTTTTATTGAGATAGTGTCATTATATTGCTTGTATTATTTCAAAGACCTTTTGCCTTATGTCAAATTGAATTCCAAACCATGTGTGCCTTTTTGGTATATAGCTATTATAGTTTTGCAATCCATTTTGGTCTATCTTGTTATCCATTTAAGAATCCAAGTCTTTTAAATCAGGTTATAAATTGGTCTTGTGAAGTTTAGATTCAAACATTGATTGGTTTATGCCTTTGCCTCTTTTAATTTTGACTTAGACATTTCCCTCTCACTTTGGATTTTGCAACTTGGGATAATTCCTTGTCTACTTTTAAGGTATTTTATTCCTAAGTTTTGGAAGTGATATTTTTGTGGCCTTATATCTATTTTGTTTCTTATAACTAAGGTAAAAAATCTCTCTCTAAGTACAACCTTAAGCATTATTAGTTTACATTTGAGTCTTTCTTATCACTTGGGATTGAATGTTTTACTCTGCATCCTTATTTTTACCTACTTAGAATTGATTTTACCAATTAATTTTATGTATATGCCTAAATTTTAATGTCTTTTAATAATGATCAATTTTGTGTTTGAATTTTTATGCCTAGTTTTGAGTCCAAGTTTTTCAAATTGATTAGCATTTACTAGTTGTTTTTAGACCTAGTTGTTCCAAGTCTAGCTTTTGTGTCGTGTTTCCAAAAGACCTAACAATTTACCATTTTTTTTTAGACCTCATTTTTTTAAAGTCTATATTTTTTTCCTTATTTATAAAGACCTATAATTTCACCTCTTATTTTATACCTAGATGCTTTGGGCCTAGCCCTGTTCCTTATTTCCAAGGACCTAACAACCTTTTGTATTTTTAGACCTAGATTAGAGTTGTTTGAAACACTTTTTACCAAGATTGGCATTTAGATTTGTATTTCACTTGACCATTTGTGTGATACATTTGATATTAGACCTTGAAGATGTTTTAGACCAAGTTTATCATTGAGAATTTTGGAGAACAACTCCATCCCTAAGCCATGTTTAGACCAAGTTTATAGCTATAACAAGTTTAGACCATTTTCCATTTAGAAAACATTTTAAGATTTTATAGTACTTTAGACAATTTATTTTCAATAATTTAGTCATGGATTTTGATATGCCTCACTACATTTTAGTGGAACCATCTACAATCTGGATTACAATAATGTGGTTATGAATGATAACTTTGTTTAAGACCCATACAATGATGATGTAGTTTATGAGATGGATCCCTATCCTCCTTAAACTAATAAATATATGGAGCAAAGTCAAGATCTAATATCACACTACTTGGTTAACACACCTCCCTATTTAGAATAAGATCAAGAACAAATTAATAAATATCTAGCTAGTGTGTCATCAATTATGTAATACATCCAATTTCAATCATACTACATCACCATGATGTCAACATATGACCCATACCTATTTGATATTAACTTTATTGAAAAAAAGGACAAGGTTTTAGTTAAATCCATGGAGGTAGGGTCCAAGTTTCTATTAAATTTACCTAGTATAGTCTAAGTGCCAAGAAATGTACCTCACACACAAATTATAAAATAAGCCTTTACTAGTTATCATCAAGCACTCATGCCAGTTTCATACCAAGAACCAAATATGATTTTAAGAGTAAATTGACCCATGGAGGACCACTTTGTAAATTTAATATGAACATCAAACCTATCTTAATCTAGTGCACAATTTTAATGTCATGATCATATCAAATTCTCCTCTTATACAATTAACTCCTTCAACAGGAGTACTAGTTGATTCGGTCAACTTAATCTATGTATATACCTAATTATGAAAACTACTTCAGTAGGATACATGATCAATGTACCATTCCTTAAGGAAGTAACTATAGCCTCTAACCATGATCATGTGCAAAATATGGTGGATAACATGCAAGTGTATTCCAATTCAATCCAAGGTTAGAAAAATGCACCAACAAATAGTCTATAAAAACAAGTGACTTTAATCTATACCATGATTGGTTCATAACAATAGGGGGAAGGAATTCCTACTTCCAAACCATAGTAGGTTACTTGTAATACTCAACCAGATACTTCTTGAAGCACACAACAATACGGAGTAAATAACCAAGTGTCATCTAATTCTTTGCCTCAACAAGTGATGAATTTTATCACACCTCAATATGTGGAAAATAATATTCCATGATAACAGTCATAATATAATCTCCCACCAAAGTAGAGGCAAAACACTATTCCACCTTAATAGGGTCAAAAAATATTCCACTTCAACAAGTAGTGACAAATTTACCTCAACTGTCATAGACCAATGTGCCTCTACAATCACAAACATTATCTACTCAACAACATATTTTTATTGGTCAAAGCTAAATGCTAAACACATAACAAGCATCTAGTTCACAATAAGTATTTGTGTAACAAAGAGGTACAAATGCCCAATAAATACACAATACACAACCATTACCTTTTATTCAGTAAGTGTTACAATCTAAAGGTAGGGCCTTGGTCAACAAGTCCCCCTTATTTATCAATGTTATAATAGTAAAAAAAAAGTCCCTACTCAACCTCAACAGGCACAATATATTTCACAAATCCATATTCTTCCATCATAACCCTAAATTCTTCAAACCCAAGGGCATATATTGAATCAAAACCAAAATATATTTCAATAGTGTGTGTAATTTTAAAAATTGCATATTAATCCATGGATGCATATTCTTGGTTGATTCACCCATCAAAAAAACATTACATAACAAACCATTCATTTATTATACCCTAGTCAAGGTAATCAACTTTGGACCACCTAGGCACCACCTCAACCAAATATACCATCTAGTTTCTTGGCTCAAGAAATGAAACAAATGAAGGATGTGATTTATACTATTCAAGAAGGGAAGTAAACCAAGAAATTAAAATTAAATGATGTGTGTTCATACCCAATTAACATGTATTTTCTTTAGATATCATTTCTTCTAGGTTGTGAACCACTAAAATTTGATAAGTATAATGGTAAGGGAAACCCTAAGGCACATCCAATATATTTATTTATCACTTTCTAACTAGTGGTGTATAGTTACATTTACCTACTTATTTTATTTCCTCAAAATCCAGCTAGACAAGATTTGGAGTGGTTCCTCAAATTTCTAAAAGAAATAGTATCTAATTTTTATGATTTCTCAAACAAGTTTGTGCAACATTTCTCTTATAATATTGATCATGAGATTTCATTAGTAGATTTAAATCAGGCCAAGAAAAAAATATGGAAAGATATTCATAAGCTACCTAAAAATATGGAGAGTATTTTCTAGTTGCTTTACCCATAACTTATCAAATAAACAATTGGTTTTTGTGTCTACTAAAGATTTACACAATGAGATATCTTACCATTTGGAGTTGTAGTGTGCACGTAGGTTCTGTTGGGTGAATATTTTGTCTGCTAGCTAATTGGTGACCAAAATAGTTCCTATCACCATAGCATAGGGAGATGGGTCGTCCTAGTGTGCAGCTTTACTACATCAGCCAAAGACAAATCTCTCCTCTCGTCAAGGGGAGGTTACCTATTAAATATGCGGAGCTATATACAATATAAATAAGCAAAAAGTAAGACACAGGGGTGGGATAAACCATCCATCTCTCTTATTTTAGAGATGATACTAACAAATAGAGGAGAAAATTTTGGTGAAAACACTGAAGGCACTTCTCTTCTTTCAAAAGTGTTCTTGCAGGAAACAACAGGAGTTCTTTCAAGTAAGATAAGAAACCAATAATCAAAAGGGTGTAGTAACAATAGGATGAAATAGAGCACAAAGTCTCCACCTCAACTACTCAAAGAGTATATCACAAAGGATAATGAGGGCACAAAGTTGCCCCAGAATCCTCAACACAAAAAGAAAAGGAAAACACAAATTGAAATCAATTGTGAAAGCACAAAGTCTTCCCACAGTTGGTTTTGAGACACTTCCCTATTACCTTCACTAATTCTACATACCAAATTAAATGAACAAGGACACCTTTAGATGACACAAGTCAGAACAACACAAAGTCTGTGAAAAACCTACTTTCTCATTTAGATAACAATTGAAATGAAATTACAACCTGAGCTCAAAGTCTCAATCTTTCTCTTTCAAAATGGGCAGAGTTTCACTCTTGTAAAATGAAAAGTCTCCCTTGTAACAAATGAGAGATTACAATATATAGTGCTCCAAGAAAGACTTGGGTGCTTGTTTTCCATAAAACAGCCCATGCTATGCATTCAATGCCTTGAATGCGTTTCCAGGTTTGTCAAAGGACTGTGTTGAAATAGGGTAATTGTCTTAACTATGGCATGCCATTTCATCCCATATGTCTTCTCTCGAGTCTAGATCATCTGGTCTATCCCCTCTGATGTCTGCATAGCTATCCATTTGCCTTTACTTCATGGAAGGAAAAGATAGGCTATGTCCTTAAATTGCAAGCCAAAATACCTACTTAGTGGACTATTCCACTTACTAAAATTACTTCTGTGCAGACATTTTAGGCTTTTCCCTCTTTCTGCTTTTGTCTTTTCTAGCTTTGTCTCTTCTTGCTGTGATTTGATCTTCAGGCTATCTTTTTAGCCAATCACCTGGTTCTTCCTTCAAGTTCCATGCTTTATTTGAATTTCAAAAGATATTCCCTTACCTTAAATTTGATGTTTACGAGGACATCATTGGTTGACTATTTCAATGGTTTGGGTGGCCTTCTCGACTCCTTGGTTCAATCGCTTTCTTGCTTCAATCACTTTATTGGTTTAATCACTTTCCTGCTCCTTGGTTGTACCATTGCTTTCATTTGAACCTACCTTTAGAATCATCCATGTTGCTTCTCTCTTTACTTAAGGCTACCTTTGAACTTTTAAACCATGTTGAACCATTGAACTTTGAACTCTTTTAGTTCAAAGTTCAATCGGTTCATTGGTTTATTCTGTGTCTCGCTTAAACACTACTTCCTTTATCTTTCTAAGCTTTGGTCAAAACTTTAAACCTACCAATTGAACCAACCGATTGAACCAACTTTGGTTCAATGGTTTAATGGTCCAATCGATTCATTCTTTGTTATTTGGCTAAGTCCTTTGTTCTCTTACACCAAGCACATTGAACCAACTCTGGAAATGACTAAGTGTTAAAAGCTTGTTATTTTGAATAAACTCACCTGCAGAAGCCTTTGAACCTGCTAATTTCATGCATGTTGAGTCTATAGAAACATATCTACAGAGTCTATAGAAATCAACCTATGAAGCCCATAGAGCTTGGCCTGTAGAGTTTGTAGATTTCCTTCCTGTAGAGTTTGTAGATTCAACCCTGTAGAGTCTATAGATTTGAGCCTGTAGAGTTTGTAGATTTCTAGAAAGCTTGAAAAATGAAGAACCTGAATGCTCAAAACAATTTTTGAAAGGGGAAGAGAGGATTTTGGTCTATAGGACCAAAATATTTCAAATGTTGTCCCAAAAATGAGTGATAGTTTTTGGGGACAACAAGTTCAAGGAGATTATTTAGAAAGTCTTATAGATTTAAAATTCCCTTATTAACAAAGGGATTATCAATTTGACCTCCTCAAATCAAAATCAAAACTAAAACCAAAATGTAGGCCAAAGTTAGAACTCTAATCTACTCCAAGTGAAAGCATCAACACCAACTCAAGCTAGCAACTATGAAAAATACAAACCATACAACCACAAGGAGAATGTTGTTGGTAATTTAGTAACTAAGTTACACCATCTTAAAATGGTGAAAATGCATTCCACTTAGCCTATGTTACCAATGTAGCTAATTCCTCATTAGTAGCCTATTTATCAAGTACAACATACACCATAACCTAGATAGTTCCTCAAGTGTAGTAACCACCACCTTTTCAAACCCCTACTCTAAGAAGAAGATCCACTCCTAGAGTCTTCAGTGACCTTGGTGAGCCCATCAAATTAGTGTTTCACAAACTAGCCATGACTAATATAATTAGTTGGTTGATTCCAAAACATTATCCTGAGGGTATATTGTATCCATAATAGTACAAAGAACATTAATTCTATGAATATCACCATGTTCATGGACATTGTATATGCCATTATGTGAAGTTGAAGCACCTTATTCAAAATATGTTATAAAATTGATAAATCCAATTGGATAATAGAGAATCTACTTCCAATCAAAATATAGGTATCTTGCTGTAGGGGCACCTTAATAATGTCCAAAAGTAAACTTAGAAGTGAGTAAAATTTGAATTTAGTCCCTTTACAGCTTTTCCTACCTTTTTTTAAATTTGAAATTTCAAATATGTCAGGAGGATTATGAGTCTTCTAGTGGGTCTAGATGAGTGAACAAAAAGATATGTAATTATTTAAACAAAGTGGTAAATGACCTTGGTAATCTTATGAAGGCCATAAAGATGTTTTAGAGTTATTAAGTCAGTTTTAAGAATAAGGTGGCAATCATGTTTTTTCACCACCCTACATTGGTTTGGAGTTGGTACAAAGTTTATTGGATCAAGAAATGGTTATAGAGGATGTATTCAGTTTCAATTTCAATATATTAAGATTAGAGAGAGTGGGTAGAGTCTTTAGGAATGAGATATAGAGAGAATAGGATAGACATGGTTAAGAAAATGTGAAGGTCTACCAAAGGTGTTTGAAGGACTATGTAAGTCTAGGTTGTGTATGAGAAATAAAGATAATAGGTGAATCAATAATATAATAGGTGAATGCAATATTATGTGCACAAAATTTGCATGACTGTGAATAGGGTAGATGGTGTATTCAATCATAAATGTGGTAAGATTGTTTTTAAATGTTGATTGATATTATTATACCATATATTATGATACATAAACTCAGATTAAATTGGAATTAGTCACTTTTGTGGAAACTGTTAGGTTATATATAGGGAATTTATAGCATATATAGTCTATGTTCAAATAGAAATATGAGCATTTGACCTTTGGTATTGCATTCTATGAAGCATATAGGTTTTGATGCATGAATGAAAAATTGAGGTGAATATTTTTTAGTATTAATTTGACCAAAATTTTTCTATCCTAGTTTGACAATTGATATTTCTCATTGGAACTTATAATCTTCACATTAAACTAGGTTTGTTCTTTGTATTTCCTTTAGCATTATATCTTGTTTGATTCAAAAGAACTTTGGGAAGGTTTTAAGGTGATCATAGAAAAGTGTGGAGAGACTTGGTATATTATGTAATTTTTATTTTATTTTATAAAGGAAATCAACGTAAGTTCTAATAAAACCCTATGTTTAGTGAAAACTAGCAAGGACTGCATGCAAACCCTGTGTATTTCCATAATGACCAAATGAGCCAAGTTTGTTCTAAGAGAGTAATGAAAAAGGGATATGATTGAATTTAAAGTGAAGTGAAGAGGAATATTTTATTATTAATTATATTTAATTACTTATGTAAAATTTTTAATCTAATTTGGCCAACAAGTCTAGTAACCCTTTAAGTAACCTACAAATAGACTAAGTGTTATTTTGGATTAAGAAATCCATGAATAGAACTCATTTAAGAGGAAAAAAGTAGATTTTAACCTTTGGGAAGGTATAGGTAGGTTTAATATACCTTATAAAAGTCTTTGAAACATTTAAAAGTCCTCAAGAATACTTTTTAAACAATATATGTCATCTCAAGTTGTAAACATGACCTAGAAACCCTAAAATAGTGCAGTGAGCTATAAAACCATATTCCATGGAAAGTAACCAAAGAAAATATTTATTTTTGGTAATTTGATATGGGAAAGACCATATTAAAGGATTTTTAGGTTTTTTCACTAGTTAGGTATGAATCTATACTTAAATTACTAATTATGTGTATAAATAGTGCAAGAAAACCTAATAGACCTAATTTGCACTTAATAGGGAACAAAAAGTGTGTATAAAAGTGGTTCAAAGGATGATTAAAGACCTAATATTTTGTGAAAATATGGTATTAAATAAAGGGTATCCAAATTTGTGAGTGGTTGTCCCTAAATCCTATGTACTCTTTTGTATTGTGTATTTAATGTTTATAGAAAGGCTACAAGGATTAAAGACAAGATAGGGCACAGTTGGAAGGAGATTTTTTATGCATTTTGGAATGTATAAAAGGTGTTAAGATGTATAATTATATTTTTGAGAGGCACATTTAAGGTTTCATAAACTATGAATCATTATGAGGAATCTTATGATCATTGTACATGTTGTCAAGGAAGAAAATTATAAATCAAGACAATGTGAGTTCTAGTTGATAATGAGTGATGGGAATAGAATGAAATGTTTTGTGTTAAGTATATTATATGTTTTATGTGTTTTTTGATCTTTATAATCAAATATTTTATGTTTTGACCAATTATACAAATAGGTGTAGTGTTACCAAGGAAGAGTTACAAGTTTGTAAGTAAGGTTTAAGAGGAGTTGTAGGCTAGGGAAAAAAGCTCTACATCATATTGTATCAAATCCATCTAGATGCTTTGGGAAGGTATATATAGGTATATAATTTGATGATTATGTGGTTCATAATAAATTTTTCATGATTGATAGGTATTTGTACGTAAGCAAGGAAGGTAGTGCATGGAGTCTTGTTGAGAGACAATAGATAAGAGAGAATGTATGATGTGTTTTGTGACTAATTTTTTTAATTGAATGTATGAATAATATAAAATAGTGAAGTGGTATCCTTGAATAATATAGAGCTATTAACAAGATCAAGTGAGAAAGACAAGCTCATAAAGAGAGCTTGAGAAGGAGAAGATAGTCTAAGTAAGAAGGACAAGTGTGTGAAAGGCCCAAGTGAGTCAGAGAAAGAGGGTTCTAGGTGTGAACCAAAGAAGAGGTGGTCCAATTGAGGCCAAAAAAAAAATGAGAGATATTATGTACCTAAGTGAGGTACTCAAGATGAATATGAACAAAGAAGTAGAGAGGAAAGTGAGAGACATGGGTGAATTTGAAAACCACAAAGAGAGGATGATGGAAAAAGAGATTAAGGAGATGAAAGAGGAATTGTAAAAAATGGAAAGAGAGTTTTTGAGGATATTCAATGTATATATACTGTAGTGTGGAATCAATATTAGGAAAAGAGTTAAGTGTAGCTTCATGGAAAGGTTACAAGAAAGAGAGAACTAGTAGATAATAGAATATTTGGAAGAGTAGCTAAAAGAGATGGAAATATATATTTCCAAGAAAGAGGAAAGAAATGCAATAGAGCCTACAAAAATTATTCTAATAATGATGTGTTATGGTTGAATGCAGGTAAAGAACTGGATGGTGAAATGTCTGATTGACATGAAGAAGATAAATGGATATCATTCCATAAGGAATCAAAGGATGATACATTGAAGAGTGAAGATGAATTTGAATATAAGGTGATTTTTCATTTTTAAGATGGAGAGATAATTGATGGAGAAGATTGGACAAATGAAGAAAATCAAACAACATATAATGAGGAAGACAAAGACATGATAGGTAATAAAATGCATGTAGTTTTTTGTGAATATTTTGAGGATGAAGATGATGTTATATACAAATACACTATAGGTTTATTTGAAGAGTTTATTGGCTTATCCAAGAAGTAGGAATCACCTGAAGTGCTTGAGGAAAATGAAAAATAGGTAAGAGAAGATGAGATTGATAAATAGTCTATAAAAAGAAGGGGCAAAGTGAAGAGGTGGATAATTAGACAATCAAGCAAGGAGTAGATGTGATGAAGGATATTAGGATATAATATGATGATAACCAAGTTATGAACCAACAAGAGGCCTTGGGATGGTTAAGAGAGGAAGATATTGTGAAGTGGATCATGTATGCTAATGAAGAGGCATAAATTGCCATGTTAAATATGGAAATTGATCAAGAATGTAAATTCATGTTCAATGCCATGCAGATTGAAGAGGAACATGAGAGTACATAAATAAATAAATGTGATTGTAGGTATAAGTACCAGTATGAGTAGTGAAAAAAGCAAATGAGCACATGGAAAAAGAAGTAAAGGCATAGGTGTGGCAGCAAGGAGCACACACATTTGTATGAACATTTCAATGAAGAAAAATATAGAGGTCAAGTTATTTTCTCCCCTTGGGAGTATGATGTATGGGAATATTAATAATGTCCAAAAGTGAACTTGGAAGTGAGTAAAATTTGAATTTAAGGCCTTTTATAGGTTTTTTTTTGCCTTTTTCCAAATTTGAAATTTCAAATATGTGAGGATTTTAAGTGTTCTAGTGGGTCTAGATGAGTGAAAAAAAAGATATATAATTTTTGAAAAAAATTGGTAAATGAACTTGGTGGTCTTATGAAGGTCATAAAGATTTTTTAGAGTTAATAAGTCAGTTTTATGAATAAGGTGGCAGTCATGTTGTTTCACCACCCTACGTGGGTTTGGAGTTGGTAGAAAGTTTATTGGATCAAGAAATGGTTATGGAGAATTTATTTAATGTATATTTCAATATATAAAGGTTATAGATATTGTATATTCCATAGTAATTTGATATAGAGAGAATAAGACAGACAGGATGAAGAAAATGTGAAGGTCTGCCAAAGGTGTTTGAAGGACTATGTAAGTCCAGGTTGTGTATGAGAAATAAAGAATGATACCTTGAAGAAATATTTCTTGAATAATAAATATTATCATTTTTCCTATGTTATTTATGTGTTCATTTTTTCAATATTTATATTTGGAGGTGAATCAATAAGGTAGCAGGTGAATATAATTTTGTGCGCAGTAAATTGCATGATTGTGAACAGGGTAGATGGTGTATTCAATCATAAATGTGGTAAGAATATTTTTTAATGATGATTGATCTTATTGTAATATATATTTTGATATAAAAACTTAGATTAAATTATAAGTAGTCACATATGTGTAAACTGTTAGGTAGCATACAGGGCATGCATAACATATACAGTCTATGTTCAAACAAAAATCTGAGCATTTAACCTTTGGTATTGCATTATGTGAAGCATATAGGGTTTGAGGCATAAATTAATAATCTAGGTGAATAATAGTTAGTATTCATTTCACCAAAAAATTTCTATCCTAGTTTGATCATTGATATTTCTCACTGGAACTTACAATCTTCACATAAACCAAGTTTATTCTCTGTATTTCTTTTGGCATTGTATCTTGTTTGATTCAAAATAACTTTGGGAAGGGTTTATTATGATCATATAAAACTGTGGAGAGAATTGGTATATGATATAAGTTTTATTTTATTTTATAATGGAAATCAATACAATTTCTAACAAAACCTTGTGTTCAGTGAAAACTAGCAAGGACTACATACAAACCCTATGTATTTCCATAATGACTGAATGAGCCAAGTTTGTTCTAAGAGTGTAATTAAAAATGGATATTATTGAAGTTTAAGTGAATTTATGAGGACTATTTTATTATTAATGATATTTAATTACTTAGGTGAAAGTGTTAATCTAATTTGGCCAACAAGTCTAGTAACCCTTTAAGTAACCTATAGGTAGACTAAGTGTTATTTTGGACTAGGAAATCCATGAATGGAGATAATTTAAGAGGGTAAAAGTCTTTTTTAAGGTATAATTAGGTTAAATAGACCTTATAAATGTCTTTGGAACATTTGAAAGTCCTCAATAATACTTTTGAAACATTATATGCCCTCTCGGGTTGTAAATAGGACCTAGAAACCCTAAAATAGGGTAGTGAGTATAAAACCATATTATATGGAAAGTAACTAGTTTAAAATATTTATTTTTTATCATTTGATAGGGAAAATACCATATTAAATTATTTTTAGGTTGGTTCACCAGTTGGGTATGAATTTGTACTTATATTACTAACTGTGTGTATAGACAGTGCAAGAAAACCTAATAGACCTTAATAAAGATAAAGAGATACTTGTCAAATTACCAAAGGCTACTTATATAGACCTTGATAGACTTACCTCATCATCACATACAACTCCTCTTAAAATTTATAATCATTTTACCATTTCAAACAATGGTCTAGTAAATTATTTGATCCATGAAACATTTCATATTGTCAAGCTTCCACGGAACCCCAAGTCCTATGGAAGACCTAAAGCTAAAATAGTTTTCATGGAGTGGTGATGAAAGGGAAAAGGCAATATTCATAATCCAACACCTATAATTTTCATGCCTATCACTTACCAAGAATAAGACCCACTTACCAATGATGAATCCTAACTATATAATGACAAATTGGTTGATTGTTACCATAGTCCAAAATATCTCATCCCCAATATGATCATAGATAATCAATCCTATGAATGAGGAGGCCTCAAACCAAATTAATAGGTTAATCTTGAGCCTATTTATATAAACTAGTACAAAGAAACCTATGTTCATGTATTTAAACAACCTGGGGGTGACACCACAGATCTTATTTTTGATCTAATACCAATGACTAGTGATGATGATATTGGCAGTGAAGTATAGATCAATCATAGAATTTACGAAGACCTAGCTAGTACCAGCCTTTTTGATCCATATACCATTTTTACCATTACCTTAGTATCCCAACATTACATGCTTATGCTTTATCGTCCTCAACTTATATATTGGGACCAATAAGAATCCATAGTGCATGTAAATGAGTTTGAGAATGATCAGGCATTTTTTGATTTTTTGGGCCTATGAGATAATGTTCCATTGGGAGATCACAAACAAGGATTTTCTATCAAACTAGATCTTGTAGCCTATTTTAGAGAATGGGTGATAACCTTTAGCTAAAAATAAAATAATAAAACATTAAGGTCCCAAAGTGAAAACCTCTCTGAGGTGCTTTTGGACTAGGGTAAAACTAAAGAGAAAGGACAATCTTTTAGTGAAAACCTATTTTAGGTGCCACTAGATAAGGGTGTTCACCTTTCCTTGAATGAAGCTCAAGAGACTAGCAATGACGAACTTGATTTTAGGGCCAAATTCAGTTCAACAGAACAAAATGCCTTAGATCATATCACACAAGAATTTCTTATAGCATTTATGACATGGCCATCATTACCATTAGGAGATTAATATTCATCATGTTTAGAAGAGCATAAATAACTAGTCCAACCATATGATTTTGTTATTTCAAGCTAACTTACATCCTTGCCAACCATTCTTGAAGGTGGCTTGACTCTCCTAGTATAAGATATCATGGATGTCAACATTGAGAACCTAAATGACTTGAAATGGATCAAATTAGGCACGCCCCTCATTGAAGAGGAAGGTGATGTTTTTATAACCCTTATGAGGAAATTTGTGGATATTTTTGCTTGGGCCTATTTATGCATGCTTGGTTTGGACTCCACCTTGGTTTTACACCACCTTGTTCTACATCTTTATGCCAAAATTGTGAAATGAAAATTGCATAAGATGCATCCTTGTATTTTGTATTGGTAAAGAAAGAGTTGGAAAAAATCTTGGAATCAAGATGCATACAATCAATCAACTATTCAAAATAGATCTCCAACATTGTGCCTATTAGTAAAAATCCATAAAGAATTAAAATCTACACTAATTGTAGAGACATCAGTAAGGCTTGCCCCAAAGATGACTTTACTCTACTTAATATTGACATGATATTTGATTCCACAACTGGGTATGAAATTATTTCCCTCATGGATGTCTTTTTAAGATACAATCAGATCAGGATTACACGAAAAAACCAACACAAGACAATGTTTACCACTCTTTAGGGAATTTTTTTCTATTAGGTTATGTCATTTATCCTCAAAAATGCTAGAGTCACATATTAGAGATCTTTGATCATCATATTTCATGATATAATACCTAATATTATTAAAGATTATGCCAATGACATATTGGGTAAATTAGAGACTTGTCTTAACCATCTAGTAATACTATAAAAGATATTTGAAAGGATTTGTGAGTACAAGGTTCAACTAAATCCAAAGAAGTGCATATTTTATATCATGTTAGGAAAAAAATTAAGCTTCATTGGTTAAACACAAAATATATTGAGAGGGGGGAGGTGAATCAGTATATTATATATCTTATTTCTTAATCAAATTCCTTTTCTTTAACCACTTAACCACACATTCAAGATAGGCAATAAAACTGAAACAATAATATGCACCACACGAGAGAGAGAGAGAGAGAGAGAGAGAGAGAGAGAGAGAGAGAGAGTAGATTTTTATGTGGAAACCCAAAGTGGGAAAAAACATGGAGAATAATCTCAAGTATATGAATGAGCACCAACTTAAATTAAAAAATTTACAAGCACCAACTTTCAGGAGCACCAACCCCTCTTGTGTATAAAACACAACTATCTCTCAATGTTGATTACTCAATAAATGATAAAACTCTACAATATCTCTTATTTTTTCTCTTAAAAAACAAATACAAACCATGCACTCTCTTACATATTACAAATGGCTTCTCAAGCCTTTATTTATAGTTTTCCAAATGATCTTTGGTATTCACCCTTTGTGACCCTTCAATCCTCATAGAAAATGGTGCCAAACTTGCATAACCCTTTATATCCTTGCATTTTAAAAGTCATATGGTGACCCTTTATAAGCAAAAAAACATCCTTTCCTCTTTTGTCTTTATCTTGGTGACTTTTCATATTTATCAAAGTGTCCCTTCATGGAAAATGCCTCATACCTTCTTTTCTCTTTATCTTGGTGACTTTTCATATTCTTCAAAGTGTCCCTTCATGGAAAAATGTGCCATACCCTCTTTTGTCTTCACATGGTGGGTGACTCTTGAAATTTCTCAAAATGACTCTTCATGAGAAAATGCATCCCATTCCTCTTTCATCTTTTACCCCATGAATATTTGAATTCTCCATGGGCCCTCTTTTGACTTATATGCAACCAAAAATATATTCATTAATGTTAAATAAATATTAACACATATTAGCCAAGATATGAATATTAAAAATACCATTAAATGCAATGGGGCCTTTATCACCAATAATTTTAGATCTTTGACATCAATGACAATATTTCCAACAATCTCTCCTTTTATCATTGATGATAACCTCAAATTGAAACTACCACACCTTGAAACCTACACATACTACCATCTAAAAAACATATAACTCCCTCTTATTATAACAACCTATACCTATTCCCTGTACCTATTTCTACACCTATACATATACTTGTACCTATTCTTCTCCCACTTTGACATCAATGGTAAAGGGCCTACCTAGAGCTAACACTTAGCTCCCCCTCAACTGATGCTAAACCTCAATAGAAAGATGTAAAATAAATTACTCCCAACTTTTCTCACAGATACTCAAATGTGTCTTTTGGTAGTGCCTTTGTGAAAATATCTACAATTTGTTTTGTAGTATTGATATACTCCATCTTAACATATTAATCTGCAACCTACTCTCTCAATAAGTGATAACTAATGGGAATATATTTTATTCTTGAATGCATCACTAGATTCCTTGAAATATTAATAGCACTTGTGTTGTCACAAAAAAATAGAAATAAGTTCATCATATTTTACCTTGATATCTTCCAAATTTTGCTTCATCTAAAGCACTTGAGTATAACACATTACCACTATAATATATTTTCCTTCAACTGTAGAAAGTGATAATGAATTTTGCTTCTTGATTAGCCATGATACTAAGTTATCACTAAGGAATAAATCTCTTCCACTTGTACTCTTTCTATCATCCAAGCACCCTACCCAATCTAAAATTGTATTAAGCAAACAAAGTGAAATATTTGCCTATGGGATACCATAATCCATAATCCAATATCCCCTTGATATATCTGAATATTCTCTTCACAAACTAAACATGACTCTTTTAGAGATGACTGATATCTTGCAACCATACCTACTGCATGCATGATGTCTGGCCTCGATGCTGTCAAATATAAAAGACTACCAATCATAGATCTATACAAAGATTGATCTGCAACAGGTGAATCTTCATCCTTGCTCACCTTATTTCTTATACACATTAGTGTGCCAATTGGTGCAAAATCTTCAAAACCAAATTTCTTCAACATTTCCTTGGCATATTTACTTTGAGATATGAAAATTCCTTTATCTGAATGAAATATTTACAATCCTAAAAAAATGAAAATTCTCCAAGCATAGACATCTCAAATTCTTTTTATATATTATTAGAAAATTCTTTTGTCATCTTTTCAATGTTTCCTCCAAAAATGATGTCATCAACATATACACAACAATAAATTGATGTTCACCTTCTGTTTTGATGTAGAGATTACTATCAACAAATCCTCTCTTAAAACCTTGATCCTATAGGTACTTATCAAGTCTTGCATACCAAGCTCTGGGAGTTTGTTTCAATCCATACAATGATTTCTTCAATTTGCATACATGGATACTAATATTTGAGAGAATAAATCCCTTAGGCTGCTCAATGTAGAACTCTTCTTCTACATTCCCATTTAGGAAGGCAAATTTGACATCCATTTGAAACACTTTGAAATTTTTAAACACTGCATATGCAAGAAACATTCTAATAGCCTATAACCTTGACACTAGTGCAAAAGTTTCTTCAAAATCTATTCCCTCAATTTGAGCATATCCTTTACATACTAATCTCACTTTATTCCTGGTCACTTCTCCATTTTCACTCAACTTATTTCTATAAACCCATTTTGTTTCTATCACTGATATTTTAGTCTAGGCACTAATTCCCAAGTATCATTCTTTCCTATCTGATTTAATACTTCATCCATAGCCTTAACCTAATGCTTATCATGTCTAGCTTCTGAAAAAGTTCTAGGCTAAATTTTGGATAACAAAGAGAAACTAACTTGCTCAAATTTACTTGCCATCATTCTTCTAGTGTGAATTCCTTCATTTATGTCCCTGATGATGTCACTTTCATTATGATTTCTCTAAACATATTTGGATGCAATTTTGGTGTCTTTTTTCTCTTTCTTCTCATCTTCTTCTGATTCTTCAAATCTTCCTCTTCAATGATTTTAGGAATGTCTATTGGATCACTGATTCTTTGTGTTCCATCTTCTTCTATCCTGACACTTACACTTTCAACAATTTTCTTGGTTCTTTTGTTATAAAATTTATAAGCTTTACTTTTTCAAGAATAACCAAGAAATATACCTTCATCTTCTCTAGATTCAAACTTTCCAAGTTTTTTATTTGTTCTCCTTATGAAGCATCTATTGCTGAAAACTCTAAAATAATCAATTGTTGTTGGTTTGTCTTTCCATAGCTCATAAGGAGTCTTTTCACTATTGACTCTCAATAATACTCTATTTTTAATATGCACTACTATAGTAACTACCTCTCTCCAATATTTATCTGGTATCTTGAATTCATTTAGCATTATCCTCACCATATCTTGAACTGTTCTATTTCTCCACTCAACTACTCCATTTTGATATGGAGTTCTAGCTACTGAATAATGTCTCTTTATTCCATGTTCTTCACAATACTCAATAAATTTATCTGACATGAATTTTCCTCCTCGATCTGATCTTAGACACTTAATCTTCAAACTAGTTTCATTCTCAACTAATGCTTTGAAATGTCTAAAAGCTTATAATTTTTTCTTTAAAAACATTACCCAAGTCATATGTGAAAAATTATCAATAAGTAACATGAAATATTTCTTACCTTGAATACTTTGAGTTCTCATAGGTCCACATAAATTAGTGTGAACAAGATCTAACATCTGAGAGGTTGAGTACTCTTTTGTTTTGAACCACCTTCTGGCCTGCTTCCCATGCTGACAAGGTTCACAAAGCACGTCGAATGGCTTTGTAATCTTTGGAAGATTTTTGACTACTTGATTTCTGTTGATGTTGAGAATATTTTCAAAATTTATGTGACCCATTCTCCCGTGACATATCTAACTTTCTTTAATCTGACTCAAACATCTTTAACCTTTGATGTCTGATAACATATACAAATTATTGCCTATTCTTTGAGCTTCTTCAATCAACAAATATGAATATTTTCTCCTAATTTCACAACCTTCTAAATAAAACTTTAGTGTGTGACCTTGATCACACATTTTATTTACACTCAAAATTTTATGCTTAAGACCTTCTACATATAAAACTTTTCTGGTTTTAGTTCTATAATTATCCAAACTTAGTGTACCTTTTCTGGCAATTCTAGTAGTAGTATTATCTCTAAATTTCAATGTGCCACCATTGATCTTCTTTAAGGTTATGAACTTAATTTTGTCTCCTGTCAAGTGCCTTGAACATCCACTATCAATGAACCATGGATTTTCTTCATTTCTTGCATGTAAAACTATATGTACCAACATAGATTTTTTAGGTTATTTCTTCTACCATGAACCTGTCTAAATTTTCTTCTTGATGAATGAAGCCTTGAAACTCTAGTCCTTCTTGACTGACTTGAACACATGTCTACAGTACTAGGTTATGTGTCTAAAGTTTTTACACTTGTAACATATTATGGCCTCTTTATTAAAGCCTGATAGAGGAGCAAAAAAGTTGTGGCTTCTGCTTGACTCTGCATGACTTTTCTTCTTATTTCTAAAATTGTTATCACTTTTTTGACACTCTATTTTCTTATAACCATATCCATTAAAATAAAAATAGTAACCATATAAATAGGACATGTTGTGTATCTTTGATCTGACTACCTTTTGTAGCTTTGTTCCCTCCAACCTTCTTTATTTGATATGCCCTTTGTATTCTTAACTTCTTCCCTTTTATTTATTCTTTTTTAAGAGCTTCAACATAGCTCTTTCCTTTTTCCTTATGTATGAAATTAGTGGCCTTCCCTTTCTCTTTTTCAAATCCAATACCTATCTTATCTAATATTAATCTTTGATTTTCTAATATCTTATTTAACATATTAGTGTTATTCTCAAATTTTGAATCATTGGCTACTCTATCATTGATTGCTTTATTTGTTTTCTCAAGATCTACTTTTAAAGAAGCAATTTCAATAACATACCTTTCACATTCTTTACTTACTATTTTCAACTATGATGTTATATCTTCTTCATTCTTCTTGGCTTCTTCAAAGTGTGCTTGTAGATCTTCAATTATTTCCTTTGACTCCTTTTTATTTTTCTTGATCTGGAGCTTTAATCTTTGATTCTTCTTTTCAAGAGATTTTAATTCTTCTAAGGCATAAATGAATTCTCCTTCCAAATTCACTTCAGCTTCATCCTTTCTTCTTCTTGATCATCTATACTTTTGCTTATGGAGGCATCTTTATGTATGGCCATGCATATAATATTTTCTTCTTCTGAATCAATGACTCCACTATCTTTGACTGAGCTAGGATCTTTAGAATATAAACTCTTCTTCTCAAATCCCTTCTTGAATTTTCCTTTGAAATTCTTCTTGTATATAGACTTTCCTTCTTCATTATCACCATTACCTTTATCTGGGCACTTAGCTACAAAATGTCTAATATTTCCACAATTAAAACATTTGAAAGGTAATTTTCTTTGATATTTACCTATGCCCTTTTATCTTGTGAATGAATAGAGCTCCATTGTCATCTTCATCATCACTAGAAATATCATTTGATTCTTGAATCTTAGCCTTATTTTTATTTGATGTCTTAAAATCATCTTCTTTCTTTGAGGGTTTCTCTTATTTGTTCTGCATCTCATATACCGTAAGAATACCATGTAGCTCATCCATCTTTAGCTTGGCTAAATTCTTCATCTCTTCAATTGCCAAAATTTTTGCATCATATTTCAATGGTAGAGATATCAAAACTTTTTGAACCATAATTGATTCTTCTAACTTTTCTCCAAGACCTTGAATCTGATTAACTATTTGATCAACCCGCAAAAGATAACTTGCTATATTTTCTTCCTCTTCCATCTTCAAACTCTCAAACTATCTTTTGAAAGTTTGAAGCATAGCTTGCTTAGCAATTCCATCACCTTTATAAATATTTTCAAGTTTTATGAGCATATTTACATTACATAACTTTAACAAATTTTGATTCACATAAACCACATAAAATAGCATTTAAAGCTTTAGCATTATTTTCACTTGCCTTCTTTTCTACTGAAGTAGTTACAAGTGTCTATGGCTCTTCATATTCCTCTACCACTGCTTGTCATATGTTGAATCCAAGGGCCATCAAATAAGTCTTCATTCTTATGCTCCAAAAAACATAATTTCTCCCATCAAATGAATGTGTCTTATTTGTATAAAAACATTCATGTGATCCAACCATCATGTTTTCCTGGTATACCTTCAAGCTGTAAATTTTTTTTAAAGGAACCTGCTCTGATACCAATTATTAAGCATGAAATAAATTAAGAGGGGGGGGGGTGAATTAGTATATTATATATCTTATTTATTAATCAAATTCTATTTCTTTAACCACTTAACCACACATTCAAGATATGCAATAAAATTGAAATAATAATATGCACCACATAAGAGAGACACACACACACACACGATTTTTATGTGGAAACCCAAAGTGGGAAAAATCATGGAGAACAATCTCAAGTATATGAATGAGCACCAACTCAAATTATAAATTTTTCAAGCACCAACTTATAGGAGCACCAACCCCTTTGCCGAGCACCAACACAACAACTATTTGTGAGAACCAACCTATAGGAGCACCAACCTCTTGTAAAGATTTATGAGCACCAACCCATAGGAGCACCAACACCTCTTGTGTATAAAATAAAACTATCTCTCATTGTTTCTTACTCAACAAATGATAGAACTCTATAATATCTCCTACTTTTCTCTTTTTTAAAACAAATACAAACCATGCACTCTCTTGCATATTACAAATGGCTTCTCAAGCCTTTATTTATATCTTTCTAAATGACCTTTGGCATTCACCCTTTGTGACCCTTCAATACTCATGGAAAATGGAACCAAAATTGCATGACCCTACGTATCCTTGCATTTGAAAAGTGTCCTTTCCTCTTTTATCTTTATCTTGGTGAATTTTCATATTCTTAAAAGTGTCCCTTCATGGAAAAATGTGTCATACACTTTTTTTATTTATCTTGGTGACTTTTCATATTCTTCAAAGTGTCCTTTCATGGAAAAATGTGACATGACCTCTTTTGTCTTCACATGGTGACTCTTAGAATTCTTCAAGATGACTTTTTATGAGAAATGCATCCCATTCCTCTTTCGTCTTTTACCCCATGATTTGTTGACTTCTATATGTGCCCTCTTTTGACTTATATGAAACTAAAAAAATATTCATTAATATTAAATAAATATTAACATATATTAGCTAATATATAAATATTAAAAACACCATTAAATGCCATGGGGACTTTATCACCAATAATGCTAGACCTTTGACATCAATGACAATATTTCTAACATCATTATCTCTCATTAAGGTATTAAATTTAATCTTTCCAAGTTACAAGTCATTATTGAGATGTCACCACCTTCCACTTTGAATTAGCTTCATAGTTTACAAGGAAAAATCTAGTCTATCAGATGCTTCATTTCATAGTTGGATGATAAATTTCATCCCTTCACTCACTTGTTGAAAAAAGGTGTTAAATTTATTTAGGATGAATAATGCCAGAAAGCCTTTTAGTACTTGAAGGAATATCTTGCCAATCCACCTATTTTTAACCACCAATGCTAGGGAGGCCATTTTTGTTATACCTATCTTCCACTGACAAATCCTTGGGGCCACTTCTAACTCAGCATGATGAGGATGGGAAAAAACATGCCATATACTATCCAAGTAATACATTGGTCATGTCTGAGCACAACTTTACATGAATAGAATAAGCTTGTTTAGCTATGGTATTTGTAACCTAGAAGCTGCATCATTACATGTAGTCATTGCCAAAGTATATCTTCTTAAGCATCTACTATCAAAGATAGCTTTACATGGCTGCATGGCTAAATGGGTGATGTTATTGAGTTCAATATTGAGTATGTCAATTATAAGTCCATAAAGGGACAAATACTTGCAAACCAGCTTGTTGAAGCTCCCCTTTTAGATACTAAATAACTTACTTTTCACTTCCTAGATAAATCCATCATGACCATAATAGACACACCTCTTGAGAATCAACATTAGTATCTATATTTTTATGGGTCATTCACATCCCATGGATCAAGGGTAGGCATATTATTTGTTACACCATAAGGGGATCTTATTCTCAAATCTTTTCATATTAGTTTTTCTTGGACTAATAACATGGTTGAATATGATTCACTCATTACAAGGCTTCATCAGGTAATACAATGGAACACTCAACATCTCATGGTTTATGATGATTCTCATTTAATCATTAATTAGTTTACATACCACTTTTAGACTAAAGATGATACGTTGTTATCATATAAAGCCATGGTATACATTATCATATAACAAGTTTCCCATATATAGTTTTTACACATACCTCAGGCTAGTAATAAAATAGTATATTCTATGGCCACCATCAGTTTCTTGAACTTCAATACAAACAAGGTAAAAGAATATCATTTACTCGTTGAAAATATTCTAACAACTTTTCATGAGCCTTCAACCATTGCAATGATCTATGATATTGTTGGTCCTAGCTTTATTTGGTATTCAGACCTATATAACTACCTTCATGATCATATCCTTCCACCAAACCTATCATGTAAACACCAAAAGGCCTTTATACACCAAGCCTTTTGATATACCTTACTTGGCCCAAACCTTTATCATAGAATCTTTGATGGAAATTTACTTTTTTATTTAACTTTGGAAGAATCCATATTAGAATTGAGGGAATTCCATGAATGAGTATATGGAGCCCACACCAATGAGGTCATCCTTACCAAAAATCTCCTACACACTATTCATTATGTGCCAACTATGGAACCAAATGCTTATGTCAAAAGGTATGATAAATATCAATGCCATGTTAATTTAATTTATGCATTGACTAGAACACTAAAACCAATGATTACACCATGACCATTTTCAAAATGGGGACTTGATCTTGTTAGGATAATTAACCCCACCTCATATGATGGCCATAAACATATCCTTACCACTACCAAATATTTCACTAAGTGGATTGAAGATATACCCCTCACTTATGTGATTGGAAAATATATTTCCAAATTCATCTTTAAACATCTCATATTTCATTATGGTATCCCATCTAAAATTATATCTAATAATCGTAGATCATTTAAAATAAGGATGTCAAAGCCCTTTGTACTGAGTACAATATCACCCAATATATTTATATCAAATATTACCAACAAGGTAATGGCCAAGTAGAGGCATCTAATAAGACCATATCAACATCCTTAAAAATATTGTAAATAATGTTGGCTATGATTGGCACTTATAGATCTTTTGTACCCTTTGGGAATATCATACTAATTACCACACTCCAACAAGAGCCATACCATATTCCATAGTGTATGACACTAAGGCCATTATTCCCATCAAGTTTGAGTTACCTTATCTATGTATCTCATTGAAACACATCTTGGATGATGAAGATTATAGATTAATTATCTTGTAAGAGCTAGAGTTACTAGATGAAAAGCACATGGTCATTATAAACAACTTTCAAGTATATCAAAATATGTTATGTGGTCAATATAACTTATGAGTCAAACATAGAGAGTTTGATCTTGGTGTTCTTGTCCTTAAGGAAAACCAAAAGAATACCACATTTGAGAAAAGAATAAAGGCAAGTTTAAGCCCAATTAGGTAGGCCCTTACATCATTTTTGTAAATTATGGATCTTGAGCATACAAGCTCACTACACTAAACATAGATGAACTTTATGAGCCCATGAACATCATATAGCTCAAGTATTATTTATATTAAGAGACACAAAGTATTTTTTATGAGGCTCATTTATATTATACCATACCATATGCCATTCCTACCATACCTTTCCTATCCACCAAAGTTGTTTTTACCCTCCCTACCTACCCATATTTTACCTTAGTTCTGATCCATTGATTCTTTGATCACCTTCAATGAGAGGGTTCAAATCAATTTTTAGTATTTGATTCATTATTCTAGATAGAAGCAGTATCTTGGACCAGTATGATAATGGTTTAGAAATTACATTCTTCATTATTGTCGCATTTTATTTCATTCCAAGTGCTACTAATTATAAATGCCTTTGGGAAAATTAGTATCATTAATGTATGTTGTTATTTATTTATTATAATCTCCTATGTTAAAATTAGGAAAAACACCTTTAAAATACATTACTACATAATGCTTTCATTCTTATGTTATACTATGCCATTTGCCTAATTTATAAACTTGATGCTACCTAGTCAAATTCCTCCGTTGTAAAGTGAAACTACATTGACTAGAAGTCTCATTATAAGACATTGTAGGTAGTGCTCAATTTATGTTGAGGTCAGGTCAATCACCTCTTTTGACATGCTCTCACCATTTTTAAAGTAACTTGAGACATGATCTTGTCATTTTATGAGTTGGACCATTTAGTCTTTCATACTTCTCAATCAAGTTGAGACACTTAGAAAATTCCAAAATATTGGTAAAAGATCTCAAAAATCTTAAAAATCATGACAATTGGCTTAATGTTTATATTGACCAAGTTTTTCCCCTTCAAGCCAAAATTAGGTACCCCTATTTGAAAACTTAGCTGCCTAAGTCTATACTTTTGGCTAGGTGCAGTATGCAAGTTTCATTCAAAAGAAGTGTTCTATATAAATCCCACAAGTGTACAAGTCTAATTATTTCAAAAAATTTGTTTTGGTATTTTTCTAAACCCTTACATAGTAATCCTTTTGAGTCTTTTATTTTTGACTAAATGTTATTTCTTTCAGACTTTTCATTCGGCCAAGTGCTAAATTCTTTCAGACAATTTGTCTGAGATACATTTTTTGAAGGGCAATTTTCAACTTTTTCAAAGGAATTATTTCAAACATTTTATCCGAAACAACCTTTTTGAAGGGCACTTCAATTTTTATAAAAGGCACTTGCAACTTTTTTGAAGGATAATTTTCAACTTTTTTGAAGGAATTGTTTTGGACATTTTATCTGAAACAACTTTTTTGAAAGGCACTTGTATCTTTTCTGAATGACAATTTTCAACTTTTTCAAAGGAATTGTTTCAGACATTTTATCAAAAATAAATTTTTTCAAGGGCACTTAAATTTTTCCAAAAGGCACTTAAAACTTTTCTGAAGGGTACTTTAGTTTTTCTAAAAAACATTTGCAAGAAGGCTAAAGGGTGCCAAACAAAAAAGTAAAGGGTCATTTGCAATAAGCTCAAGGGTTCATTCTAGAGTTCCAAAGGTCCACTTGAAGAAACCTGAAGGAACATTTCAAAGAACCAAATGGTCCATTTTTAAAATCTAAAAGGCCATTTGATAGCCCAAAGAAATTAAGGTAGAAAAAAGGAGCCTAAGGATTTATTTTGGGAAAATTATCTATAGAAATGGTCAAAAGCAAAAGCCCAAAGGATTTCTTTCAAGAAAAGTGCCAAAATAAAGTATTCATAGGGAAAGAACCTGAAAGAAGATAAGACCATGGAAGATTATTTAGGAAAAGATTCTAAGGAAAATATCCTAAAGGAATTCATGATGGGTCTATAAACATTAACTTCAGGGTCATGGGCTAGCCATTGGTATTTAAATAGTGGGTCCTAGGTAGATCAAAATAGTGAGTCTGAGGAAAATGTTTTGAAGGAATACAGAGGGTGATGTCTCACAAAAATTTAATTTCAAAATATAAATAGTCATTGGTGTCAAAAGGCTTAGTGGGAACCTGAAGGAAAGTATAAAGGTAACAAATGACAATTGTAACTAAAGCATCTAGTTCAGTCGTAAGTTATTCAACTATAATTGATTAATTGTAACTAAAGCATTTGGTTCAGTTGTAACTTATTCATTTGTAACTGATTCATTTTGTGATGTGGAATAGCTCACCCACCTCTCCCACATGAAAATGTAACTATTTTTCTCAAGATGGCACATGTCTAATTGACCCTTGGACTTCCTTTGCTCGCTCCACCTCTCAAAGCTATAAATGTGCATTATCTTGGCTCATTTGAGTAGCTTCTACTAGTTATTGGGAAAAATTTATCCAAATTTATACTTGAAGGACTCTTCAATAAATATACAAGTGTTTTTACCACTCATATGATGTAATATTGAGTAATGACTTGAATCTTGTTGGTCTAGTCTAGTGAAAGATTATCTTTTCTAGCTTATACTCTTGATGGTCTACCAATTTGCATAAAGGAGATTGTTGTAAGTCTTTGCTATTATTATTTTCTAAGTGTAAATATATCCTAGAAGTGGTGCATGATTGTATCCCTCTTTGGAATCATTTATCCCCTTCCTAATAATCATATACCTTCTCAAATCTAGCATATGAAACATTGATGAAGTAATAAATCCTGAGTTATGAGTCCTGTGTAAGAAACACCTTGTTTGCTTTTAGTCAATTGGGAGGACATTAATATTATTGCATCACCATTTGGTTTTTGAGTTATTTTCCTTAACCCTTTTCATATCCAATTATTAAGTTAGAGAGAGATCTCTAAAGGTGCATCAAGGGGAGCTAGCCCCTTATCTAGTGATTTATTTCTCAATATTACCACCCATAGAAAGAGAAATGTCTCCATGGTTCCACTTGGATGAGGAAATTTAGGCATATCCTTAAGGGTGAAAATCCAAGTGTCAATAATTTTTGGCACACCTAGTGGGACTTCCAAGTCCTACAATATTGTTCAAGGTTGGTGTTAATCTTGGCATGATTGAAGATGAAAGAAGAATCTAAATTTAGTACCTAGAAAATCCATTGAATAATTCAAGTCTTTGGTTAATGTTTAGTCCTATTTTCCATGCCAAAGGTGACAACTAGATTTGCTGCTAAAGAGATACCTTTCAATTTTGTGCAACTACCTCCATATTCCACTAAAAGGTTTAGGTTTATCTACACTCATTCTTACAAAAGATATTTTATGTTTAAAGCTTCTAAGTTTGTGTTATATTCCATTCCTAATATCCATAGTGGTCATTCCAAAATGGATATAAGACAACCTTTTGTGCCTTTCACGAGGGCATCTCCCTTAGATCTTGCCCAATATGATCAAATTACAATAATAACCCTCAAAAGTGTCCCATATTTTAGTGGGGATGGTCCTATTACTGCAATTAAGCACATTAGGAATATAGAAAACTATTTTAATATTCACAACATCACCCAAGAAAATGTAGCTACTAGGTTGTTGTACTTGTCTTTCAAAGGGAAAGTTTTGGATTGGTATGAGACTCCACCCATAAATTATGTTGGCTCATGGGATGAGTTGGGGGATCTATTGACTAATAGGTTTGGGGAAAAGAGTGATCACCTATCTCTAGATAATAAATTAACCAAAATAAAAAGGGAACCACATGATTTTATGTAGTAATTTAATACTATATTTCAAAAAACATGGGATAGGATCCTAGTTCTTGTGAGACCTACTCAAAACTATGCATTTATATACAACCTAAAAGCATTAAATAGTGACATCGCCATGATGATTCAATCTATGGGTGGAAACACATTACTTGATGCTTATGAAATATCCATTAATGCTAAGAATTATCTTTTCCAAGAAGGAAAGATAGCTCTTAGGCCTCCAATGCCACTATTCCCTAATTTGCATTCTCCTAGTCAAGGTACATTGCCCACTTTAGCACCTTTGCCTAATCAAGAAAGGCCCGCCATTGTTCCTTTAAATTAAATCCATGAAGTTAAAATCTTTCTTCAAAGTTTTAAAAATGAGCTATTTTCCCTCAAGAAATAACAAGCTCAAATTTATAGACCATATCAAACATATAACCAATTTGGACAAAATAGTAGACCTCCTTTCCAAAATAATGCACAAGGACAAGGCCAAATCACCCATGTCAAGCTTTATCAAAGATATAATCCAAATATTACCTCATCCTCCAAGGCCCTTATCCCCACTCAAAATAAATTGGTCCAAGAACAACCCAACTATCCATCTTTTGAACATGGTCAAGAACAAGTGACTTATGCAAATGAAATGCACAATTAAGGCATGGTAATGCAAGGCATCCAACCTTTTCAAGATTCAAATTTGTAAGGATACATGTAAGTTAGGATGTAAAATTTACAACCTTATACTGATACTAACCTCATAAATCATTTTTAGGGTGAGTTTTGTGTCATTAATTATGTGGGGAATACAAGTAATCAAAATACTAGTGTTGCCTCTAATACTAGGTCCAAAAAGAGGGTTGTTGATGAAGCTCAAGGAGGAAACCAAGGACCTATTGTGACTCAAAAATCATATCCTATGATAATTGAGCCTAATATAGTTTCTAAAGTGAAAGAAAATTAGAGGATTCCAAACTTTAATCCAACTGCTACAACTCCACCTCCACAAGCTACATCACAAAGTGCCAATGTTCATAAAGAGAACCCCAAGGTGAGTAATGCTTCCACTAATGTTGTGGACCAAATGAAGAATCTTCATATAAACATTTCATTATGGTATTCTCTAGCATTACCAAGGCATAAAGATACACTTCAAAATGAATTACATGGATTGGTTAAAAAAGTTGGCCCATCGATAAATGACAATGTGGTTCTGGTAAATGGAATTCAATCTATAGATGATCAAGTGAAGAAAGATGAGAAGACTCCTCATTTTTACCTATATCTAATTATTTATTATTTTTTGGTTCATAATTACATCATAGATAGTGAATCAAGTACATCAATTATGCCCAAATATATAACAGATAAGCTAGGCCTCAAGTATGAGCCAATGACTAAAGAAGTTTTGAAATTGGATGGATCACTAGCCAAGAATTTGGGGGTAGTTAAAGGTTTGAATTTGATCCTTCATGCTTGTCCTAATTTTTAAATTCCTCATGATGTGGTGGTGGCAGATTTACCTCCCTATTTTTCTCTTCGCTTATCAAGAGACTTCACATCCAAGATAGGTGGATATCTGGTAGCCAATTGGTCTTACATGGTGTTTAGGACAAAGTATGGAACTAAAGTGAAGATTGAGTTAGAACCTATTCATAGAGATCACTTGGAACCTTACTCACCTAAGGTGGAAAATATTGAGTGTGGATCCTATGTTGAGATGAAATTTGGTTTCAGTGGGGAAATTGGGTAATGAAAGATGTTCAATATTGTTTACTACAGATTCTTGGAAAGTTACCAAAGGTGCTCTTGTGATCTTGAGAGGTAATAAAGTTGGTACTTTGTACTTGAATAGTAGTGTTTATTCTATTTATTTAGTTACTATAAATGGAGATGCAACTATGTAGCACTATAGGCTCATTCATGTGAACCATAAAGGCATGCAGATCTTAAAAGATAAGTTACTTGGATTGAAAGATATAGATCTAAACTTTTGTGAAAATTGTGTGTACAGTAAATAGAAGTGGGTTAAGTTATTAAAGGTTGGACCCACAAAGAAAGATCACAAGTTAGATATGGTACACTCAGATGTATGGGGACCATCTCAGGTATCTTCTATTGGTGGATCTAATTATTATGTTACTTTTATTAATGATGTAACTAGGAAAGTTTGGGTTAATTGCATTAAAAAGAAATCTGATGTATTGAAAACTTTTAAGAAGTGGAAAGACTTGGTTGAGAATGAAACAGGTCTCAAATTGAAATGTCTCAGATCAAATAATGGAGGTGAGTATTGTAGTAATGCTTTCTTTGATTATTGTTTTAAAAATGGAATCTATAGGCAAAGAATGGTTATAGGAACTCCACAACAAAATGGGTATCTGAAAGGATGAATACAATAATAATGGAATATGCTAAGAGTATGAGGTTACTTGTAGGGTTGCCTTTATAGTTTTGGGTATAAGAAATTAACATGACATTATATATGATTAATAGAGGACCTTTTATGCCTTTAGATGGAGGCATTCCAAAACAAGCTTAGTCTGGTAAGAATGTTGATTATTCTTTTCTTAGAGTCTTTAGATGTGAAGCATTTTCTCTCATCAAGAAAGAGGATAGGACCAAGATATAGGATAAATTAGATAAATGCACATTTGTTAGTTATGGTGAGGATGACTTTAGTTTTTATTTATGGAGCATTAAAGATAGGAAAATATTTTGGTCTAGAGATGTAGTCTTTAATGAAAAAGTCATGCATAAGGATTAGTTGTAGGAATAAGATTAGGAATAAAAAAAGTATATAGTATTGGATGACATTATGTATGGCAAAGTATCCAAGGATTTAGTTTAGGAACCTTATATACAAGGACCCCAAAGTCCTATGATAAGAAGATCTTATAGGGTAAGAAGAGCACCTGAATGTTTTTCTCCTTTTGTGAATTATTTATTACTCACTGACAATAGAGAAGCAGAGTGTTATGAGGAATTAATGTAGGTAGATGCCAAGTTGAAGTGGGAACAAGCCATGGATGATGAGCATAGATATCTCATGGATAACCAAACATGGGATCTGGTAAGGCTACCCAAGGGTAAGAGTGCATTACCAAATAGGTGGATCTTTAGAATAAAAGAAGAGGATCAAGGGAGAAAAAGGTATAAGGCCAGGATGGCGGTCAAGGGGTTTGCACAAAAATTAAGTATTGATTTTGATGATATTTTCTCTCCTATTTTAAAAATGACTTCTATTAGGACTGTTCTTAGTTTAGTTGTAGTTTAGAATATAGACTTAGAATAGTTAGATGTGAAAACTACTTTTCTTCATGGTGATTTGGATGAAGAGTTATATATGAAGAAGCCACAAGGATATGAGGTCAAAGGGAAGGAAAAATATGTGTGTAGATTAAAGAAGATATTGTATAGCCTTTAATAATATCCATAGCAATGGTACAATAAATTTGATTGTTTTATGTTGGAACAAGAATGCCAAAGGTGTAATTCTAACCATTGCATGTGCATCAAACATTTTGATGATGGTTCCTTTTTTATTTTATGCTTGTATGTGGATGACATGTTAGTTGCAGGAAAGAACATACAACATATTCATATGCTCAAGAAATATCTTAGTGACTTCTTTGTTATGAAGGATTTGGGTGCTGCAAAGCAAATCCTTGGTATGAGGATTACTTGTGACAGGAAGGATAGGAAGCTAGTCTTATCCCAATCAGAGTATGTAAAGAAAGTCTTGTAAAGGTTTAGTATGTTGGATGCTAAATATACTAGTACTCATTTGGTAGGCCACTTTAGATTATCAAAGGAGTAGTGTTCCAAGATGGAAGCTAAAAAACTTAAGATGTCCAAGGTACCTTATTCTTCGGTAGTTGGTAGCTTGATGTATGCCATGGTTTGTACTAGGCTAGATATTGCCCATGTAATGGGAGTTTTGAGTAGGTATATGAGTGATCCAAGTTATAAGCATTGGTAGGCAGTGAAATGGATTCTTTGATATTTGAGATGAACCATTGATTTTACATTATGTTATAGTGGATCAAATATCATTTTGCATGGTTATGTGGACTCAGATATGGCTAGAGATATTCATAGTATGAGTACAATAGGTTATATATTTACTATTAGAGATACAATAGTTAGTTGGATTTCTAGGATACAAAATTTGTGGCTTTATCCACCACAGAGGTAGAGTATGTTGCTGCCACAGAGGCTAGTAAGGAGATTATTTGGTTATAGGAGTTGTTTCGAGAGTTAGGGCATGAGCAGGAAGTTGGGAGACTAAACAATGATATTCAGAGTGATATTCATTTGGAAAAGAACTCCACTTTCCACTCAAGGATAAAACACATTCATATACATTATCACTTCATCAAGATAGCTTTGGAGGAGAATTTGGTGAAGCTAGAGAAAATTCATACTAGCCAAAATACAGTGGATATGATGACCAAGGTGGTCACATTGGATAAGCTGAGACTATGTTTAGATTTGGTTGGCCTTAGTGGTCATGGATCAGTGATAGATTTTGTTTAGGAGAAATGGTCTCCAAGTGGGAGATTATTGAGTGTGGATCCCTTTGGGGATATCACATGACCATAGGAATAAATTTTGGGGGCTTAAAGAGCTCCAAAGATGTGGGGGTGTAATTTTCATGTTCTCCACATGTCAGTGGAATATTCCTTATATTCTTAATTTCTATGTATTCCATATTTCATGGAGTTAGTTGTTAGATTCTTTTTCCCATGTTTACTTCCTTGTTTTGAGGAAGCTAGTTATTTTTTGGAAAAAAGAACTCCTTTGTTGAGTGGAGTTGGTTGTGATCACATTCTTTTAGGAAAATATGCCCTTAGAAGGTGGAGAGATGGAAACGGTGAATTCCTCCTTGGGAGAGATTTTGGATATGATTGATGAGGTGGAGGAGGGTTTTCACATGTTGGATAATGCTTATATTGGATAAGCATTGCATATTTGTTCCTCCTTTTATGGATTTTCTTCATTTTATTATATATACAAGATGTGTTATAGCCTTCATAGGTTGATGGTTTATTTTTAGGGTGTGGATTTTAGGATCAGAGTCAAAGTGTAGGTATTAATTATAGGGTATGGTTTAGCAACTTGTGAGATATAACATTATGTAGGTGTAGGTGAAAGTGCAGTTTTTGTGTAGTACTTTTTATAAGAGATTTTTTCTATCTCTGTGAGAGTTCATTGTAATCTTGTTTTAGATTACTGATTTATTTGAAAACTTTCATTGGTGGATGTAGCCCACATTGGGTGAACCATGTTATATATGTGTTATCTCTGTTATATTTATCTTGATCTCATTTATGCTTTCATATTAATGGTGAATTACAAAATATTTTCGTGATGCATTTTATTGCTTAACTTTAGATCTGAATTATGGTAATAATATATCTATATTTATAAGTGTTTTATATATAACAAGAACTTTTAATTATACTATCATTGATGAAGAGGAATTTCATATTGACCAATCTCCATCATCTTCCCTTGAGGTAGTTTCTGATTTGTTTCTAGATGAGTGGGGAGATGACAAATATGATCATGATCCTTACAATTTTATTGAATAATATAGTCTTAAATTCTATTATATGCATGAGAAGGACTATTTCATGCCTAATTTGATGAAGTCAAGTGAGGATGTAAATGGCTTGTGGCAGCTTTTCTTTGATGGTTCTAGAAGTAAGATTGGGGCCGGGGGTGGAGCAATGTTGGTTTCACCTTTAAAGGAAAGTTATTTTTCAACCTTCAAATTTTAGTTCTCTTGCAGGTGTAATGTATCAAAATATGAATCCCTTACTCATAGCCTTAAATGGGATAGGAAAAGAGGTGTCAAAGAATTGCAAGTGTTTGGTGATAACGAACTTCTTGTTAATCAGGTTAGAGGACAAAATTTGACAAAGAACTCCTTGCTCAAGTAATACAAGCATAGAGTGTGGGATCTTGTAGAATATTTCCAAGCCTTCAAAATAACATAAATCCCAAGGGAATATAATAGGCATGATGATAGGTTGGCCTCTATTGGATCTTAGTTTGATGTTCCAAAAGGGATAAAAGAGGATAAGACCAACCTCATCTAAAAGTGATTGTAAGACCATACCAAATAATGTCACTAATTGGTAGGTGTTTGATAGTGACCAACAAATAGAACTTTTTCTATAGGAAGAAGCTGATTTTGCTTCCAAAAATTAGTGTAAATTGTAACAACAATATGGAGTGTAGATTGTGTAATTGAAGTCTAACAAGCTTCCTAAAGGTCTAGTCACTCTTAAGAGCATATTCAATGATGATGACTAGTTGAAGAAAGAGACGGTAAGCATATCTACCAAGTAGGAAAACTATGAGAAGGTTCAAATTTTAAAAGATAAATTATTTGCACTTGGGAAGGTATGTACTATCAAAGAGAAGCATGATTTCATTAAGTTATGAAAAAAAAAATTGATGTCTTTGCATGGGAGTATAGTGATTTAAAAGGTTTTGATCCAAATCTAGCTCAGCATACTACAGAGTTAGATGAGAATGCTAAGCCTATTAAGCAAAGGCAAAGACCAATCAATCCCAAGATTGATCCTCTCATGAGGAAATAACTCACCAAATTTATTGAGTCCAAAATCATCTTTCCCATAAAACATTCATCTTGGTGGGCAAACCTAGTTCCTGTTAGGAAAGAGATTGGAGAGATAAAGTTGTGTGTTGATTTTAAGGACTTGAATAGAGTGTCCTTGAAATATCATTACCCACTCCCTTCAATGGAACAAATATTGAAAGTTATGTCTAGTAGTGAAAGGTTTTCTCTCCTTGATGGGTATTATGGGTATAATCAAATTTTGGTGAAGGAAAGTGACCAGTATAAGACAACATTTACTACTAAATGGGGTAAATATGCTTATATAAAAATTCCTTTTAGGTTGTCTAATACTAAATCTACTTTTCAATGTGCAATGGACATGGATTTTCAAGGATTAATCAATGACATTGTATTGGTATATCTTGATGATGTGACCATTTTCTCCAAGGAAGCAAAAGATCATTTGAAGAACCTAAGGCAAATTTTTGAGAGGTGTAGAGAGTTTGAGATCTCTCTAAACCCAGATAAGTGTGTGTTTTTTTTCCATGAAGGTAAACTCTTAGGCCATACTATTTCCAAGAAAGGTTTGGCTATTGATCCTAAAAGGGTAAGTGCCATCTTGGCATTGTCTTTGCCTAAACATAAAAAGGCTTACAAAGCTTCTTTAGTAAGATCAATTTCATTGAGAGGTTTATTCCTAATTTTTCTAACCTAGTCAAGCCCTCGACCTCCATGCTAAGGAAGGATGAGGTGTTCACTTGGACAAAAAAAGAGGAAATAAATTTTTGAGGAGATCAAGCAAGCCATTGCCCAAGCTCCTACCCTTGCAAGTCCAAACCTCTCCAAAGATTTCAACCTATATACTTTTGGGAATGAAGAAGTAATCTTTTCCATGCTTACTCAAGCAAATGATTAAAATATAAAATAGCCCATTGCCATCTTTAGTCAAGGTTTAGAAGGCTATGAGATAAGGTAAACATATGTTGAGAAATAAGTGATTTTAGTTATAAGGAGTTTAAAGAAGTTCAAGCATATGTTGTCTAACAACAAGAGTCACATTTTTTGCCTCATCTTAGTGTAAAATACTTTATATCGAAAAAATATTTGAATGAAAATAGGGAAAGATGGATCACAAGGGTGATGGAATATGATGTGGAGATTAAAAATACCAAGTTAGTGAAAGGGAAGGGACTATGTGAGCATCTTAATTCAGACTTGAAAGAGCAAAAAGAAGTTTTTTGGGTACTTTATGATGACTCTATATCAGCTTCACCTTCATCTATGAGAAGTTGGATACAAGACATGATCCATTTCCTTCAAATTGGTGAGTGTTCACAAGGTCTTGATAGGGACAAGAGAAGGTACTTTAGGTTGCAATCCATTCATTATGTACTTATTGATGGAATTCTATTTAAGAATGAATTTTCAGGTGTGTTTTTGAGGTGTATTGATTTGAATCAAATTGACAAAGCATTATTTAAATTTTATGATGGACCACCTAGTGGTCACCTTGCTCCAAGAACCAAAACTTTTAAGATTATGATAGCTGGTTTCTTTTGGCCTAACTTGTTTAAAGACACTCACACTTAGGTAAAAAAATCCAAAAGTATGATCTCTTTTATGGAAAATAAAATATAGATACCTTACCTCTTCATCCAATCTAGGTTGAGCAACCCTTCATGCAATGGGGTTTTAATTTCATAGGCCTAATCAATCCACCTTCTAGTGCTAGTCATAAGTGGGTGTTGATAGCCACTAATTATTTTACAAGATGGGTGGAGGCTGTAGCTCTTAAGGAGGCAAATGAAAGTTTAGTCCTTCACTTCTATGAAGGTATAGTAACAATATTTGTAACTCCTTCAATAATAATCTTAGATAATGCATTAGCATTTCTAGGAGCAAAGACAAGTGAATGCATTTTAAAGCATGGTATTGATCTTAGCACCTCCTCCAACTAATACCCCCAAGGTTATGGACTAACCAAGTCCAAAAATATGAATTTAATAAGGATTATTAATAGAACAATGGAGGATCATCAAAGGACTTGGCACACCAAGTTGAAAATAGCCATTTGGGCTAATAGGATCACCCCAAAGAGAGCAATTGGGAATTCACCATATACACTTATATATGGAAGGGAAGCTAAAATTATTATCTCACTTGAGTTACCAGATTTAGATCTTAGCTATCAAATGTAATTTATGGAGAATAATAACATGGAAGTCAGGTTATATGAGTTGATAGAGCTTGAAGAGAAAAGAAATCAAGCTATACACACCATGACAACTCACCAAGAGTAAACAAAGAAGTATTTTGACAAGAAATCCATGCCAAGGAGCTTTAAAGAAGGAGACATTGTCCTAAAATGGTATGAATATAGGGCCAAACCTAGAAGACACACAAATTTTGGTTCTTTGTGAAGTGGCCCATATATGATCACATAGTGCAAATAACACAATGCTTTCCAACTATCAAGGTTGGATGGAGAGGAGTTTCATATCCCAGTCAATGGGATATATCTAAATCATTATTACTAAGGTTCTCCTTTTCCTTCATACGTATTTTTCCACTTTCTTTGTGTTCCCTGAGTGCTTATGCACATGTGTGAGTTGCCTTGTGTCTTGATTTTCTTTGTGTCTTGTTTATTTCATTTATGTTGTATGTTGTGTCTTGTGGCATGAGTTTTCCTTCCAATCTAGTGTGTTGTTCAAGGTTTTGAGTCATGGCCAATGTTTCCTTATTTGAGTGTCCTTAGATGACTCCATGCCCAATGGATTAATTTGGCTATTAGTCTGGTCAGTATAATAGACATAGTACTCATATGAGTCACCAATTTGTTGACCAAATTTTGGCCCTTCAAGTCAAAATTGGGAACCCCTATTTGAAAACTTAGCTACCTAAGTCTATAATTTTGGCTAGGTCTAATATGCAAGTTTCATTCAGAAGAAGTGTTCTATACAAAGCCCGCAACAAGTGTACAAGTCTAATTCTTTCAAAATGTTTGTTTTGGTATTTTGTTAAGCCTTTGCATAGTAATCATTTTGAGTCTTTTTTTTTGACTAAGTGTTATTTTTTTCATACTTTTCATTTGGCCAAGTGCTGAATTCTTTTAGATAATTTGTCTGAGACAAATATTTTGAAGGAAAAATTTCAACTTTTTTGAAGGAATTGTTTCAGACATTTTGTCTGAAACAACTTTTCCAAAGGGTACTTCAATTTTTTTGAAAGGCACTTGCAAATTTTTTGAAGGAATTATTTTCGACATTTTGTTCGAAACAAATTTTCTAAAAGGCACTTACAAATTTTTTGAAGGATAATTTTCAACTTTTCCAAAGGGATTGTTTCAGACATTTTGCCCAAAACAACTTTTTTGAAGGGCACTTCAATTTTTCTAAAAGTTACAATGTTTTTGAAGGGCACTTCAGTTTTCCTAAAGAACATTTTCAAGAAGGTCAAAGGGTGCCAAATAAAAATTCAAAGGGTCATTTGAAAGAAGCCAAAGGGGCCATTCTATAATTCCAAAGGTCCACTTCAAGAAACCTAAAGGAACATTTCAAAGAACCAAATGGAGCCAATGGATTTGTTTTGGGAAAATTATCCACAAAAATGGTCAAAAGAAAGATCCCAAAGGATTTCTTTTATGAAAAGTGCCAAAACAAAGTATCCATGGGGAAAGAACCTAAAATAAGATAAGTTCATGGAAGTTTGTTCGAGAAAAGAGTCTGAGGAAAATATCTTAAATGAATTCATGATGGGTCCATAGATGTCAACTTCAGGGTCATGGATTAGATGTTGGCATTTAAATAGTGGGTCCTAGGTAGATAAAAATAGTGATTCTGAGGAAAATGTTTCAAAGGAATAAGGAGGGTGATGGCCCATAAAAAGTAAATTTCAAACTATGAAAAATAGCCATTGGTGTCAAAAGGCTCAGTGAAAACCTAAAGGTGAGTATAAAGGAACAAATGGTAATTGTAACTAAAGAATTTGGTTCATTTGTAACTTATTTAACTATAGTTGATTCAATTATAACTAAGGCATTTGGTTCAGTTGTAATTTAATCATTTCTAACTGATTAATTTGGTGACATGGCATAGCTCGCCCACCTCTCCCACATGTAAATGTAACTATTTTTCTCAATATGACACATGTTTAAGTGACCCTTGGACTTCATTTGCTCACTCCACCTCTTAAAACTATAAATATGCATTATCTTGGCTCATTTCAGCATCCTCCACTAGTTATTAAGAAAACTTTGGCCAGATTTGTACTCAAAGAACTCTTGAAGAAATATAAAATTGTTGTTGCCACTCATATGCTTTAATATTGAGTAATGACTTGAATCTTGTTGGTATAATCTAGTGAAATATTGTCTTTTCTATATTTTACTCTTGATGGTCTACCAATTTGTATAAAGGAGATTGTTGTAGGTCTTTTCTAGTATTCTTTTCTAAGTGTAGAGATATCCTAGAAGTGGTCCATGATTGTATCCCTCTTTGGAATAATTCATCCCATTCCTAAGAATCATATACCTTCTTGAATATAGCATATGAAACATTTATGTAGTAATAAATCTTGAGTTGTGATTCCTATACAAGAAACACCTTGTTTGCTTTTAAGTAGTGGTTTCAGTCAATTGGGAGGACATTAATATTAGTACATCACCATTTAGTTTTTGAGTTATTTTCCTTAACCCTTTTCATATCCAATTTCTAAGTTGGAAAGAGAGATTTAAAGGCACATCAAGGGGATATAGCCCCTTATCTCTTAATATTGTCACCCATAACAAGAGAAATGTCTCCATGGTGCCACTTGGATGAGGAGATTTAGGTATCTCCTCAAGGGTGTAAATCCAAGTGTCAGTAATTTCCATGCGAGATATAAATCCATCAAATTTTTTTAGGATGTGTCATCTTATTTTTTTAGTTTATTTCTAGACCACCTTAGTCTTTTTCCTCCCATTTTTGGGAGAACTACATCATTCTGAAGTCTGCATGGATTATGTAGGTAGCACTTGGATACATGGGGTGTCTTGGATTAACTCAATCACATATTCATTTATTTTCAACCACTTTTTTTCATAAAGAATTTTGGGAGTCCTATCTATTTCATGAGTAACCATTTATCATTTATTTTTGCCCTCCTTATTGGCCATAGCCATACACTCTCATCATTTTGTGAGTTCATGTTTTGAGCATTATGTATTCAAATTTGATACACTCATGATCGCTTAGATTTTCTTACGCTCTCATTATTTTATGATACATTTATATTTGAATGCTCTCACCATTTTCTAAGAACATTCATCTCACACACTCACAATTTTTAAATTCATTTTTATTTGAATGCTCTTGCCATTTTGTGAACACATTCATCTCACACACTTACCATTCTGTGAGACCATTCCCATATTCCTCTACACATAAATCATGTTTCCTTATCATCAATTTTTATTCTATCCTATATCTTAGGAAAACTACATTTGGCCTAAAGTTCATGTTGGATCTTGCATCCATCAAACTATGTAGGTAGTAACCACTTACCTTGTGCATCTGGAGTTAGATCAATAACCCCTTATTTTTCTTATATTTCCCCCATCTTTTCCTTTTTTTTTTGTTTCATTATCTCCTCTAACATAGGGGCAATGTTTTTCATCTTGTTTGTTTATTTCCCTATTATACTTTCATTATTGTTGTCTAGCTTAGGGTTCACCCTATCGCTAAGCATAAAACCTCTATTACACATGTATGAACAATTTGTTTTTTGACTACACTAACATTGTGATTAACCATTGTTTGTGTTTGTTTCATTTTTGAATATTTTTTCACTTTGTGTTTATCGGTGTTTTGTTTGTTTATTTATTAGTTTGTTTGCCAATTTTTTTCATTGTTGTGACTTGACTTAGTATATATGCATTCATTGGGTGATTCCTTGCACTTTATATTTAAGTCCATCCATATTCATATGCCAACATTTACATCATGGTTTTTATCATTGGTGACTTATTTTCACTTGTTTATTGGATCTAATGTCAGTCCTTATGCATATTACGACTAAGTTAGCATGAATTGTTATATCATGGTGCATACCATCACATGATGCAACAAAAATCAATTCAGTTGATCTTACAAATAATGGTGCCATGATACTTCTCCTTATTCACTTGATAAATTCTTGACATATCCAAACAATACCTAAATACAAATTAATTTAATCATACATGAATTTTAATCTATGCTAGTTAATATGTGCATCTTCATCCTAGTAGGTAACCCAAAATCATGTTTCTCCTCTGTGTTGTCTTACTCTTATTCCATGAGTATGGATTCTATCCATAATCCCACTTTTATGATTTTCCATATTTTTCCAAACCACCATGCCAATGATTATAACTTCCTTTGGTCAAATCATTGTGTTTAGATCTATCTAGATGTTAATGATCATAGCTACCTATGCGCAATCATTATCATTTTCCATCTTTATTAGGGCATGTTTTCATTGTGCCAATGATTGTAGCTACCTTTGGGTAAATAATTATCTCTTTTTCTCCTACTAGGTAATTTTTTCATTGTGCCAATGATTACAACTACCTTTGGGAAAATCATTATATCTTCTTCCCCTAATAAGAAATGTTTTCATTGTGTTAATAATCATAACTACCTTTGGGTAAATTATTATCTTTATCCCCCTGATAGGGTCATTGTTCTTTATGCTAATGATTATAACTACCTTTTGACAAACCGTTATATTCACTTTGATGATGATTATAGCCACCTTTGGGCAAATCTTCCCCTTTTCTCTACCAACTAGGGAATCTCCATGTGCCCCTTATTATAACCACCTTTGGGAAAATTAGTCCTTTCCACCCCTTTTAACTTTAGGTCCCATTTTTTCCTTCTTATCAAGGGAATGGTTGCCGATATTCTTTACTGCCCACTCCTTTGAGGGGGAATCTAGGGATCATCCATTGCCTTTTGTGGAATTAGGCATTAATTACCTTCATTATTTGGGAAGATGTTATTATTTCTATATATTTCAAGGTTATCTTAAATAAGGGAAAACTATAGACACCCCATTCTGGCCACAACTAGATTTCAACCAGACTTCAGATTGATTGCTATCAAATAGTGTAAATTAAGCTTAGAAATCATTGAATATCCCTATTCCATCTACACATTAGACATTAATGCCTAGAATCATGTTGAGGAATACCTATTTTAGGTATTATCCTATATGTAATAGTAACCTCTCATGGATTCATCTCTTATCACTTTGCAACCTAACAACTAGTAGTTTGGCATTTGGACCCATTAACCGAGGTACTTGAATAATTCTTAAAATGCTAAAATGCTAAGTAGAATGAATTAAAAAAGTAGACCACATTAAAATTATTAAGTGAATTTTCCATGTGAAATTAGTGAAAACAAATTTTACAAAAAATAATTTTTAATAAATATCAAGTCATGATGACATCATCATCCTCAAAGTCAAGGATATCTCCCTAAAGTACCTTAAAATTAGAAATGGGGAGCCATGCCTAATTAATGGGATCTATATCCTAAATATTAATTAAATGTACCCTATTTTAATCAACTAGGGTTAGCCTTAACTCACCTAAGGTTAGTTTGAACTCAACTGCAGTTAAATCTAACCTAAACTACACTTGGATTAGAGTTAACTTTGAAGGCTATAAATACAAGGCCTCACCCATTGAAAAATAATCTTTTTAATTTAATGTTATTATGAAAAAATACTTCCAAGAAGCTTCATTGTAGTGTTCCAATGCCTATTTTATAAACCAATCCAACCAACATCACCAAGGTGACAAAGAGAGGTGGAGCAATGAAGCTTCATTAACAAAGATTTCTTGATCACATAGTCGAGCAAGCCAACTACCTCAACAAGTGGATTTAGAGCTACAAGGAAGTTTAAAGGGAGTTTATTTTTTATGTTTTTAGTTTTGTTCTAATTGTGTTCTTGTTATTTATGCTCACCCAAGTACTTAGGCAAGAATTATTAGTTTGTATTAGAATTGTTTGATTTGAATTTTATTCACTAACAAAAGACTAACAACCCTCTTCATAATCCTATGTTACATATAAAATTCATGAGAAGATATTAGTACTAAACTTATTCACCTACAATTTTTTTTGTGTTTATTGTGAATAAATATATTTTTAATTTGGCATCCAATAAATTCTTAGCACCTGCCTATTTACTTAGTAAGTCTCATACCTATTAGGGTTTATATAAAAACTCATATGCTATGGTTTTTTCCATTTCCTCCTTCATTATAACATTCCCAATATTCCTACTTGATGAATATATTTTGTTAGCTAATCATACCCATTTGTTTCTTATTTTTGTGAGTTGTAATGTAAGACCTTGGAAAGTACTAGGCCTTGCCACAAACATCTTCTTACCATCCCTACGTATTTCTATTACTAAATTTACCTCGTTTGTTTACCTTTTGTGAGGTTCAATGTAAGACCTTGGATAGGACCAAGATTTCTTTGTAAAGTATACTCAAGCGTCATACCATGATTAGTCATAAAATAACTATATTTTTTCAAAATAAATGATTCACACACATGTCATTCTACTTGATTTTTTGTTGTCACTTATTTTATGGCTTACACATTTCTGAAATTAATTTAGTGTATTTTACATTTTAATTATTTAAATCCACTTATCTATGTTTTAAATGCTTCCCAACATGATTTAATGTATTTTACATTTTATTCCATTAGTTTTATTTATTTATGTTTTACATGATTCCCAACTTGATTTAATGTGTTTTACATTTTCATTATTACAATTCACTTATTTTATATTTTATATGAATTTTAAACTGATTTAGTGTGTTTTACATTTCATTCCATTTTGTCATTTATTTATGTTTCACATGCTTTTCAACTTGAGTTAGTGTATTTTATAAATTTATTTATTTATATTTTATATGTTTCACAAGATGATTTAGTGTGATCTACATTTTATTTTTCAATGAGATATAATTTATTTTATATTACATTTATACATTTTACATTTTTCTATCTTTATTTTTAACCATGCATTTGTTCACAATAACTAGAAAAGAATTAAAAAACACACCGTACATTTTATTTTATATATATATATATATATATATATATATATATATATATATATATATATATATATATATATATATATATATATATATATATATATATATATATAATGTGAACATAGGATTGCAATAGGGGGAGATTAGTATTGTGTTAGTGAATAAACAAAATTAAAAAAAAAAAACAACACTAAACTAACACCCAAAGCCTATTTAAAAGGAGGATCTTAGTTAACAAAACAAAAGGAAAACACAACTTAAAAATGAAAGAAAGACCTTCCTTCACCTTCTTTGGATGCTCCAAAATTCTTTTTGTAGTGGCTTGCTTAGTTTTTGCTCATGAAGTCTGCATCAATGAAGTATGGCTACCTCCATCTCTCATTAGCAACATGTGTGGCTTTGGCTTGGCTTGTCTTGGATCAATATTTAAACATCATAACACTAAGATGCAATGATTTTTGAATGCATTTGGGAATTATAAGTTTGGCATAAAAGAGCTTAAAATTCAATAGGCAAGGCCTCCTATTTATAGACTTTGCAAAATGGTTAGAATCAACCTGAACCATCCATTTCAAGATAGAGATGTGTGGCTAAGGATTAATTCAATTATGAAATTAAAATTCATAAATAAGATCATAAATATTTGGGATAGAGGGGAATTGAATAGGAATGGAGGGTATTAATGAGGCATGGGAGGGGTTAACCTTGATATTTTATGCATTTATGACCTTGTGATGTCTTCCCAAGAAATGATGTCACCTGATGATGCAGATATTCAATATTCATTCCCAAAAATAAATTATTAAACAAGTTCCATGGAATTATTAATTAGGCTCAAGATTTTGTTTAATTATATCTTAAGCATGATTAATCACTTTGATGCAAACCTTGGCTCTTTATGCACAAATTACTCAAATTGGTCAAAATGTCTTATTATTGGCCTAAAATTTGACTGGATTAGAATTAGGATGTGATGTTAGATGCATTGGATTTGCTATCCCATTTAGGATGTTTTCAACATAAAATAAAAAAGTCACATGTCTCATGTAATATATTTGATAGAAAAGAGCAATCTAGAGCACCCAGGTGCAGAAATGTCATTTTGACTCAAAATGATCTGATCAAAGTTAGTTGGCCCATAAAATGCATCATCCCATTTAGTGATACCTTGGCCAAAATTGGCACTTGAATATATCAATTTCAAATATTTTAATGTGTTTTAGCATTTTTAGGCTTAATTATGTATTTTGGTGGAAATTAGTCAAAAGCTTGATTGAAGGTCATTGGTGGCCAGTTTTAGGTGTCTACAGTTTACCCTTATTTGAGAAGGCATTGCAAGCTATAAGCATAGTAACATCTTCTCAAAGAATGAAAAGGTCATGTATGCTTACAAATTTAATAATAATTGATAGATTGTATGATGCCCCCTTGAGGGAATGGTTGGCACAAATAGGTTGGCAAATGATCCCTCAAAAGAAAGAATGGAGATGAGGGTACCAAAAAAAAGAAAATTATGGGGTGAAAACATAATGAGTTTGAAAATTAGTCAAAATCATTGAGAATTCAAGTGAGACAATGTATAATGGTTTGCCCAAAGGTGGTTATAAACATTATACCCTAATAGTGGCAATGTGGTATGAAAACAAAATGATTTGCCCAAAGATAGTTATAATCATTAAGAATATGGATCTACCTCAATGAGGACAAACAAATAAGATAAAAACATGCCCCTGTATCGGGAAAAAATGTAAAGGGTTGATAACACAATAAATTTCCCAAAGTTGATTATAATCATTGAGAAATATAGGTGGGATGATGTGCAATGGTTTGGCCAAAGGCAATTATAAGCATTAGACCCTGATTATGGCAAACATGATTGATATGGTCAATGATGAGGATAATATAATACAGAGGATAAAGATGAATTGGGGCAACCTACTAGTAAGGAGATGCTCATCTAAACTAAACAAAGGTTGAAATTCTTTCATTATTTAATTACTCTATTTGGGATATGATTGGGATTGAATCAGGATGCCATTGTTGAAGAGATGTTGATGTTGTTGAATATACTTCCTGAAGCTAAGGTTTATTGTAGCACCTATCATTAGGCATCATGGCATAACATCATGAGGACTTGGTCAAAATATGCATAAGGATTGACTCTTGAAATCCAATACTCAATAGAAAATAATGCATCAATGATAAAAACCATGATGACAATGTAAACACATGAATATGGATGGAATCAAGTGCAAGTGTGGGAAAGGAATCACCCAATGAACACACATAGACTAAATCAAGACACAAATGTGGAAAACAAACAAATAGGCACACAAACAAAACAACAAAGAAACAAATTAATTTAAGCCATACAAACATTACCCCTAGAAAATAGGTGACAACTTAACAAACTAATAGAATGGGGGAATAAAAGAGAAGGAAGTGGGTGGCTGAGCTATATCCATATGCACTAGGCAAGTGGATGCTACCTACATGGTTTCATGGATGTATTATCCAATAAAAACTTTAGGCCAAATATAGTTTTTCCAGGAAATGGGAAGAAAATGATAACTAATGAAAACAACATAATGGATGTAATAGAAGAATAGGAATGGTCTTGAAAAATGGTAATTGTGTGGGAGAAAATGCCAAAAAGGATGGGGAAACTAAGTGACACATGATTTTCTTGCAACTTAGTAAGGGTTCCCAAAATCCTTAAGACAAAGAAGTGGTCAATGTTTTTGGTTTTTTCTAATAGTTTTACAAATGTTTTTGGAATTTTAGAGTATCTTAACTCAATCGATAATGATAAGACACTAAATGTTCAATCTCACAAAATGGTGAGAGTGTTACTTAGGTTACTCAAAAAATGGTGAGAGCATGGCTAGAAAGGGTGACTGAGCTGACCTTAACAAGTATTAAGCACTACCTACATAGTCTTAGAGTAGGACCTCAAGTCACTATAGTTATACTTTATAGTGGAGGAATCTGACTAGTGTAGTAGTCAATTCAAACAAAATAGGCACAATTGGTATAAAGGCATAATACAACATAAATAATGGCTAGTTGGTACAATCAAGGCACAATAAATAAGTGTTACTCCTAGTTTTCCCATAGGTAGTTATAACTAGGATACAATAGCATAGGTCATTGAGACTAATTTACCCATAGGCGGTTATAATTAGGATCAAGATAATGAGATAAAATGAAACAAGAAATTAAGGATGCAATTGCTAAATGTCTATCGTATTACTCCAAAATGCTACCTCTATTAGGAGTGTATAAAATAATTACTAAAACTAAATTTGAATGTTCTTAATAAAAGTGGTGATGGGATCAAATAGAATGAAACTAAGGTCATATGACTAGGTAGGGAGGGAAAAATGAATTTGATAGATGGGGAAAGGTATGATATGTGATATGAAAAGTGATAGGTTGGTATAATGATATGTCGGTAAGAAAGGTATTATATAAATAAGATTATCAAAATGATACAACTTGAAGCAGTCCTTATAGACAATACACTAAGTCACTCAAGTGTAGTACCATTTGAGGTGGATAATTTTCATCAACTCATTAATTTCATCTTTATCTAGTGTGGTGAGCACGTATGCTCTTGATCCATAATATATAGTAATGATGAAATACCCTATCTACTTTGGTTTGAATTTACCTTTGTGCTTCTTTTTGGCCATGGTGTTCTTTTGGTTTTCTTTAACAATAAAATCATTAAGTTCAAATGTTCTAAACTTGACACACTGATTATAGTGGCCCTTGAGTCAATTTTGATATGCCTAAATATTGTTAAGCATATCTATGCATTTTTCATCAAGTAGGTCTAGCTTTTATAGGTGATCTAATCGATAGTCATGATCATCTAGGACATGTTTGAAAGAGATGTGTAGAGATGGCAACTTGAACTCAATAGGAAGGATAGATTCTATACCATAAACAAGGGGATATGGAGTCACTCCTATGGGTTTATGGTGATTGGCATAGTATGCCCAAAGGGAACCAAAAATCTAAAGGTGCCAATCATGACTAACATCATTTAAAATATTTTTGAGAATATTGGCAATGGTTTTATTTGATGCTTCAGCCTAGCCATTACCTTGAGGGTAATATGCCATATAATTTTTTTGTGTGATGTATTTGACACATAGCTTGTCAACATAATTTTTCTTGAATGATCCTCCATTATTAGATATAATGTCAGAGGGGATATCATAGAGGTAGATGAGATGGTTGAAAATGAACTTGGAAATCTGCTTTCCAATCATGTAAGTGAGGGGTATAAATTCAACCCACTTAGTGAAATATTTGGTGGCAGTAAGGATATGTTTATGGCCATTAGATGAGGTGGGATTGATCTTCCCAATGAGGTCAAGGCCCCTTGTAGCAAATGGACATGGTGTCAACATTGGTTTCAAAGTCTTGGTTGGGCCATGAATCAAATTGGCATGCCATCAACATTTGTCACACTTCCTTACATATGTAGCTACATCTATGTCAATCATGGGCCAATAATAACTAATACGTAAGAGATTTTTGGATAAGACTACTTCACTATAATGGGATCCATATAATCCTTTTTTTACTTCTTATAATGCTAGTGTATATTTTGTCAAAGTTAAACAATGAAGTAAAGTTCCATCGAAACTAGGTGATAGAGGGTTAATCCAAGTAGAGTATAACAAGTGGAGTGATTGAAAAAGGATTTTGTTTATTTTTAGGATAGGTCAGGTGATAAAACTTGGTCATGAAGGTAGTCATAAAGGTTTGAATACTGGATAGAATTATAACCAACAATATCAAAAGTCATTACAATAGTTGAAGGTTTATGAGCTGGTGTGACCAAATTCTCAATGAGGAATTGATACACTCTAGATTTATCTATCTATTGAATCAAAGAAACAATAGTATCAATGGCATCTATAGTTTATTACTATCCCTTGGTATATGATCAAATTGGATATCTAGAATTTCCTATTTTAAAGTGTCGACCATGGCCTTATATGGAACCAACTTGTCATCTTTTGTCTAAAAATGGTTTTAAACCTAATTGATGATTAACTGAGAATCACCATAAACCTTAAGATGAGATATGTTCTATTTTACTACCTATCTAAGTCTTAAAACAAGTGCTAAATACTCATCCATGTTGTTTGTACAAGGAAAATTGATTATGAAAGACTTAGGAATTAGAACCCCCTATTATGTAATAAATAAGAGGCATGCCCTCAATCCATGTGTTGTGAATGATCCATCAAAATATAGATTCTAGTACTAATCCTCAAGAGGTGTGTCTATGATGGTCATTAAAGATTCATTAGGAAAATAGAATGTGAGTGGCTCTATATTTACAAGGGGTGCTTGAGCAAGTTGATCTATAATTAATTACCCCTTAATGGCATTTTAATTGATGTATTTGATGTCAAACTCATTAAGAAGCAAGATCCATTTGGAAATTATGCCTTGTAAATATATTTAGATAGTGAATACTTGAGTGGATCTACTTTTGAAATGACCATGGTCTTATTGTTCAACATGTATTGTCACAATTTATAAGTTGTGAATAATATGGCTAAACAAGCTTTTTCAATAAGCATATAGTTGTGTTCATGCATGACCAATGTACAACTTAAGTAGTATGTTTCATACTAATTTCCGTTTTCATCATGTTGAGGTATAAGTTCCCCCAAGGCATTATCTATAGTTAATAATTACAACACAAATGGTTTTCCTAGTATAGGGAGTAACAAAATAGGTGGATTCGCTAGGTAATCTTGTAGTTGTTGAAAAGTTGTTTGGTAGTGATTATCTCACTGGAATGCAACTCCATTATTTAAAAGATGTGTAAATGGATAAAATTTATTTGCTAACTGAGATATGAAGCATCGGATTGATTGGATATTTCCCTACATACTGCAAAGTTACTTAAAATTAATTGGTGGTGTCATCTTTGTTATAGCTTGGACTTTGGCTAGATCAACTTTAATGCCCATAAAAGACACTTTAAAGCCAATTAATTTTCTTGATATTATTCCAAACATACATTTATTTAGATTTAGTTAGACTTTGTACTCACGTAGTCTTTCAAATATTCTATGTAGCACTATTGGATGGTCAACCCTAGTTTTTTATTTGCCTAGGATGGTGTCAACATAGTCTTCAATAATATCATGCATCATATCATATAATATGATGGTCATGGATATTTTATATGTTGATCTAACATTACTAATATCAAATGGCATTACTTGATAATAGAATGTTCCCCATGGAGTGGTGAATGTTGTTTTGTGTTGATTTTTTGGTGCTATTCTGATCTGGTTGTATCCTAAAAATCCATCCATAAGTGAAATCATTTCATAACCTATGGTCAAGTCAATGATCATGTCAATATTAGGCAATGAAAATTCATCCTTAGGGAAATCTTTGTTTATGTATCAAAAATTGGTATAGATTTTGATTCCTTCAAGATTTTTGCTAACATGTACAACATTAGATATCTATTCTGAGTAGTCAATGGATCAAATACATCCTACTTCTAAGAGTTTTTCCAAATCTTTCTTTACTAATATAAAAATTTGAGGATACATCTTACGTAACTTTTTATTAATGGGTTTGGCATTAGGAATTACCATAAGGTGATGTAAAACCAGGGCGGGTTGCAAACCTGGAATGTCAGAATAAGCTAATGCAAAGATATCTAAAAATTCTCTCAATAGAGCTGTAAAAACTTCATGTTCCTCCTCAGTGAGGGATGCACCTAATTTTATCTATTTTAGGTCTAATGGAGTCCTGATGTTTAATTCTATTATATCTTCAACTATAATGGTCGAGCCATCTTTTAGGATAGTAGGCATAGACTTAAACTATTAGACTATATCAGGGTCCTCTATTAGGACTTGCTCTTTAACTTTTCCTAGGCATGATGAATCTGAGTCCCCCAATGGGAGATCTAGCCATGTGACAAAAATAGTCAAAAATTCTTAAAGAATTTGATCAAACACTTATTTCTAAAAATTGAACTCAGATCCATCGGCAAGTTCATTATTGGTGATCTCCTAGTCTAAATTTGAAGAAGAATGAACACCCCCATCTACTAGCACCTAAAATAGGTTTTCATCACTAGACTAGCATTTATCTTTACTTTTTACCTAGTTAGAAAGTGCCTCAAAGAGCTTTTCACCTTGGGACCTCAATGTTTTATTTATTTGTTTTTGGCTAAGGGTGTTCTCCCGCTCTCCAAAATAGGATTCAGAATCTAATATGATTGAGAATCTTGATTGATGATATCCCAACAAAACATTGTCTCTAAGGCCTAAAAAATCACAAAATGCCTCATCATTCTAAAACTCATCAATCAGTAAACTAGATTCTTGTTGGTCATAATTTATTATTTGGGCATAGTATAATGACAATGGGTTATTATGAATGATTGGGAAAAGGGTACATATGGCATTATTGTCAAATAGGCTAGTCTCAAATAGGTCATCAAAGATAAGGCTATGATCAAATTCTACTTCTCTATTAGCATCATCATCACTAGTCACCAATGATAGAACTCAAATAAGATATATGGGGTCACCCCTAGGTGGTTTAAATCTAAGTCCATAGCGTCTTTTTTATTTGGTCATGGGAATTGGCTCAATGGTTCCTTGTTGATTTAGTCTGAAGCCTCTTCCTTCATAATCTTGATGTCCCATGATCCAATTGGGAATGAGATATTTGGTGCTCTTATAACAATTGACCAATTTGTAATTGTATAACCATGATTCATCTCCTTTGAGAGGGTTTTATTCTTGGCCAGATGTTGGTATGAACATGACTGGTCCTAGATTATGAGTTTTATCTTGACCTTTTCATTGCCAATGCATGTGTTTTGTAACTTTAGGTCTTCCAAAGGTCTTTAGATTTTGAGAAGATTGGCAATGTGAAAGGTATCATGTGTTAAATATTCTCTTGGGATGTTAGCTAAAATGGTGTAATGATTGGAAGCTTCAGGAGGTGGCATGTGGGAAAGGGAATCTAGGGTATTATGATCTATCAATTTTCCTCTAGAGAATCAATAAGTGTGGCCTTTCCCTTATCCTACTTGGAACTTGGATTCATGTCATATTGGTAATTATAGCTTTGAAACTTAGCCTTGAGGTGTTTGTAGTGTTTATATGGGTGAAAATCTCCTAAAATATTTACTTCCATCCTTGAGTGGGAGAACTTGATACATTGGTGCAACATTGATGGGACTACATGAATCTCATATAACCAAGGCCTACCTAGAAGCATATTATATGACAACTCAAGATCAAGCACATGGAAAAGTGTATCATGGGTTAAAGGCCCAATGATAACTATAAAGCTAATGGTGCCTTGTGATTCTCTCTCCTAATTATCTTAGACTTTGGTAATTATCATTTTTGGTTGAAGATCTACCATTATGTACCCAAGAAGCTTAATGAGCTTTAGAGACACTATGTTGAGGCTTGATCCATTGTCTATAAGGACAATTTTAACTTTATGTTTCTTTATATAAATTTATATATACAATGGATTATTATGGATTAGGCTAAGGGAAGACATATCACTTTGGTTGAATGTGACTTGTTGGGTGGGAGCTAGGTGCCCAACCAAAGATTAAAGTTTATCAGAGGACAAGTCACTGGAAATAGCGGATTGTCAAAATTTGTAAAAAATCTAAAATAGAGATCTAGGATGGTGTCTTCTATAATTTTTCCACAATATAAAACTTATTTTCTGGGTCAATGGTAAATGGCTTATTCTAAGTTTGAATGACTGTTTGGATAATGGGGAAAGTGGTAGATGGTTGTGGGCCAAGGATGGTAATCCATGACCTTCAAGTTGTGATTACATAATTAGGTTTAATTACATGAACATGGTTTCTAACAAATGGTACTAATAGTGTGGGACTAGATATGACAAGTCTCGGTTGTTGGTGCACTTATATGTGGTCCTGGGGCAAGGAAAAGTTATCAGTATAAGGTCCAAAAATGGAAATCCTAGTTCTTTGGTTTGCCTACATGTGGTCCTAGGTCAAAGAAGGATTATCAATGTAATTTGACTAAGTGGAATTTTTTATCAATGGTCTAGATTGATTGGTACTTGGTCTAGGATTAATAAAGATGGTATCAACGCTACCCCTACAATATGACATACAACCCTATTGTATTCATGTGCAACTGCTTGGTAGGTTTATTGGTTATTACCATTTTAACCTTGGTTTTGTCCATTATTCTGATGTTATTGGTTTTGATGTTGATTCTATTGGTTATATTGGTTCAACCTTTGATTTTTATACTATTTATTTTATTGTTACACTGGTCATGATTGTTGTTGTTACTAGTTATGATGTAGAAAAGGGTTTTGATAGATGCCAAGAGTTTGATTGGAGGTGGAAGGACCATTATCCAATGTTATCTCCTCATTATCAAAGATATTTTTAATTAAATGCTTAATTTACACACATATTCATAAACTATTCCCATTGACCTGATGATACTCACAAAATTCATTTTCATGGTACAAATTAGGATAAGGGATGCCTTGAGGATGATGCTTTGGTATAGGTCAACTATTCAAATTAGTGGTGAAAATTTTGTGAAATATAGACTCAATAGGATCTCCAAGGTCACTAAATATGTGACACATAGGCATATTTCTCCTTGGGGGAGGGTTTTGTAATGGAAAAGGTTGTAGCATTTGTTACACAGGTCTTGGTTGTTGTGCTTGTGGCATTGGTAGAAGAGGCTATCAGGTAGGAGTAAGCTGAAAAGGTGGAGCATCTTAAGAAGATGATATTTGAATCGTTTGGACATGATGTAACTCAATTACTCCATTTCCCACAATATTCCTATTATGGTTGAATTATTTTGGTCTATCTTGGTTATTAACCTGTACCAGTTGTGATGCTTGCACTTAGATTAGATGTTGGTTTTGGCCACTTCCTTGATTGGTACCTTGGTTTTAATTATTTAAATTGAGCTTGATGACTCCTTTATTAATGAGCACTTGATTGTTTAACAAACCTTTGTCAATGATTTATTTAAAGGTATGTGCACATTACAGTTCTAGATGATAGGCTATCTCACTATGCAAGCTTTTAGTAAACATAAAGGTTAAGTGTTTATTTGGTAAACTGTGAGTGAATCAACTTGTAATTTCTCTCCATCCTTATAGATAGCTTGAAAAACTCTAACCAATTTTTTGCTTTGCTTGCATCAAGTTGACCAATGAAATCTCATGTTTGAGATTTTAGGAAAAGTGTTGTACAAACTTTTCTAAAAGGTCATCAAAATATATTACTGAATTCTTGGGAAACTTTAAGAATCACTCCAAGGCTTATCCAGCTAGACTCCTTAGGAACAAAAACAAAAGGTATATATCACTATATGCTACTAGCTAGCATGCGACAAAGAAATTGGTTAAATAGGATTTGGGGTCACCTTTCCCCTTGTATTTATCAAATTTTGGTGGCTTATATCTTAGAGGAAATGAAATCTATAAGTACTCCATATTGAAAGAATAAGAACACACATCATCCAACTTAAACTTTTTAACCTATTTCCCCACTTGGATGGTGGTGATTGCATCTTTCATTTATTATAACTCTTTCTCAAGGAAACTTATGGGAATATTGGCCTAGGTAGATGGTTGGGTGGTCATAATTGAGACACTTTAACTAGGGTATGATGGGGCTATTTGGTATATGTTAGATTGGTTAGGAAACAAAATAGGAATACACATACATGGATTAGGTTGTACTTGTTGAAATTGCATGTTTGGTTGTGTGATATTCTACTTTGGGTTGGTGATAAAGGTTTGAATTAGAGGATTTTGAGGTTGAGATGAAGGGATATAATGATATTATGCCTATTTTGGTTGAATAGGGAACTATTGTTGACTGCTTGAACCTTTCTGTTGAGTAGCAACTTGTGAGCCAAGACCCTATCTTTGAACTTGTGGGATGCTCTGTATATAAGGCAATTGTTACTTAACAGGTATTTAAGAGGCATTGGAACCCACTTGTTGCATAAATATTGGTTGGGAAGTGGATGCATGTTGGATATTTGGCACCTGTCACTGACCACCATGAATACATTATTGATTAAACATCATTTGGTTTTGATTTGGCATGTTGGTATGTGAAGAAGGTACATTTACTACTACCTAATGAGGTGGGACATTAGTTACCACTTATTGAGGTGTTAATATCCTAAGCCTCTACTATGTTGGTATATTCATTTATGCATGTTATTTTGGAATGCTACTCATCACTTATTGAGGAGGAATAGGATTCATCATATTATATTGTTGAGATACGGCATTGGTTGCTAGTTGACTACTTGATCCTATTAGTTGTGTACTTGATGAAGCAGTTGGTTGAGATTGGGGTGTAGAACCTCCCATTCCTAGGTTTATAGAGCCACTCATGGTATTAAATAAATTCATATATTATTTAATATTTTTTTGTGTATTATTACCTCTTTGATTTGGATTGGACATTTCTTGCATATTGTCCACTATGTTTTTCTTGTTATTCTATGTAGAAGAAAAAGACACTTCTTCTATAATTGGCATATGCAACAAGTTGTCTACCAAAGTGTTTTGCATGAATGGGTTTAAAATTTTATTTTCTTGAATAGTTAACTCTATCAAAACTCTTGATGAAGGAACTAAGTTAATAAGAGGTTTACTCACCATAGTCATCTGATTGAAATTATGCACTAAATTTAGGTAGGCCTGATATCCTATCTGCATTTGGTTAAAGTGATCTTCCATAAGATTCTTTCCTTTGTTAGGAATATTAGGGTCCTGATACATCATTTGGACTAGATTTAAAGGATTTATAGAAGAGGCCTATTGACTATACAATATGTTGTGAGGCATTCTTACTAGGCTTGGTAAAATTTCATGAGGGAAGTCCATCAAAAATTTAGCCCCTACTTCTATGGATCTAAACAAAATATCATCTTTATTGTACAAAAAATGATGCTCAAACAAAAATGGATCATACGTGGAAGAAATATTAATAGAGTATGATTGTTGAGGAATTGGTTCTTCAACTATGGGTATCATAGTTAGGTATTATGCAGTTTGTACTTGGTCTTGTTCTAAATATGGTGGCATATTAACCAAATAGTTAGCCAATAGATCTTGATTTAGTGCCCTTATTTGAGTAATATAAGAGAGATAATGATATATCTCATAATAAATATTATTTTTGTATGGTTCTTGTACCATTTATTCTTATGCAACCACATTACTAATCCTTGGATTATACATGAGTCCACTATGAGTGTAGGAATACATGTTGGAATCCATAGTGAATGTTTTTGTGATAGAAAGGGAAGTGAATTACAAAAAATATAAAAATATAATGTCTAAAAGATGATGTTTAAACATGGTTTAGATTCATCAAAAGGATGGAAAGGTTTATGCAATGATTTGTGATAAAATAAACTAATGTTAAGTATCTAACGTTACACATCTTATATAAAAAATATTAAGTAAATGGACCAAAAATTTAAATGCCAAACTCTAAGGTCAAAGTTTTTCAAATCAATCTTATCTAGGAAATAAATCATTTTTAGGTATTTTGGCCAAATGCAACATCAAAATCTAGGCTCAAATGAGGCATGTGCTAGGACTCTTGGCCAAATGATGTCAAAAGTTAGACTTAAAAATAGATGAAATTTTAATCTAAGAGATTTGAAACACTTATTAAAAAAACAAGGTGTTTGACTCTTGGACATTAACTCAATCAAATAGTTATAAGCTATGAAACAAAAGGCAATTTAGGGATAGTTTGTTTTATCAAAAATAATGGTATAAAACTTGGTTCTAGATAAAGATTCACAAAGGTATACTTAGATTGGCTTGAAAAATGTGCACAAACTTGAACTCTATGTAAGATGGTCTATGAAATAATGTTTGCAATGTTTTGGGTAGCATAAAAATTATAGACTACTCAAAATATGTGACAAAATGTTTATTTTAAAAACTCTCTAAGGAAAAGATGGTTTCACACAAATTTGGTAGTGTAACACTACCATTCTTAACTCAAATGACACACATACCTTCAAAGTTTTGATAATATCTCTAAGGCAAAAAGGTATGTATTCAAATGATCTTAATGGAAATAAGATGGTAACACAAAAATGCTTGGTGCATAGACTCAGAGTGCAAGTGTTTAGCATAAAATTACTTACGTCTATCAAGTGATGATAATGATTATGAGTCTCAAATGACCTTCAACCCAAATTGTAAACTGAACCTAAGTTCCCTCAAGTTTAGTGAAAATGGTGAACCCACTTAAAACATCAACCCTATGATTTATGAAAGTGCAATTACAAATTTAAGTTATAAATGAAGGACTTAAACAATGTTTGGTAGAAGTCTAGACTCAATTAGGTAGCATAACTATGCCTATGTGGATGATATGACTCTAAGTTTTGATGAACTTTAAACAAGGCAAATTGATGATTCACATGGGTAGCATAATGCCTCTTTGTTTAAAGGAAAATGAAGACTATGTGTTTGGTTTGTATCATTTGTTCGCACCAAGTTTTTTACTCCAAACAAGACTTCAATCTAGGACAAAACCAACTAATTAATCACTCTTAGGTCTTAAACTGACAAGGTTACTTGGTATTTTTTCAATTCATCAATATACATCATTTGATAGGCTTTTTTAGTGTTCCTACAAAAATTAAAATGTGTATTATATAGTAGGGTTTTTACACCCCACCTTATCTCAAATTATATTACTGTGACATGGACCTTGAGGTGCACCTTGTACCAATAAAACTTTCGTAGTAAGTGGGGATTTGCTAAAAACTATAATTTTTCAAACATTTCTAGGAGGATCAATTACACAATGACTTTCACGTCATGATGAAAAGGAAAAGCATGTAATTAGGTGTTTGTGGAACTTGGCTTGTTGTAAAGAGGTCTTGCCCTTTTTACAAGTACTACATATGTCTCTTGCTTAGTATAGTATGATGTCTAAAGTATAGATACATCCCATGTGCAATTCCAACACTATAAGGTGGTTTAATCACTCAAACCTTTGATCCTAGTGGGAGTGGTTGAATTCCATGCTAGGAGATGAAATCCCGAGTAAAATCTTCCCTAAAAAACTTGTGGGAGGTAATGAAGTCCCCCTCATAAGCTAAGATTGCATAAAATAAATGACTAATAGAAATACTTTAGGGTCTTATCCAGACTATTGTGATTTTTTGGGGAGCTTTAGACAACATTTTTTATATTATTTGGACTAGGCATGGTTGCAATAAGTAAGACACTTTTGATTCCAAAATTTCCCTAAAGAGAATGGATGGAAGAGCATACATCAAATGCCCCTCTTCCAATCAAATTCTAAGTTTAAATAACTATTAAATACAAAACTTAAATAAATGAGTTCATTTTTAAGCACCAAATGAGGAGTTGGGTGGTGTTTTTTTTACCCTTTGGTCTTAAGTTATAACTTTGAAAGCAAAATTTGTCAAAACATTTACTTAAGCATCTAAATTTTCCATTAATCACAAAAGCAAGGTTCTTAGTCCATTTTAAAACAATCAAATGAAGTGTGAAAAGTACTAATTTAGGTTGTTTTGATGATTTTCTAAGTAGATCCTACAAGAAAATTATTATCAAGTTGTTTATATTTGAAGCACTTTTGAGGATGAAATAAGGAATTTTGAAAAACTAGCTCTTGGGTTCACATAGTGCAATCTCACCACTCCACAAAGCAATTTCACAACTCACAGTGCAATACCACTACCATGAAAGTTATGGTATTATCACTTGACCACTAATGGTTTAATGATAATCTCATGACTAAGTTAGGCAATCCCATGACTCACAGTGAAATATCACTACCACAAAAGTTGTGGTATTTTCACTTAACTTCTAATAGTTTCATGACAATCCCATGAATTGGTTAAGCAATTTCACAAATCAGGTTAACAATCTTGTGACTGTCTAGTTGTGATATTAAAATATCGCTACTAGCTAGTAGCAACATTGTAATATCACTACTTTGGAGTAGTAGTATTGTCAAAATCTATAGATAGAATCAAGGTTAGTGAAAAAGTGTAATTAAAATGCAATGCCATGACTTTCAGTGATGATCCCATGACTATGTTAAGACAAATCTGTGACTTCCAAAAAAATGTGTTTTACTCAAATTTTTCACTTTTTGGGCCTCCCACTCTAAGATTTTGCATAACAAAGGTTAGTAGTTTTCTTGTAGGAGACTTATGACCAAATTTGTGAGGTTGTGGTCCCATCAGTCATGCCATTTGTGAACATAGGATTGTAATAAGGGGAGATTAGTATTGTGTTAGTGAATAAACCAAATCAATCAAAAAACACACTAAACTAACACCCTAAGCCTATCTCAAAGGAGGATCTTAGTTAATAAAAAAATGGAAAAAATATTTAAAAAATGAAAGAAATACCTTACTTCACCTTCTTTAGATGCTCCAAAATACTTGTTGTAGTGACTTGCTATGTTTGTGCTCATGAAGTTTGCATGAATGAAGTATGGCTATCTCCATCTCTCATTGGCACCATGTGTGGATTTTGCTTGGCTTGGATTGGATAATTATTTGGAAATTATAACACTAAGATGCAATGATTTTTTAATGCATTTAAGCATTATAATTTTGGCATAAAAGATCTTAAAATTCAATAGGCAAGGCCTCCTATTTATAGACTTTACAAAATGGTCAGAATCAACCTAAACCATCCATCTCAAGATAGAGATGTGTGGCTAAGGATGAATTCAATTATGTAATTAAAATTCATATATAGGCTCATCAATATTTGAGATAGATGAGCATTTAATATTCATGGAGGTTCTCAATGAGGCATGGGAGGGGTTAATCTTGATATTTTATGCATTTATGACCTAGGGATGTCTTCCCAAGAAATGATGTCACCTAATGATGTGGCTATTCAATATTCATTTCCAAAAATTAATTATTAAAAAATTTCCATGAAATTTTTAATAGGCTCATGATTTGGTTTAATTATATCTTAAGCATGATTAATCACTTTGATGCAAACCTTGGCTCTTTGTGCACAAATTACTCAAATTGGTCAAAATGTCTTATTATTGGCCTAAAATTTGACTGGATTAGAATTAGGATGTGATGTTAGATGCATTGGATCTTCTATCCCATTTAGGATGTTTTCAACATTAAATAACAAAGTCACATGTCTCATGCAATATATTTGATAGAAAAGAGCAATCTAGAGCACCCAAGTGCGAAAATGCCATTTTGACTCGAAATGATCTAATCAAAGTTAGCTAGCCCATAAAATTCATTATCCTATTTATTCATAACCTATCCAAAATCATCACTTGAATATATCAATTTAAAATCTTTTAATGTGTTTTAGCATTTTTAGGCCAAATTATGCATTTTGGTGGAAATTGGTCAAAACCCTGTTTGAAGGTCATCGGTGGCGAGTTTTAGGTGTCTACAAAAAATGCATGTGATAAAAATGAAATACATAATCCATCAGATCCATGAGTCATTATATATATATATATATATATATATATATATATATATATATATATATATATATATATATATAAGTGAATCTAATGTTTGATATAATACAATAATAACTCTATAGTTGTGGTCCACTCTATCTATCTAGTGGACAAGATACACTACCCATCAACCCATGAGACTAGACCCTCTGAATGGTGGGATACAGTAAATCCATCTATGTATGAAGGCCCTCCATTTGGCCTTTTAAATTGTCTATTAGGCCTTGTACATGTGCCAACTCTCTATATGTATCCAAATGAATAGCCTACTCCTTGGCTAGTGTATGTCAAACTTCTAGTTCTCCATATCCCACTCCTAGTGGAAAATTCACATATGATGTATCTCCTCATATATATAACTCTCACACTACCTCACTGACCAATCAAAACCAAATATCATAAGTTGGGGAAAAGGGTACAATAATATCAATCATATCGGTAGTATCATGATACAATAACACATCATCTAAAATATCATGATGTGTTTCCTACCAATGTAATACTTTAATACATATACCACACAATATATTTTTAGACACCTAAAATTGGCCATTATTGGCTTTTGACTAGACTTCAAACTAATTCCTACCAACCATTGAAAATTAAGCTTAAGAATCACTAAACATCCCAAATTTGCCTTTGCATCATTCATCAAAGTTCATAATCACATTCAAACATCCCTAATTGGGGTATCCTATTGTATGTAATCATAACCTCTCACGATTCATTCCTAATCATCTTGAAACATCAAAATAGTCAATTTGGCCTATGAACTTATTAAATGGGGTACATGAACAAATATCAAATCTTGAAAGAGCTAAATAGATAATAAAAATCAATTAACAAGCTAACCAAATTAAATGCCTAGTTGAATTATCCATGTTTAATTAATGAATATCATTAAAAAAAAAAAATGCAAATATCCTATCTTTTCATAATTGCCTTTATGAGTTGTCAAGCTCTTTGAAAATATCCTAAAATATCTATTTTGGAGACCCATGCATATTCATTACAAATCATGATTAATTGACAACTATTAACTCTAACAGGGTTATATTTGACTTACCTAGGCTAGGTTTGAACCCATTCCATGTTTAAACTCCACATTAACTCTCCTAGGGTTAGAGTTAAATCCATTTTCTATAAATACAATGCCATGCCAAGTGAATTTTAAGCTCTCATAAGCCAAAGTTATAATGAAAATTTGGAGAGAGAAAAACCATTTGATTTAGTCTTATAATGACAAAATTGCCTTATAAGCAATTTTATAATTCCAAAATGTTTATCCAAGCTATATCAAGCCACATCAAAACCAATGGAGCCAAAGAGAGAATAAGCCAAAAAGCATCATTTGCCAAAGACTCTTTAATGTACAATTTGAGAAAGCCACTCAACAAAGCATTTGGATCTCCCAAGGAAGGTAAAAGATTTATTATCTTTTATGTTTTAGTTGTGCTTTTCATTTGGTTTTGTTACTAAGCTCTCCCTAAGTTTTAGGCTTGGAGTGTAAGTGTTAGTGTGTTTTTATTTGACTTTTCTTACTTGAATTAACATATTACTAACATCTCTTCTTGGATTCCTATGATCATAAATGGCATGCTTAGTGAGACCTTTAAGCATCCCATATATCAAGGAGATGAAAATACTACTCTTAGTTTTTCTATTGAGTGCTTGACAAACTTTAAAATTTGATTTTTAACTTATTTTTTCACGTATTCTATTTCTTTTTACTGATACACAATTTTACACAGAGATCAATGTCAATCCAATAAGATCAACATTGACTCTTCTTGACCGAAATCAATTCATCCAAAAATTATGTCAACCTCTATGTGCATCACCCAAAATTTACATCAACCTCTATGTGCAAAATAATAGGGTGATAGGCCATTTTTTGAAGCTTCATTTGGGGTTATCCAGACTCTATTTTTGATATTTTTTTTAAAAACCACCTATTTTCTCCTAAATTTTTATAATATGTTATTATTTTACCTTTAAGTTCCATAAATGTTTCATAAAATATCAAAAACCCCTTAACAAATTTTGCAGGACCCAAAGGCCATAAGGAGACATTTAAAACACTTCTTACTTGCAATTTTCACATTTCAAATTGGTGTTTCAATAATCATTTTGTTTAAATCATTTTCATTTTGTTTTAATTTTTCAATAGTAAATGCCAATGGGCAAAATTTCATAATAATTTCAATTTGGTGCATTAAAATAAACACACACACTTAGAATACATACTCTTAAGAGTGTTTTGTTTTATGCTTGTTCTTTCAAAATTGTTTATTTTTATAAAATGATTAATGTGTGTATGTTCTCCCCCATCCCCTTTAGGGAGCTCAGGTGACCAAAAGTACTCTTTATTTTTATTTTTTCCTTGTCCAAAGGCATGAAAATAATGTTTCTAAGGCTCTCCTCAAATCCATATGGTTTCGGTTATCTAAATGTGACCCTAAAGTCTTTTTTCTTGTCTTTTATTTTTATGAAATGTGGCTTGTGAATAGGAGTTCATAACCTCCTCATGGGTTCTCTAGGGAAGTGTTGATCCAGGAATTCATCTCCTAGAATTTTTTTAGCCCCACTCCATTTTGAGATATACAAATTGATCTCAAATTATTGGGATGTTTTCTTTATTGGTTAAGAAAATTCCATTAGTAAGATACTACCTCAAACTATAGGGGCAACTAGACATCGCACTATACTGCGCAAGTGATGGATGTAGTGGTTGTAAAAAGGATAATACCTTTTCACAATAAGCTAGCTGATGTGGATCCAAATGATATGAGCATCCCTTGTCTTAGCCATAATTTTGACCATCTATAAATGCACAAAAAAATTAGTTTTAGAATAACCCCTCTTGTCGCAAACATACTATTGATACAAGACAAGTAGCCTAAAATTCCATGTCATTGTATAATATCTTGAGAGAAAGGGGTGTAAAAACCATACTTATTCATGCACTTTTATTTTTGGATTAACACTTAAAATACTCTCAAGAGTATGTATATAGACATAATTTGACAGTATTATGCAACCTTGTTAGTTTTAGGATCTAGGATGTTACACTTAAGTGTTTATGTAATTTTATCCTTTATTGCATGGTTTTGATTCTAAACTATCTATTTTTATTTTTTATGCCACATCAAAACTAGTTTTTTGTACATTACTCTATTGTTTGAGGAGGAATCATGTCATCCATTTGACACCATACCTTTGCCTTAGTCTTTTGACAAATCTTTGTGTGTGTGTGTCACTTGATTAAAAAGTTTAATGTCATGCTGCCCAATCCATTTTCAAGTGTTGTGACTTAGAGTCTTAAAACAAACCATTGATTACATCCTTATAGTGAAATAAATTCATTATGTTGCTTGAATCATTTCATAAATTTTTTTGCCTTGTGTCTAAGTTTCTGATTTCAAAACCAACCCATGTGTACCTTTGGGATATTTTACCTAGTGTCGTTATGTCATTCAATTTTATCTATCTTGTTTCTTATTCAAATAATACTAATTCTCTAAATTAAGGTTCTAATTAACCTTGACACTTTTAAATCCAAACATTTATTGATTTTTATTTATGTTTTATGTAATTTTGGGATTAGACATCGATATTTTTCTTTTGGGTTGTGACTTAGGTTAATTCTTTACCCAATTTGAAAACTACTGTTTGTACCTAGATTTGGGAGAAATAACCTATCTTCCTTGTGACATTTGTTTCATGCCTTATACAAGTTGACCAAGTTCATGTCTAAATTTAAATGCCTAGTTTATGCCAAAGTGTTTTAGATTTTTTAGATTAAATATCTCACCTTGTTTTTAATTCTATCTTTTGTGCTTGTTTTTCAAAAAGTCCTAGCAAATTCCTATTTTGAGCCTAGCTTTTGATGCCCCATTTGGCCAAAGCACTAGTAACTTTTGCTTTCTTAGATTAGACTTGTTTAGAACACTTTGGACCTAGAGTTTGGCATTTTAGTTTTTATTCAGCTATTTGACCATTTATGTAATACATTTTACATTAGACATTTGACGTTAGACTATTTTATACTAAGTTTTATCTTAGACTTTTTTGGAGATACAACTCCATTCCTTTGACCAAGTTAGACTATGTTTGGACCATTTGTCCTTTGGACATTATTTTTTAGAGTTTTTATAACTCTAGGCCTTTTATAGAATGTTCACCATTGATGTGGATATGTCTCATTATGCTCATAATGGAGACATGTACAATCTAAGTTATGATATAATTGATGCAAAAATTAGCTTTGTTTGAAACCCTTATGGTGAATAAGTGGTTTTTGAGATAGATCCATATCCTCCTTACAATCCTTAATTTGGGGAACAAATCCAAGAGGCATGTTTGGTGGTACATTTTTTGGGTCATTTGATGTATGATGTTAGCCATCTCACTGATCATGGTGTCCACTCTGACACCTATACCATTAACCCTTATTTGGTTTGTGTGAGCCACCAAGTTATATATCATCTAAGGATTACTATACCAAGACTTCATCCTTTGTATTGTGAAAACAACAAAGATCCATAATGACCTACCATTTCTATACTAGGACCTTATCATTTGGTTTGTGTGAGCAACCAAGCTCCATAATGCCCTACCATTTCTATACTAGGCCTCATCTTTTGGCTTGTGAGACTAACCAAGCTTCATAATGCCCTACCATTTCTATACTAAGACCTCATCCTTTGGCTTATGTGAGTAACCAAGCTTTAAAATACTCTAAAATTACCATTATAGGTCATTCCATGTATGATAGCTCATTCTCCTAATAAATTTATCCAATCATAACTTGATAGGTCATAGTTATTATCTTAGACCATAAACTAAACTTTTTTAAGCTTATAATTATCCAACCACCAACCATTTTTCATCTATTATCAACCATTCCCCACTTTAGAAAGCCCCTATTGATTGTTGAGCCAAAATCAAGATAATCAGTACCTCTCCAACCAAGCCAATCATTCAAAGATGAAGATATGTTCAAAACTAGTATTTTATAACTACTTCTAAACCAAATCCAAAAAAACCAACCAATCCATGATGTTTTTGTTGAAACACCCATTTGTGACAAGCCAATCTATGTTAAATCACTTTTTGATCATATACCTTTTATTAAGGAGTCACACTATGACAAGCCAGTCTTTGCTTAATTAAATCTTAATGATTATAACTACCATTGGGAAAATCATTATCTTCACCATGTGGCTAGTTTTAAAGAGTCTCCCTTTGAAAAGACAATCTCTGAGGAGTTTTCTCTTAACCTTTTTCCCATTGTTGAGGAGTCTTACTTTGACAAACTAGTCTTTATGAAGCCCGTTATGCCATCATAGGACATTACTTGTACAATACCAAACATTCAACAAAACATCATTATAGTAGAATTCCACACTAGATAAAGAATAAAAATTTGAGTCAAGTTATATTCTTGAACCAACATTAGATTTATAATCAAAAGTAGAATTAATGTCAGTCTCAACATTAGATTTAGAGTCCTTTGAGTCATAATCAACTTTAGAATCAAAATACATTCATGGTTGTTACAACCTTAATTATGCATGCCTTGTAGATCAATTTGAATATATTTGTGATCTTTTTACATTTTTTGAGGATGATTACTTTAGTTTTAACATAAGTTATCCTAGTATCTTTTATGAATATTGTGCAACTTCTTTCCATTCCACATGCCATTAACACCAGCCAACCTAGCCATTATATTGACCTTCCACCTCCCACAAACATTGATTAGACTAACAAAATCACACCTTGTTAAAATGCATCCATGGTGACATATCAGTTGTAGAATATTAGGGAGGCCAAGACCACATTTATGTACAAGAATAATAATCTCCTAATGAAACCCTTTCAAAGGTACTAAAGGATAATCAAATTCCAAACTCATTATCTTCTAGTCTAACCTTTTTTGAGGCACTAAAAGATAATCAAAGTCAAAATTCAATGTTCCTTAGTGAAAAATTTATAGAGGTGTTATGGGACAATCAAGATAAATTCATTGGTGAAAACCTCATCGAGGTGTCAATAATTAAGCACAAATTTTTTTAACTACTTGATGAAGACATTATTCAAGATAAAATCAATATAACTTCCATTCTATAGCATAATCAGATGGTAGCTACTCTCAAGCCCAAATAATAGAAAAATATGGTGGTCCTATCAAGAGCATATTTAGAAGTATTCAACCTTGCCACATCCAAAATTATGTCAAATCTAGAATCAATAACATTGTGTGTACCTAAACAATCATGATCCTCATTTGTTTTCCAACTAGTATACATTCCATTATCATCCACCTTTATATTATGAAATCATATCTATTATCTATTATTAATCTATATTTACCATCCCTAACTACACTTTCCTTTGTAGAGGGTACAAAGATACCTTGTCTCAACATTTGAAGGAAACATAATCAATGACCAATGAAGATCATAACAAAATAATTTGCATCTAAATATGCATTAGGTTCTTGACATAAAAACTATTCAAAAGAGGTGTGGGATAGAAATTTATATGATTGATTATTATATTTATATCATATGTTGATCAATATGTGCATCTCCACATCAGTAAGAATAACAAAAACATTTACCAAGCCAAAAGTTATACCTATACCTTCCAAAATCATATACCTTGCCATTTGCCTTGGCCAAAAACCATACATTTCTATTTATCATCTACTTTAGCTAAAAACATTTACCTTTCCATTTTCATTTTCCATTCCTCTTGTCATAGTTTCATAACCTATCATTTACCTCACCTTATCACTTGGGGACAAACCTATTAATATTATATCTAATTGACACATTAATATATTCTTTATGCCATACCATATGTTATTTTACCATGCTATCCATAATAGACTAAAGCTTATTTTTAGTCATCCCACCCAACCCCTTTTGATCTTGGTTCCTTTGGTTTTTCTTGCATCTTTCATGAGGGGATTCTGATCTAGTTTTAGTATTTCTAGAATTATGTGTTTAAATGACATTTTATGAAAGTAGTGTGATAGTGGATCTGGCAAGTTATCTTTCATTTATGATTAAATGGTGCCATGTATTATAAATACATATGGGCAAATACATGTTCCACCTTATGTTACTAATTATAATTTCCTATTAGAAAATTAGTAGCATAGACCTATACCATTATTTCCTAATTATAATTTCCTATGGTAAAATTAAGAACAACAATTGTTATCATGCATTAACACATCACCTTGACATTACTATTCTCATTTTCTTGGTATTTTATCTTAATTTGAGAACTTTTTATTATCAGGTTAGATCTCACTACCTTTTATATTGGCAAAATTATTGACTTGGGATATTAATAAGACAATGTAGGCCACGCTTGATTCCCATTGAGGTTAGCTCAGTCCCCCTTTCCATAAACTCTCACCATTTTAAGAGAAACTTAATCCAATGCTATTACCTTTTTAGGAGTGGTATCTTTCCAATCTCATAAATTAAGATATGTCAAAATTCCAAAAACATTCAAAAAAATTAAAATCTAAAAAAAATTGTCCTGTTTAATCCTAGTTAGTCATCCTCGATCCACCCTACTAGGGAAAATCCATTTTTGAAATGATTTATTTTGATTTTATTTTTAGTTTTTTTGTGTATTTTTTTGCTTAGTTATTTTTTGTTGTTTTTTTTCATATTTATGTGCTTTCTTTGTTGTGCCTTGACTCAGTTTATATGTGTTCATTAGGTTATTCTTTGTGCATTATTCTTGAGTCTATCCATATCATACATAAACTTTATCATTATGTTTTTTATCATTGGTGAATTATTTTCAATTATTTATTAGATCGGGGCTCAGCCCTTATGCACATTTTGTCTAAGTTCTCATGGTGTTCTATCATGAGGCATACTATCACATGCTATAGCAAAAATCAGCTCAATAAGTCTTACAAACAATGGAGTTGTAGAATTTTCTACTTGGTAACCTTAGAAAATCTTCCCACCCTTGATCAAATCAACACATTAACCATTATGGTTTTATCAATGATAATAAATATGAGAATCTTTGCATTGGTAGGTACAACTAAATCATTCACAATGATCAATACCTCTTCTTCTTCTTCCAATCATCTCATTCATCACTTTATGCATCCTCGTGTGCCTAGTTATTTGTGGCTTCTTCAATCATTAGACCATTGTATCTACGTTTTAGACCACTTATTATTAATATGTGAAATAGGTTATATCCTTAAGTTATGCTTGCCAATCTACCCTACTAGGTCACAACTGAACTTATTTTTTCAATCACGGTCATCTTAATAATTATAACTACCTATGATAAAATCATTATTTTGACTCATCCACCCTAACTAGGGCATATGCCACTGCCACTAATTATAACCACCTTTTGGAAAATCCATGTTGCAACCTTTGTTACTAATTATAATCAACTTTGGGCAAATCAGTAATTTTTAAATCAATGTATGAAAGCATTTTATCAATTGGATTAATCTCACCCATAGGTTAATTTCATTATTCATGCCACTGAATATAACCACCTATGGGAAAATTAGTCTCTTCCACCCTTTTTATCTTTTTGTTCCCATCATTTCCTTCTTTCAAGGGACCAATCCTCGACCCCTTTTTTCCAACCAGTCCCTTAAGGGGGTATTTATATTTCATGCATTACTATGGAATTTATAGGCATATAGGACCTTTCCATTCTTTGAGAAGATCTTACTATGCTTATAGCTTGCAATGCCTTCCAAAATAGGGGCAAACTATAGACACCTAAAACTAGCCACTACTAGATTTTGATTGAACTTCATATTGAATCTTACCAACCATTACAAATACAAATTAAGCCTAATAATCTTTAAACCTCCTAAATTTGCTTGTACATCATTCATCAAAGCTTGAAATCACATTGAAACATCCCTAATTGGGGTATCTTATTATATGCAACCATAACCTATCTTGGATTCATCCCTAGTCATATTTTGACATCACGATAGTCAATTTAGCCTATGGACCTTTAAATGGGGCACATGAAAAAATATCAAATCTTGAAAGAGCTAAATGGCTAATCAGAATCAATTAACAAGCTAAACTAAATTAAATGCCTAGTTGAATTCTCCATGTGTAATTAATGAATATCATAAAAAGGAAAATTTAAAATGAAAATATGTTAGCCTTTCATAATTGCCTTTGTGAGTTGTCAATCTCTTCAAAAATATTCTAAAATATATGTTTTGGAGATCCATGCCTATTCATTGTAAATCATGATTAATTGAAAATTATTAACTCTACTAGGGTTATATTTGATTCACCTAAGTTAGGTTTAAACCCATTCCATTTTTAAAATCCACATTAACTCTCTAATGGTTAGAGTTAAATCCATTTGCTATAAATACAATGACATGCCAAGTGAATTTTAAGCTCTCATAAGCCAAAGTTATAATACAAATATGGAGAACGACAAGCCATTTGATTTAGTGTTATAATACCACAATTGCCTTGCAAAGAATGTTATAATGCCAAAATCTTGAGCCAATATACATCAAGCCACATCAAATCCATTAGTGATAATGAGATAAGGTGCCAACAAGATTCATTTTCCAAAGACTCTTTGATGCACAAGCTAAGCAAGCCACTCAACAAAGCATTTGGAGCTCCTAAGGAAGGTAAAGGATTTATTGTATTTTATGTTTTAGTTATGATTTTCATTTGGTTTGGCTCTTATGTCTACCTCAAAACATGAGGTAAAATATAATATATCATGTGAGGCCCATAAATCCAAATACTCAACAATATATTAGGGCCCATGGTCATTTACCCTGATAAAATAATTTTATATTTATCATGCACCAACTGCACCTAGATCACTAACCCTAGGTCATAAATTTTACCTTTCTCTAATATCAAATGAAAAAGGTGACCACATATAGTGGCACCTTCCCATCTGATTTGTGCTAGATCACATGAGCTATCACAAGGCCAATAATATCCTTTCATATATCTAGAATTAATAACACGTGCACATCAAACAAATACACTAGTAACCCATCAAAATATCTCTCTAAGCTAGTCACCCATAAATCTAAGGCTTGTCTCTCAAGATCTATCTCAGGGGTATCACAAATAATAGGAGTACCTACAATAGTGTTGGAAATATTGTCATTGATGTCAAAGGTTTAGTATTATTGGTGATAAAGGCCCCATTGCATTTAATGTTGTTTATCTTGGCTAATATGAGTTAATATTTATTTAATATTAACGAATATATTTTTGGTTGCATATGAGACAAAAAAAGGGCCCATGGAGAAGTTGAAGAGCCATGGGATAAAGACAAAAGAAGGATGGGATGCATTTTCCCATGAAGAGTCATCTTGGGGAATACCAAGAGTCACCAAGTGAAGACAAAAGAGTAAGGGTGCAATTTCTCATGAAGGGACACTTTGAGGAATATGAAAAGTCACCAAAGATAAGGACAAAAGTGGGAAGGACATTTTTGGTCATGAAGGGTCACCACATGACTTTTCAAAGACTTGAATATGAAGGGTCATCCAAGATTGGTGCCATTTTCCATGAGGATTGTGTCAAGATACCTACTCCTTAAGAGCATAATTGATTACCTTTGTATAAGCAACTAAACATAGAATTTAACCAGAAGTAATATGTAACTAGAATTCAAAAACAACACAGAATATGAGAGACAATACAATCTTGTATTACCACTCTTCCAGAAGGAAATATAATGAATAAATAACACTCTTCCCACACCTCTTGGGCATACCAGTAATTCTCCCTCAACAATTCTCTATCTCAATTACAAACCAATCAACTCAAACATAGAGTTATTGTTTCCACTAGTTAGTAACAATACTGCCAGTCCACCAAGTACTCAAAGTACTCCAAGTAGATCTCCCTGATATTGCACCTTGTTGTGTTGCAAATCTCCTTTGACCTTGCTACCCCATACATCTCCTTTGACCTTGCACACACACACACACACACCTGCAGATCAACTGATCTTACTTACCATGTAGATTTTCTTCCTGATCTTGTACAACCTAAAAATCAACCTAGTCTTGCACACCTACAAACCTAGATCTTACATACATTGGAAGAACCCTTGTCCTTACCTTTGCAAGTCCTTATGATTCTACAACTTTACAATACATCCCCATGGGTCTCTTAAATAGATCCCATACAAACAACAATTAGACTTCCTAATTACAATAATTAGAAACACAGACTCAAGACTAAAATTAGTCTTTACATGCAAACAACCGGTTCGTTAAACTAATTCTTTGTGTAACTAAAAATTTTGGAACCGCATAGGTGACTCACGTTAGTTCTTGTCTATTTGGAGATGACCCACATAGGTCGATCCCTGACCGATGTCGATAGCTTCTGGTCTACTACTAACAGACATCAGTTTGCTTGATTGACATCGGTTACTATGACACTCAGCAACCTCCTCCATGTTTTCATACCTATGAAGATTTTTAGCTCCACAACCTAACAATCTCCCACTTGGAGATAAATAGCTACACCTGTACTTGTACCTATACATCATCTAATTTTGTTTCTTGGCTTGTATCCCTCTTCAAGTTCAATCTTGAAGACCAACCACCATAGTGAACCCTATGGTGCTTCTCCTGTCATCCAAGTAACCTCCCATATCCAAATTTACATACCCATGTAAAGAAGTGCCTGACCCTGCATAGCATGAATCCCTACTGCTGGTCCCTCTCAAATACCTGAGAATCCATTGAACTACTTTCTAGTGCTCCTTTCCTAGATTGGCCCCAAACTTGCTAACAACTCCCACTACTTGGGTAATATCAGGTCTAGTACACATGTATTCAATCGCATCATGTGATTTGGGACACGGTTCTGTGAACTATCCATCCATAGGTGTGCTAACTAGTTCTGCATCCTGCATATTGAATCTCTCCACTACCTTATTCACATAATCATCTAGAGACAAAATCAACCTGTGATCTTCCCTGTCTCTAGAAATACTCATGCCAAGGATTTTTGCTCCTGAATCCTTCTTGGCACAATCTGAGCTACTTTTACCTTTAGCTCAGTAATTCCCTGCATGTATGAACCTGTAACAAGCATATCATCCACATACATTTATAGGATAATGTAGCAACCATTATCCAACCTAGTAAAATAAACACAGTTATTACATTAGCATTGACTAAAGCCATGCTTTGTCATACACCTGTCAAACCTATACCACTATCTTGGAGCATGCTCAAGACCATATAACCAAGCCTTCTATCTCACGTGTCCATTCTCTCCTTTCTTTAACTTGGGAATCCATTCATCTTTTAGTGCTTTCTTCCCGGCTGGAAACTCTACCAAATCTCCCATTTGGTTCTCTTGTAAAGAATTCATGCCATGCTCCCACTGTTTCCTGGATTCTACCTGCATTGCCACTTCAAAACTTCCTGGTTCTTGACCATCAATGAGCAACAAGTTCAAGTAGTATAAAGAAGGAGAATAATGAATTTGAGGCTTACTTATCTTTTTAGTCCTCCATATGGGCATTTGAGACTCCTTGACAGCTTGTTGTCTGCCCAAAATCCATTCTCTAGTCGACCCTGGTCTGCACCTGACCGATGTCGATTCCACCAGATCATCGATGCCAATTCTCTGACTGACATCGGTGTCCACCTTGTCACAGACATTGGTTCCCTGATTGATATCAATCTCCACCTACTCAACACCACTGACTCTGGTTTACACATGATCGGCATCGGTACCTGCCTGTTTGACATCGATTCTCACCTGATCGACATCGGTAACTGTGTTTTCCTATGAATGATGATTTTTACCCTCGAGCTCACTTTGGATAATAACCTTGTCTAAATCAACACTGCCTTGCTCAAAATTATTTATCCCCTTGAGCTGATCTCTATCCATCATCTTCTCCATGAAAACCAAGGCTTTCCAATTATTCACTTTGTTAAAAACATCAGATTTTCTCTTTATGCAATAAACTCGATCCTTTCTTGTAGCATTAGTAACAAGAAAATTCACTTTCTTTTATTTCTTATAGAAATCTCGATCTATGCTTTTCAAATCTGAACTTTTACCTTTTGAATCAAGAACATGCATCCCCTTCTCACTCATGTGACCAAGCCTACAGAGCCACATCTTTTCATCTACATCTGAAGTAGATAAAATAGAAGGAGAATCAGTAATACAAGTAGATAGATAAAGAGTACCTACTTTCTTCCCACAAGCTAATTCAAGTGCACCCTTGGAAACTTTCCAAGATTCCACTTTGAGAGTAACTTTGCAACCTTCATCACCTAACTTTCCTATAGAAATTAGACTCCTCTTCAGGACTGGGACATGCATGACCTCCTTCAACACCCATGTGTTGCCCATCTGTAATTTTTTCCACACTTTCCCTTTGCCAACAATTTGACAAGGCTCACCAACCCCTAAATAAATCTTTTCAAATTATCCATGGACATAAACATGGAAAAATAATCTATTTGGGGTTGGATGGAAAGAGGCAACAAAATATAAAACCCAAGATTCTACTTTATCTAAGGAACATACAAGAGCATCCTATGCAACAATACCTACAACATCTACTTCTTTATTTCCTTCATGTTGATCTTCTACCAACCAACAATCTTTCTTTACCTACCCTTTCTTTTCATAATATAGTAATCAATAATTCTTGCCATTGAATTCTTCCATTCTTAGTGTACTTTCTTCTACCATTGCTTTACTCCCACTCAATCAAAAACCCTTGAGAGTGACCTGTAATCAACAAACACTTAACATGCTCTAACCACCTGTTAGTGTACCTAACCAAGCTCTAACATGATACCAATTATCAAGATCCCTACTCCTTAAGAGCACAATTGATTACCTTTGTATAAGCAACTAAACACAAAATTTAACCAAAAGTAATATGTAACTAGAATTCAGAAACAACACAAAATATGAGAGACAATACAATCTTGTATTAACACTCTTCCAGAAGGATATACAATGAAGAAATCACACTCTTCCCACACCTCTTGGGCATACCAGTAATTCTCCCTCACGAGTTCTCTCTCTCAATTACAAACCAATCAACTCAAACACAGAGTTGTTTCCACCAGTCAATAACAATACTGCCAGTCCACCAAGTACTCAAAGTACTCCAAGTAGATCTCCCTGATCTTGCACCTTGTTGTGTTGTAGATCTCCTTTGACCTTGCTACCCCATAGATCTCCTTTGACCTTGCACACACACACACACTTGCAGATCAACTGATCTTACTTACCATGTAGATCTTCTTCCTAATCTTGCACAACCTGCAGATCAACCTAGTCTTACACACCTACAAACCTAGATCTTACATACCTTAGAAGAACCCTTGTCCTTGCCTTTGCAAGTCTTTATGATTTTACAACATTACAATACAGCCCCATTGGTCTATTAAATAGATCCTATATAAACAATAATTAGACTTCCTAATTACAATAATTAGAAACATAGACTTAAGACTAAAATTAGTCTTTACATGCAAATAATCGGTTTGTTAAACTAATTGTTCATGTAACTAACAGTTTTCAAACCACACAGGTGATTGACATCAGTTCCTATCTATCTAGAGATGACCGACATTGGCTGATCCCTAACCAATGTCAATAATGTTTGGTCTACTCCTGACCAATGTCAGTTTGCCTGACCACCATCGGTTACTGTGACACTCAACAACCTCCTCCATGTTTGCATACCTCTGAAGCTTTTTAGCTCCATAACCTAACAATATCCCACTTAGAGATAAACAACTACACCTGTACCTATACCTATACATCATCTAATTTTGCTTCTTGGCTTGTATCCCTCTTCAAGTTCAATCTTGAAGACCAAACACCACAGTGAACCCTATGGTGCTTCTCCTATCATCCAAGTAACCTGCCATATCCAAATCTACATGCCCATGTAGAGAAGTGCCTGACCCTGCATAGCATGAATTCCTAATGTTGGTCCCTCTCAGATACTTGAGAATCCACTGAACTGCTTTCCAGTGCTCCTTTCCTAGATTGGCCCCAAACTTGCTGACAACTCCCACTGCTTGGGTAATATCAGGTTTAGTACACATGTACTCAACCTCATCATGTGATTAGGGACACTATTCTGTGAACTGTCCATCCATAGGTGTGCTAACCAGTTCTGTATCCTACATATTGAACCTCTCCACTACCTTATTCACATAATCATTTGGAGACAAAATCAACCTATGACCTTTCCTGTCTCTAGAAATACTCATGCCAAGGATTTCTGCCCCTGAATTCTTCTTGGCACACCTTTGAGCTACTTTTACCTTTAGCTCAGCAATTCCCTGCATGTATGAACCTGTAACAAGCATATCATTCACATACAGTAATAGGATAATGTAGCAACCATTATCCAACCTGGTAAAATAAACATAGTGATTACATTGACATTGACTAAAGCCATGCTTTGCCATACACCTGTCAAACCTATACCACTATCTTGGAGCATGCTCAAGACCATATAACCTAGCCTTCTATCTCATGTGTCCATTCTCTCATTTATTTAACTTGTAAATACTTTCATCTTTCAGTGCTTTCATCTTAGATGCCAACTCTACCAAATCTCATGTTTCATTCTCTTCCAAAGAATTCATGCCATGCTCCCACTGTTTCCTGGATTCTACCTGCATTGCCTCTTCAAAACTTCTTGGTTCTTGACCATTAGTGAGCAATAAGTTCAAGTAGTATAAAAAAGGGAATAACAAATTTGAGGCTTACTTACCCTTTTAGTCCTCCATATGGGTGTTTGAGACTCCTTGACAGCTTGCTGTCTATCCAAAATCCATTCTCTGGTCGACCCTGGTCTACACCTGACCAATGTCGATTCCACCTGATCGCCAATGTCAGTTCTCTAACCAACGTCAGTGTCCACCTTGTCACCAACATCGATTCCCTGACTGACATCAATCTCCACCTACCTGACACCACTGACTCTGGTCTGCACATGACCGACATTGGTACCTGCCTATTCGATGTCAGCTCTCACCTGATCGACGTCGGTAACTGTGTTTTCCTGTGAGTGATGATTTTTACCTACAAGCTCACTTTGGATCATAACCTTGTCCAAATCAACACTGCCCTGCTCAAAATTATTCATCCCCTTGAGCTGATCTCTATCCATCATCTTCTCCATGAAAACCAAGGCTTTTCAGTTCTTTAATTTGTCAAAAATATCAGATTTCCTCTTTATGCAATAAACCCAATCCTTTCTTTTAGCATCAGTAATAAGAAACCTCACTTTCTTCTGTTGCTTACAAAAATCTCAATTTATGCTTTCTAAATCTGAACTCTTACCTTTTGACTCAAGAACATGCATCCCCTTCTCACTCATGTGACCAAGCCTATAGAGCCACATCTTTGCATCTACATCTAAAGTAGATAAAATAGAAGGAGTATCAGTAATACAAGTAGATAGATAAAGAGTATCTACTTTCTTACCACATGCTAATTCAATTTCACCCTTGGAAACTTTCCAAGATTCCACTGTGAGAGTAACTGTGCAACCCTCATCACCCAACTTTTCTACAGAAATTAGACTCCTCTTCAAGACTAGGACATGCATGACCTCCTTCAACACCCATGTGTTGCCCATCTGCAATTTCAAACGCACTTCCCCTTTGCCAACAATTTGACAAGGCTCACCAACCCCTAAATAAATCTTTCCAAAGTCTCCATGGACATAATCATGGAAAAATACTCTATTTAGAGTTGCATGAAAAGAGGCAACAAAATCTAAAACCCAAGACTCTAATTTATCCAACGAACATACAAGAGCATCCTGTGCAACAATACTTGCAACATCTGCATCTTTATTTCCTTCATGCTAATCTTCTACCAACTAACAATCTTTCTTTACCTGCCCTTTCTTTCCACAATACAGTAATTGATAATTCTTACCATTGAATTCATCCATTCTTAGTGTACTTTCTTCTGCCATTGCTTTAATCCCACTCAATTAGAAACCCTTGAGAGTGACCTGTAATCACCAAACACTTAACATGCTCTGACTACTTGTTAGTGTACCTAACCAAGCTTTTACATGATACCAATTATCAAGATCCCTACTCCTTAAGAGCATAATTGATTACCTTTGTATAAGCAACTAAACACTAAATTTAACCAAAAGTAATATGTAACTAGAATTTAGAAATAGCACAAAATATGAGAGACAATGCAATCTTGTATTAACACTCTTCCAAAAGGGAATACAATGAAGAAATCACACTCTTCTCACACCTCTTGGGAGTACCAATAATTCTTCCTCAAGAGTTCTCTCTCTCAATTACAAACCAATCAACTCAAACATAGAGTTGTTGTTTCCACTAGTCAGTAACAATATTGCCAGTCCACCAAGTACTCAAAGTACTCCAAGTAGATCTCCCTGATCTTGCACCTTATTCTATTATAGATCTCCTTTGAACTTGCTACCCCACAGATCTCCTTTGACCTTACACACACACACACCTACAAATCAACTGATCTTACTTACCATGTAGATCTTCTTCCTGATCTTGCACAACCTGCAAATCAACCTAGTCTTGCACACCTGCAAACCTAGATCTTACATACCTTGGAAGAACCCTTGTCTTTGCCTTTGCAAGTCCTTATGATTCTACAACTTTACAATACAGCCCCATGGGTCTCTTAAATAGATCCCATACAAACAATAATTAGACTTCCTAATTACAATAATTAGAAATGCAAACTCAAGACTAAAATTAGTCTTTACATGCAAACAACCATTTCGTTAAACTAACTGTTCATGTAACTAATAGTTCTAGAATCGCACAAGTGACCGACATCAATTCCTATCTATCTAGAGATGACCAATGTCAGCCGATCCCTAATTGATGTTGGTGGCTTTTGGTCTACTCCTGACCGACATCGGTTACTGTGACACTCAACAACCTCCTCCATGTTTGCATATCTATGAAGCTTTTTAGCTCCACAACCCAATAATCTCCCACTTAGAGATAAATAACTACACCTGTACCTATACCTTTACATCATCTAATTTTGTTTCCTAGCTTGTATCTCTCTTCAAATTCAATCTTGAAGACCAACCACCATAGTGAACCCTGTGGTGCTTCTCCTGTCATCCAAGTAACCTACCATATCCGAATCTGCATACCCATGTAGAGAAGTGCTTGACCTTGCATAGCATGAATCCCTACTGTTGGTCCCTCTTAGATACCTAAGAATCCACTTAACTACTTTCCAATGCTCCTTTCTTGGATTAGCCCCAAACTTGCTGACAACTCCCACTACTTGGGTAATATCAGGTCTAGTAAAAATGTACTCAACCTCATCATGTGATTTGGGACATTGTTCTATCAACTATCCATCCATAGGTGTCCTAACTGGTTTTGCTGCCTACATATTGAACCTCTCCACTACCTTATTGACATAATCATCTAGAGACAAAATCAACTTGTGATCTTCCCTGTCTCTAGAAATACTCATGCCAAGGATTTTTGCTCCTGAATCCTTCCTGGCATACCTCTGAGCTACTTTTACCTTTAGCTCAGCAATTTCTTACATGTATGAACCTGCAACAAGCATATCATCCACATATAATAACAAGATAATGTAGCGACCATTATCTAACCTAGTAAAATAAACATAGTGATTACATTGACATTGACTAAAGCCATGCTTTGTCATACACCTATCAAACCTATACCACTATCCTAGAGCATGCTCAAGACCATATAACCTGGCCTTCTATCTCACATGTCCATTCTCTCCTTTATTTAACCTAGGAATCCATTCATCTTTCATTGGTTTCATCCTAGCTGGCAACTCTACCAAATCTCCTGTTTGGTTCTCTTCCAAAGAATTCATGCCATGCTATCACTGTTTCTTGGATTCTACCTACATTTCCACTTCAAAACTTCCTAGTTCTTGACCATCAGTGAGCATTAAGTTCAAGTAGTATAAAGAAGGGGAATAATGAATTTCAGGCTTACTTACCCTATCAATCCTCTATATGGGCATTTGAGACTCCTTGACAGCTTGCTGTTTGCGTAAAATCTATTCTTTGGTCGACCTTGGTCTACACCTGACCGATGTTGATTCCACTTGATCACCAAAACTGGTACCCTGACTGACGTCGGTGTCCACCTTATCACCGACGTAGGTTCCCTAACTAACATCGATCTCCACCTACCCGACACCACCGACTCTGGTCTACACATGACCAACATTGGTACCTGCCTATTTGACATCGGTTCTCACTTGACCGACATCAGTAACTGTGTTTTCCTGTGAGTGATGATTTTTACCCACAAGCTCACTTTGGATCATAACCTTGTCCAAATCAACACTGCCCTGCTTAGAATTATTTAGCCCATTGAGCTGATCTCTATCCATCATCTTCTCCATGAAAACCAAGGCTTTCTAGTTCTTCACTTTGTCAAAAACATCAGATTTGCTCTTTATGAAATAAACCTGATCCTTTTTTTTAGCATCAGTAACAAGAAACCTCACTTTCTTTTGTTGCTTATAGAAATCTTGATCTATGCTTTCTGAATCTGAACTCTTACCTTTTAACTCAAGAACATGCATCCCCTTCTCACTCATGTCACCAAGCCTACAGAGCCACATCTTTGCATCTACATCTAAAGTAGATAAAACAGAAGGAGAATCAGTAATACAAGTAGATAGATAAAGAGTACCTACTTTCTTACCACATGCTAATTCAAGTGCACCCTTGGAAACTTTCCAAGATTCCACTGTGAGAGTAACCATGCAACCCTCATCACCCAACTTTTTTGTAGAAATTAGACTCCTCTTCAGGACTGGGACATGCATGACCTCCTTCAACACCCATGTGTTGCCTGTCTATAATTTTAGCCACACTTCCCCTTTGCCAACAATTTGACAAGGCTCACCAACCCCTAAATAAATCTTTCCAAAGTCTCCATGAACATAATCATGGAAAAATACTCTATTTGGGGTTGCATGGAAAGAGGCAATAGAATCAAAAACCCAAGATTCTACTTTATCCAAGGAACATACAAGAGCATCCTATGCAACAATACCTACAACATCTACTTCTTTATTTCATTCATGCTCATCTTCTACCAACCAACAATCTTTCTTTACCTGCCCTTTCTTTCCACAATACAATAATTGATAATTCTTACCATTGAATTCCTTCATTCTTAGTGTACTTTCTTCTGCCATTGCTTTACTCCCACTCAATCAGAAACTCTTGAGAGTGACTTGTAATCAACAAACACTTAACACGCTCTGACCACCTGTTAGTGTACCTAACCAAGCTCTGACATGATACCAATTATCAGGATCCCTACTCCTTAAGAGCACAATTGATTCCCTTTGTATAAGTAACTAAACATAGAATTTAACCAGAAGTAATACGTAACTAGAATTCAAAAACAATACAAAATATGAGAGACAATACAATCTTGTATTAACACTCTTCCAGAAGGATATACAATGAAGAAATCACACTCTTCCCACACCTCTTGGGCGTACCAGTAATTCTCCCTCATGATTTCTCTCTCTCAATTACAAACCAATCAACTCAAACACAGAGTTGTTTCCACCAGTCAGTAACAATACTGCCAGTCCACCAAGTACACAAAGTACTCCATGTAGATCTCCTTGATCTTGCACCTTGTGTTGCAGATCTCCTTTGATCTTGCGACCCCATAGATCTCCTTTGACCTTACACACACACACACTTGTAGATCAACTGATCTTACTTACCATGTAGATCTTCTTTCTAATCTTGCACAACCTGCAAATCAACCTGGTCTTGCACACCTACAAATCTAGATCTTACATACCTTGGAAGAACCCTTGTCCTTACCTTTACAAGTCCTTATGATTCTACAACTTTACAATACAACCCCATGGGTCTCTTAAATAGATCCCATACAAACAATAATTAGACTTCCTAATTACAATAATTAGAAACACAGACTCAAGAATAAAATTAGTCTTTACATGCAAACAATCAGTTTGTTAAACTAACTATTTGTGTAACTAACAGTTCTAGAACCACACAGGGGATCGACGTCGATTCTTATCTATCTAGAGATGACCGATGTCAGCTGATCCTTGATCGATGTCGGTAGCTTCTGGTTTACTCTTGACCGACAACAGTTTGCCTGACCGATGTCAGCTAATGTGACACTCAACAACCTCCTCCATGTTTGCATACCTGTGAAGCTTTTTAGCTCCACAACCTAACAATGTCCCACTTATAGATAAACAACTACACCTGTACCTATACCTATACATCATCTAATTTCGTTTCCTAGATTGTATCCCTCTTCAAGTTCAATATTGAAGACCAACCACCACAGTGAACCCTGTGGTGTTTCTCTTGTCATCCAAGTAACCTGCCATATCCGAATCTACATACCCATGTAGAGAAGTGCCTAACCCTGCATAGCATGAAGTCTTTTTACTGGTCTCTCTCAGATACCTAAGAATCCACTTAACTACTTTCCATTGCTCTTTTCCTAGATTGGCCCCAAACTTGCTGACAACTCCCACTACTTGGGTAATATCAGGTCTAGTACACATGTACTCAACCTCATCATGTGATTTGGGACACTGTTCTGTGAACTATCCATCCATAGGTGTGCTAACCAGTTCTGCATCCTGCATATTAAACATCTCCACTACCTTATTCACGTAATCATCTGGAGACAAAATCAACCTGTGATCTTCCCTCTCTCTAGAAATACTCTTGCCAAGAATTTCTACTCTTGAATCTTTCTTGGCACACCTCTGAGCTACTTTTACCTTTAGCTCAGCAATTCCCTGCATGTATGAACCTGTAACAAGCATATCATCCACATATAGTAATAGGATAATGTAGCAACCATTATCTAACCTAGTAAAATAAACACAATGATTACATTGACATTGACTAAAGCCATGCTTTGTCATACACCTGTCAAACCTATACCACTGTCTTAGAGCATGCTGAAGACCATATAACTTGGCCTTCTGTCTCATGTGTCCATTCTCTCCTTTCTTTAACCAAGGAATCCATTTGTCTTTCAGTGCTTTCATCTTAGCTGGAAACTCTACCAAATCTCCTATTTGGTTCTCTTCCAAAGAATTCATGCCATGCTACCACTATTTTTTGGATTCTACCTGCATTGCTTCTTCAAAACTTCCTAGTTTTTGACCATCAGTGAGCAACAAGTTCAAGAAGTATAAAGAAATGGAATAATGAATTTGAGGTTTACTTACCCTTTTAGTCATCTATATGGGTGTTTGAGACTCTTTGACAGCTTGTTATCTGCCCAAAATCCCTTCTCTGGTCGACTCTGGTCTACACCTGACCGATGTCAATTTCACCTGATCACTGACACCAGTTCCCTGACCGACATCGATATCCACCTTGTCACCAATTTCAGTTCCCTAACCAACATCGATCTCCACTTGCCTGACACCACTGACTCTAGTCTACACATGACCGACATTGGTACCTGCCTGTTCGACATTGGTTCTCACATGACCAATATCGATAACTGTGTTTTCCTGTGAGTGATGATTTTTACCCACAAGCTCACTTTGGATCATAACCTTGTCCAAATCAACACTGCCCTACTCAAAATTATTTAGCCCCTTGAGTTGATCTCTGTCCATCATCTTCTCCATGAAAACCAAGGCTTTCTAGTTCTTCACTTTGTCAAAAAAATCATATTTCTTCTTTATGCAATAAACTCGATCCTTTCTTGTAGCATCAGTAACAAGAAACCTCACTTTCTTCTATTGCTTACAAAAACCTTGATCTATGATTTCTAAATCTGAACTCTTACCTTTTGACTCAAGAACATGCATCCCCTTCTCATTCATGTGACCAAGCCTACAAAGCCACATCTTTGCATCTACATCTGAAGTAGATAAAATAGAAGGAGAATCAATAATACAAGTAGATAGATAAAGAGTACCTACTTTCTTACCACATGCTAATTCAAGTGCACCCTTGAAAACTTTCTAAGATTCCACTGTGAGAGTAACTATGTAACTCTCATCACCTAACTTTCTTGCAAAAATTAGACTCCTCTTCAAGACTGGGACATGCATGACCTCCTTCAACACCCATGTGTTTCCCATCTACAATTTCAGCCGTACTTCCCCTTTGCCAACAATTTGACAAGGCTCACCAACCCCTAAATAAATCTTTCCAAAGTTTCCATGGACATAATCATGGAAAAATACTCTATTTGGGGTTGCATGGAAAGAGGCAACAGAACCTAAAACCCAAGATTCTACTTTATCCAGGGAACATACAAGAGCATCTTGTGCAATAATACCTGCAACATCTACTTTTTTATTTCCTTCATGCTGATCTTCTACCAACCAACAATCTTTCTTTACCTACCCTTTCTTTCCACAATACAGTAATTGATAATTCTTGCCATTGAATTCCTCCATTCTTAGTGTACTTTCTTTTGCCATTACTTTACTCCCACTCAATCAGAAACTTTTGAGAGTGACCTTTAATCAACAAACACTTAACACGCTCTGACCACCTATTAGTGTACCTAACCAAGCTCTGACATGATACCAATTATCAGGATCCCTACTCCTTAAGAGCACAATTGATTACCTTTGTATAAGCAACTAAACATAGAATTTAACCAGAAGTAATATGTAACTAGAATTCAGAAACAACACAAAATATGAGAGATAATACAATCTTGTATTAACACTCTTCCAAAAGAATATACAATGAATAAATCACACTCTTCCCACACCTCTTGGGTGTACCATTAATTCTCCCTCAAGTGTTCTCTCTCTCAATTACAAACCAATCGACTCAAACACAGAGTTGTTGTTTCCACCAGTCAGTAACAATATTGTCAGTCCACCAAGTACTCAAAGTACTCCAAGTAGATCTCCCTGATCTTGCACCTTGTTGTGTTGTAGTTCTCCTTTGACCTTACTACCCCACAGATCTCCTTTGACCTTGAACACACACACACTTGCAGATCAACTGATCTTACTTACTATGTAGATCTTCTTCTTGATCTTGCACAACCTGTAGATCAACCTGGTCTTGCACACCTGTAAAGCTAGATCTTACATACCTTGGAAGAACCCTTGTCCTTGCCTTTGCAAGTCTTTATGATTTTACAACTTTACAATACAGCCCCATGGGTCTCTTAAATAGATCCCATACAAACAATAATTAGACTTTCTAATTATAATAATTAGAAATGCAGACTCAAGACTAAAATTAGTCTTTACATGCAAACAATCGGTTCGTTAAAGTAACTATTCATGTAACTAATAGTTCTAGAGCCACATAGGTGACCAACTTCGATTCCTATCTATCTAGAGATGATTGACATCATCTGATCCCTGACCGATGTCGGCAGCTTCTGGTTTACTCTTGACCAATGTTAGTCTGCCTAATCGACGTCGGTTACTATGACACTCAGCAACCTCCTCCATTTTTGCATACCTGTGAAGCTTTTTAGCTCCATAACCTAACATATTTAAAGGTCACAAAGGGGGAAGGCCAAATGTCATTTGGAAATCTATAAATAAAGGCTTGAGAAGCCATTTATAATATGAGTTGAGAGAGGTTGATTTGATATTGTAATATCTAGCTTAGAAGAGCAATTGTGAGAGATGATTTGTATTTGTTATATCTAGCTTAGAAGAGCAAAAGTGAGAGAGAGGAAGGAGATGTTGTATTGATCTATCATTTGTTGAGATAGAAATAATGAGAGATAGGTGTGTCATATACACAAAGGGGTTGGTGTTCCTGTGGGTTGGTGCTCATGAATTGTTGTTGAGTTGGTGCTTGGCAAAGGGGTTAGTGCTCCTATGGGTTAGTGCTCACGAATTGTTGTTGGGTTGGTGCTCTTGTGGGTTGGTGCTCACGAATAGGTGCTGGGTTGGTGCTTGGCAAAGGGGTTTGAAGCTCTTATGGGTTGGTGCTCATGAATTGTAGTTGAGGTTTATACTTGGCAAAGGGGTATGGTGCTCCTGTGGGGTTGTTCTCACGAATATATTTGAGATTGATTCTTTGTGGTTTTTTCCATATTGGGTTTCCACGTTATATTTGGTGTCTCTCTTTGTCTTGTGTGATGTTTATTTTTTGAGTTTTATTGCATATCTTGAATGATTGATTAAGTGGAATTTGGTTAAAGGAAAGATTTATAAGATATATAATATATGGATTCACCCCCATCTTAGTATATTCCATGCTTAACAATTGGTATCAGAGTAGGTTCTTTTTTGAAAAGTTTTACAGCTTGAAGGTAGATTGGGAAAGCATGATGGCTGGGTCACAAGAAGGATTTTCTACAAATAAGGCACCTTTGTTTGATGGGATGAATTATGCTTTTTGGATCATGAGAATGAAGATTTATTTGATGGCCCTTGGATTCGACATATGGAAATCAGTGGTGGAGGAATATGAAGAACCACAGACATCTACAATTACTCCAACAGAAAAGAAGGCAAGTGAATGTAATGCTAAAGCTTTAAATGCTATTTTGTGTGGTTTATGTGAATTTGAATTTGTTAAAGTTATGCAATGTAAATCTGCTCATGAAACTTGGGTAAAACTTGAGAATATTTACAAAGGTGATGGAAAGGTTTAGCAAGCTAAGTTGTAGAATTTTAGAAGGCAGTTTGAAATTTTGAAGATGGAAGAAGAAGAAGATATAACAAGTTATCTCTTGCAAGTTGATCAGATAGTAAATTAGATTCAAGGTCTTGGAGAAATATTGGAAGAGTCAACAGTGGTGCAAAAGGTTTTGAGATCTCTACCAATGAGATATGATGCAAAGTTTTCAGCAATTGAGGAGATGAAGAATTTAGCCAAGATAAAGATGGATGAGCTTCATGGTATCCTCACAGCATATGAAATGCGGAAAGAACAAGATAAACCCTCAAAGAGAGAAGTGGCTTTCAAGACATCAAAGAAGGAGAAATTTAAGATTCAAGAATCAAGTGATAGTTCTAGTGATGATGAAGATGACAACGAAACACTTTTCATTTCGCAGGCCGAAAAGAGGAACAGGTAAATATCAAGGAAAATTACCTTTTAAATGTTTTTATTGTGGAAAGATTGGACATTTTTCAGGTAGATGCCTAGATAAAGTTAATGATGATAAAGAAGAAAAGCCTACATACAAGAATAATTTTGAAGGCAAATCTAAAAAGGGATTCGAGAAGAAGAGCTTGTTTTCTAAAGATCCTAGCTTAGGCGAAGATAGTGGACTCAGCGATTTAGAAGAAGAAGAGATTCTATTCATGGCCATACATAATAATCAAGAAGAAGAGGAGGAAGCTGAAGTAGATATGGAAGGAGAACTCAATTGTGCCCTAGAAGAGTTAGAAGCTGTTCAGAAGAAGAATTGAATGTTAAAGTGCTAGATCGGAAAGAATGAACAAGAGTCAAAGGAAATGATTGAAGATCTACAAGACACTTTGAAGAAGCCAAGAAGAATGAAGATCTCAAAGCACAACTAAAAATAACAAGAAAAGATTGTGAAAGGTATGTTACTAAAATTGCCTCTTTAAAAGAAGATATTAAGAAAGCAGTCAGTGATGAAGTAATCAATGATTCAAAATTTGAAGATAGCACTAACATGTTGAATAAGATATTGGAAAGTCAAAAAGCATATTCAGATAAGATAGGGATCAGTTTTGAAAAGAAAAAGAGCTATGTTGAAGCTCTGACACAAGAGGAAATAAAAAGGGGAGAAGATAAGAATACAGAGGACATTCCAAATAGAGAAGGCTGGAAGGAACAAAGCTACAAAAGGCAATCAGGTCAGAGATATACAGACAGGTCTTATTTTTATGGCTATTGTTTTTATTGTAATGGATATGGTCACAAGAAAGTAGAATGTAGAAAAAGAGCTAACAATTTTAGAAATAAGGAGAAGGAAAGTTAAATAGAGTCAAGCAGAAGCCACAACTCTTTTACTCCTCTATCAAGCTTTAATGAAGAGACCATAGTGTGCTACAAGTGCAACAACTTTGGATACATAGCTCGATATTGTAGAAGCATGTTTGAGTCAATCAAGAAGGATCAGATTTTCAAAGCTCCATTCATCAAGAAGAAGAATTAGAGTGTCAAAGATCCATTCATCAGGAAGAAGGTGCAGACATGTTCATGGCAGAAGAAACAACCTAAAGATTCTATGATGGTGCAGACAGCTCTGCATGTGAGAGATAAAGATCAACCATGGTTAATTGATAGCAGATGTTTAAGGTATATGATAGGTGATAAAAGTAAGTTCATATCTCTAAATAAGATCAATGGTGGCATAGTGAGATTTGGAGATAAAACCACTGCCAAGATAGCTAGAAAAGGTACTTTGAGTTTGGATTATGGTAGAACTAAGACTAAAAATGTTTTGTATGTAAAAGGTCTTAAGCATAATTTGTTGAGTGTTAGTAAAATTTGTGATCAAGCATACACATTAAGGTTTCATGCTGAAGGTTGTGAGATTAGAAGAAAATATTCAAATGAGTTGATTGCAGATGCTCAAAGGATAGGGAACAATGTATATGTACTGTCAGATATCTTCTCAAAGGCACAATCAAAAGACACATTCAAAGATCAGCGAGAGGAGTTGGGAGTAATTTCTATTACTTCCTACCATTGATGTTCAGCATCAAGTGAGGGGGAGCTAAGTGTTAGCTCCAAGTAGGCCCTTTGACATTGATGTCAAAGGGGGAGAATAACAGATATAGTTATAGGTGCAAAAAATAGGTACAGGGAATAGGTATGAGTTGCTACAATAAGGGGGAGTTATTGTATGTTTTTAGATGATGGTATGTGCAGGTGATAGGATGTGGCAGTTTTAGGATTGAGGCTGCCATCAATGACAAAGGGGGAGATTGTTGGAAATATTGTCATTGATGTCAAAGGTTTAGTATTATTGGTGATAAAGGCCCCATTGTATTTAATGTTGTTTATCTTGGCTAATATGAGTTAATATTTATTTAATATTAATGAATATATTTTTGGTTGCATATGAGACAAAAGAAGGGCCCATGGAGAAGTAGAAGAGCCATGGGATAAAGACAAAAGAAGGATGGGATGCATTTTCCCATGAAGAGTCATCTTGGGGAATACCAAGAGTCACCAAGTGAAGACAAAAGAGTAAGGGTACAATTTCTCATGAAGGGACACTTTGAGGAATATGAAAAGTCACCAAAGATAAGGACAAAAGTGGGAAGGACATTTTTGGTCATGAAGGGTCACCACATAACTTTTCAAAGGCTTGAATATGAAGGGTCATCCAAGATTGGCACCATTTTCCATGAGGATTGAAAGGTCACAAGGGGGGAAGGCCAAAGGTCATTTGGAAAGCTATAAATAAAGGCTTGAGAAGCCATTTGTAATATGAGTTGAGAGAGGTTGATTTGATATTGTAATATCTAGCTTAGAAGAGTAATTATGAGAGATGATTTGTATTTGTTATATCTAGCTTAAAAGAGCAAAAGTGAGAGAGAGGAATGAGATGTTGTATTGATCTATCATTTGTTGAGATAGCAACATTGAGAGATAGGTGTGTGGTATACACAAAGGGGTTGGTGCTCCTGTGGGTTGGTGCTCATGAATTATTGCTGAGTTGGTGCTTGGCAAAGGGGTTGGTGTTCTTGTGGGTTGGTCCTCATGAATTATTGTTGGGTTGGTGCTCGGCAAAGGGGTTGGTGCTCAAGAATAGGTGTTGGGTTGGTGCTCACAAATTATAGCTGAGGTTTGTACTTGGCAAAGGGGTATGGTGCTCCTGTGGGGTTATTCTCATGAATATATTTGAGATTGATTCTCCATGGTTTTTCCCACATTGGGTTTCCATGTTATAACTGGTGTGTCTCTCTCTGTCTTGTGTGATGTTTATTGTTTGAGTTTTATTGCATATCTTGAATGATTGATTAAGTGGAATTTGGTTAAAGGAAATATTTATAAGATACATAATATACTGATTCACCCCTCCTCAGTATATTCCATTCTTAACAAATAGGAATTCCTATAATAAGATGGACATCCTCCAAGGTGATACCCACCTCAATGGTATCCCCATTGATCCCCATCTAAAAGTGTTGGTTAGTTTCTCCCATGTCCCTAAGAACATGGTGATTAAGTCAAAACTTAATGAAATATGATGCATCTACATAATACCTCCAAATCCTAATGTCTTCAATTATGCACGATCATCAACAATCAATCTATCTAACAAATATAGTAACTAAACTCCATATACCAATTGATAGAGTCTCCATCACCTTTTTGAAATATTAAACAACAAAGCATGTATCTCCCTCAATATCAGATAATACCCAAATCACATTATAAAAATTAACAGCATAAGCATTTACATCAAAATTAACTACTTCATCAATTTATTATGACATGTTATCAACATTCTACACTACATCATCCACATAACTAACTATATCAACTAAGAATAAATTCTATAATAAGTTGGACGTGTATATAACTATGTTGGCCCCTGCTAAAATTAAACTAAATTGACCACTTTATATGAAGTCAGACACATAATGTAACTACATCAACCACTCACTACATAGTTATCTAGAAAACCCTAATGCTTTGGCCATTCCATACAAAGTTGAGAATTTATTAAAACTACATTAGATACATAAATACATATTAAATTGGCCAAGATATGTGTGATGGGCTACTTAGACACTATCAAACTAGATCATCCCATATACACATCGTCAACCAACTAGTGACTAACTAGATCATCCAAATATTATGTAATCAGTTGTGGACACTTAATTTTAACCACTTTCATGTCTAAATTATAATCAATGGTGAATTTATATAATCACATTCAAGTTTAACTATAAATTACCAATAGACCTAATTTACCCATACAATAACCATTTTAATTCAAAATCATAATGACACATCCTTGATTGGGGTAATAGATTATATTGCATCATTAATCTTACCAACTACATCCTGAATTAAATCAACCCTTTACAAGTGTCTTGATGGGAAAATTAATTTAATACTTGATTGACAAATAAAAACATTATAAAAACCCACCAATCTTCTAATTATTAATTAATCTCACTTACTCTAGAGTATAATCATTCCTCGAATAGGAAAATCGATAGATTTGGAATTATCCTATTTTTCTAAAATTAAAATTGAAAAATTACCTCATATAGGTGATGTCACTAAATAAATTCAATGAGAAAGAGGAGTGAAGGCAATCTCTTACACATTCCAACAAGACTAATGACTGCACTTTTATTATAGCATGTCTTCCATACTCTAAAATGCCTTAAATGACATATCTTACACACTCCATATGGGTGATCATGTGTTTGAGGATTCAACCTCCACCATTGATCTTGATCTCAAATCAATGGTTCATAAACATCTAAAAAGTCTATAAATAAAAGTACCTTTTATCATTATACACAAACATCTTGATGCAAAATTACTCTATCGAATAACATAATAAGCTTCAATTAATGCTCATGACAAAGCCAAATCAAGCCAAGACTCAAGTGTAGACAAGGAAAGGTGCTTCCTACAAGTATTGTCAAAAACTTCATAGCTTACAATCTGAGCTCAACCTCTTATGATTGATTCTCAATAAAAACTTCTAAGGAGGTATAAATGTTTGTTTTTGTCTTCTAATGTGGATTTCTTGCTTGTTTTTCATATATCTCAACCTAAGGATTAGGTTTGAGATGCTAGTTCTTCAAGTTCATTTTGATTTTATTCACTAATGGATTGGATAAACTCTATTGGATTTCTAATCTACATCAAATACTATTACTAATCTACTAATTTACAACTATGTTGGCAAAACTAATCTCATCCAAATATTATAGTGATTTTTTACACATTTGTCATTAATGCACTAGGCAAAATAACTCTCTTTGACCCTTACCCATTTTCTATCTTAATTCCTACTCTACCCTAAAATTATTTAGGGCATATTTTCCTACATAGATTTATCCTAATAGCTAATTTTGTAAATCTACCTCATTTACAATTAAATTCAACAAAAAATTAAATTTAGTACATTTTTTACATGGATCATATTAGTAGCAACCACTATGTATATTACACCTCGTGTTCCTCACCTTTGTTTCATGGTCTCTTTCATCACTTCTCTAGGTCACACAAAACTCTAGTTTTTTAAAATTGTAAAATTTCAAATGAATAATTAAAATCCTATTTATATTTAAAATTTATAAACTCTTTAGCTATAATAATCTATGAAAATAATTTGTGTTTTACTTTTAACTATGTTTCTACAAGCTCTTTTTCAAAACCACAAAAATTTATATAATCTTGATAATGTTTATAATTTGTCTATAGTTACCCCATATTTTTACAAGCATTTCAATTTTTAAATTAATTTTTAGGTCCACTTAATATCACATACATTGGATGCCTCTTCTATCTACTTCACTATGACTTATATTATACAATAACAAGGTAAGTGAAGGTGTGCACTTTTCAATTCTTTACATTCATTTATGTTTCCAATTTTTACTATAATCAATTAGTTTACTGTTGTATGATTTTAGTCTATCTCAAAGCACCATCCCTTTTTACAACTGTGTGACATATGATGAGCTTAAGGTGGGGCATATGTATACACATAATATTATTAAACTTTATCATTTATTGATGCTTCTCTCTTGTAGGAACCTATTGAGTTTTAATCTCTCTGAGTGTATTCCTTAAAGGGTGTACTAATAAATGGGGTACACAAACCTTTGGTACTTCACAATATTTTTGGTCCCTATACCATTACCTAAAACTAGTACAAGTTACTTTTATCCAATTCCTTAAGTAATTAATACCCATTTATACACTCATATAAGTAATTCACCTTTAAAAATATCCCCTGAATACAAATACAATTTTTTCAATTCATTTTATAGTTATGCCAGTCAGTCAATATTATTGAGAATTCAATGCACATTATAGAACTCCATTGGCCCAAACAACCTCATTTGAAGCCTAATAGTTATATTTATCACTAAACAAGATTGACCTAGATGATATTATCAAATAAACTCTTGGGAGGGTTTAGGGTCAATATTTTATATAAATACCCCCTTCACTTCATTTATAAAAAGAGGAACATTCATTTTTGCATTGCTACTACTCACAATTCTATTATTTCTACATTTAGGGAGTCATTGCTTAGGGTTTTGCCTTGGAAGAAAAGAAGCTTGTCTTTTGGGAAAGTATTAGATGTAAATTTGGATTATTCTATTCTATAGATTATTTATATAGTGTGATCCTTATAAATCCACAAAAATCTATTACAAATCACCATTGGCCAAGGGAGAGATTGAGGCATGACAGGTTCAATTCAAGGTAAGTATTCCTAATTTTTAACCTTTAATTTAGTAGATAGATATTTCACAAAGTAGTATGATTAAAGTTAAAATACTTGATTATTTTACCTCTATATTTACTTTAGTATATTTATCTTTTCATGTTTTCTTTTGTTTATTTAAACCATCCCCATTTGTGTCACAAGATTTAGTGAGCACTAGATTAGATTTATTTTATGTATTGTAGGCCAAGTTAAGGTTATTGCATAATATCATTTGCCTAGGGGATTTATAACCCTCTCCTTTGATATTTTGTGATAAGATATCCCTTAGGTTTAATAGATATGAATTTGTCATGTTCTGATATAAATAACTATGTAATAAATTATTTTGGTAAGATTACATTCTCTAAGACTGGAATCCACTAAGTAGGATAATTTGCAAATCCATTCTAATTTCTTTCATACACATAATATCATCAAGGTTTTTTACACAAATTCATGGGTATTGTGTGATGCAAATAAATTAAAAAAAGATATTATTACTTGATAAGGGAAGGCTAGGAAAGCTTCATCAGTATGATGTTTGTACTTTTACATTTGCATATGCCATCAACCTAGAAGGATGATTTTATAAGGAAGGGAAGAACATTTTTTCCTTGGTACATAATTTGAAGAGATCTACCACATTTTGTTGGGTAACTCATAGACCTTCACTACCTACTTGGGATAGCATTAAAAACCATTTTTCACCAAGTTTGAGCACACAAATATTAATAAGGGACTTCTAATTCATAATATATACTCATTTTGAATAGAACATTTAGGGGTATGTGAAAAGGTCTAGACACAAAGTGTAAAATTTTTACTAGTTAGCCTTTGGGTTCATGTTCTTTACAATAATATCACTACTTGGTCATGCACATGACATGTCATCAATGAAACCAAAAGAAAGATGGGGGAGTGTGGAACCATGAAGGATGATTTTTTTCACACCTTCAACTTTTTATTTACCACATGTGAACTCTCCAAATATTTTCAATGGATATATAGGGCCATCATAGAGGATAACATCACCATGAAAAAGCATGTCAGGAAGATTTATAATGAAAATAACATTTTGATATGTCATTTTTTGGAGATGGAAATGCAAGTATAAATATAGTGATGAATATGACACTATGGATTCTTTCCAAGGGTCATGTTAATTATTAAAACTGTTATATCAATGAATCATCTATTTCACCTATCGTTAAGGTTAAAGTAGAATCATACCAGTCTAATAGTTGTTGATCTAAAAGATCATAAGGGATGTAGAAGATGTGTAAATGGGTTTTTTAAATGATCTAGGATAATAACAAGTATGCTAAATACAAAAAAATACTACATTATTAATTTATAAATCAAATATTCTCTTTAAAATAAGGAAATAAATGTGATTATATAATCAATCCTATTTGATAGAGAAGACGTATGAATTAGATAAACTCTTGAAGGAAAGATTTATTTTCCTTATGAATATTTATGTTTTAACAACTAATATAATATGTTTATACTTGACTCAAAAGAGATCTAGTGAAAATAAACTAAAATAACTAAAAGACAAGAATAAAAGATTACATTGAAAACCAAAGTAAGAGATAGATATAACAACAAACATTACTAAAGAGATATCTAATAAACTAAATCTAAGAAAGAAAAGAAAAACAAACAAAAAAGTAAAATAAAACTAATCTAATAAATAAAATAAATCTATCAATAAGATCAAGTCACAATAAACCTGAATAAATAATATAATAAACTTAATTTAAACTAAATATGAAATAAAAGAAGGAAAAACTATGTCTACTCTAAAGACTAAAGGTTGATGAAGAAAATAAAGATATTAATTAGATAACTTAAGTTAATTGAAGCCAGATAATTAAAACTAGAAACTAAAAGTAAAGAAAATAAAATAATCTAAGTCTAAAATTTATCAAAGAAACTAACTAATATTCAAACTAATTTTAATTAAACAAACTAATTAAACTAAAACCTAAATTAAAAATAAATAAAAGAGAAAATAAATTAAAAATTTAACAAATATTTTGTGACTCTTTGAATAAAGAGACATACTTAAAAGTAAATCAAATTTTATAGAGAAACATCATTTCTAATATAAAAGTTTTTAACATAACAACTAGTACAATATGAATTGATCAAAAAATATGTCCCTCACAATGAAGTGTTCATCGATATTCAGGCCAAGCAATTGGATTCTGCTCATATAATTATAAATATACAATCACCATAAGATATTAAACCTAACATTCCTCAAATGATCATTTTATAAATTGAACAAAGAAATCTAGATATACATGTGCTTGTTAAGCAAGTTACTTAACCATCAGAGAAAGTGTCATTAATCTGTCTACAAAAGTTGTTTATCTCAGAGATATTTCATAGAAAGAAGTGTGAATATGAACTTGAAGTAAATCAAAGTCTTTAAAAATACTTATGTAATGTTCCTCCTCTTTCTGTTAGGACTTGCTCTAAAATCTTAACATTATGTTAGATTTTTTTGTAGGTTAAATAAATAATTATTGTTAATGGGGCATGCATCTTTTTAATAAAGACACCCCATAAAATAAATTTTCTTAGTTTTAGTTTTAGGTAGTTTTTATATTTTGAGCTAATTAATTAGAACTACCTTAGATGGTTTTACCAGTCATGGGTAAAATCTATAAAATCAATGTTTGCAATGTAAAAGGGTTAACAGAGTAAAGGCACCCTTTCATGTACTTGGTTTTTTTAAAATTAATAAAATACTTGTGCACTCGCACTAAGTGAGGACAAGGTTCAAATTATTTGATCAAGGAGTTATCAGGGGTATCAGAGCTTAGTTTTGTCTAGCACAGTGAATTTTGGGAGCTTGGTGAATTCGAAAGAAGGCAAGGTGAAAAGTTAAATTCATGAGAAATCAAATGGCATGAAATAAGGTATGTCATATCAAGCAAATATTTCATTGGTTTAAATGTAATGTCAAAAGTTTGAAAATTTATTAAATTATTTTAATTTTTCAAATACATTTGCATTTAAGCCTGTGTATTTCTCTTATACGACCATCTGGTCATTTTGTCCATTCATGCTCCATTAAATTGTATTCAAACTCCTCATCTGGCATTAAAAATGAATTTCTTAGCATTTAAATGTTTTTAAATTCATTAATTTTTGGCAAAAATAAACTTGTACGGCATGTTTGCATATTGAAAACCTCTATAATTTTCATCCATGGCTGTCATTGTTGATTACATTTATTCTCAGCCCTTTTGAATCCAAAAACACCTAAAAATCTGGTTAAAACGCCTATTTTAAATCCTCAAAGGAAAATCTATCAATTTTTGTGATTTGTACGGCCAATGGTATGGTCTTCCAACACCTTGTCTGAAATTTGAAACCATTTCCAGCAAAAAATACCTCAAAATTTGATTAAACTCATCCAAAACTAGTTTTATACTGCCTGTATGGATTTGTACGACCACAGGGAGTGAGAGCAGGTGCAAAGAGAGGTTGCAGGTGCTGCCATGGTGTCTCAAGCAAAAATGGCACAAGAATAAACTCAGGCAAATATTTTTTATTATGTTTCTAAAGTTTGGTTATCAAAAATTTATCTTAGATGGGTCCCACATGAGAAGCTTGGTTGAGAAGGTTAAAAAGGGAAAAATCTTAAATTTATTTACATAAATGTAATTTTTTTAAAATTTTCCCTCATAGACAAAATCTAGCATAAGTACAAGTTTCTGTGTATTACATTTTGAAAGTTCTCTTAGAGCAATTGGTTAAAGTTATTTTATAAGAAGCTTGCAAGGAGGAGGTCAAGGGTTCAAATCCCTTCTTTTTAGAAGAAATTGATTTAGAATATACTTTTTGCAAAAGGAATATTTCCTTTTAATTTGCTTTTTGTATGCTTTGAAAGTTGTGAAAATCATACTTATTATATAGTGTTATTTTAAAAATAAAAAAAGGGGAATTAAATTCTATTTCTTTTACATTGTTGTGGTGACATAAGGGTGTAATTGGTGGAATAAGGAAGTAATTTGGTGAAATAAGGGTGTAATCAATTGATTTTTGGTGAGGCTAATTGCAAAACCCATAAAAAATTCTTGTTTTTCTTTTTTTCTCTACATGGAAGTTAAGTGAAAAACCCCATAGAAGCAATGTCTTGTGCAGTGAGTGTGATATTTGTTTCATTGATTTTGCATTTTATCACACTTTTATCTATTGCACTTGCTTTTATTTCAAGATGATGAAGATTCAAAACTTGATTTTAGATAGTGATATATTAACAATTTCCAATTATTCTGATTGGAAACGATTGATGGAGGCTTCACTAGTTTTTAATGAGTTATGGGATATTGTCAAGAATAAAAATACCACATTGCCAACATAACAGGCTATATTATATGCATTCAATTTGCATGATTCTAAAGCCTTATCTCTCATTAAATGTTTTTGTATTCATGATACTTATGTTCATATTGAAAATTCTCAACATAGTTACACTACATAGAAAACATTGTCGAATTTGTATGATAAGAAACCTAAGCATAAGAAGATAGATATTTATATGCAGTTCTTTACTTTTTCATTAGATGAAGATGGGGATATGGGAGAATATATGTCTAAGTTGAAAAATTATCACTACAGAGTACACTAAGGCTGGGTTTGAAAAACTAGATGATGACCTCATATTCACTATTGCTTTGAAAGGACTACCTAGGTCCTATAGGAATTTTGTTGAAATGTTGCATGTCTATGACAAGATCACAATCATCACCTTTGATAATTTGGCTGATTTGATCATCCAACATGACCTCTCTCTACCCAATAAATCTAAAAAAACCAAAGAAGCCCATGTTTTATAGTCAAAGCCTAGTTCATCTTCATTTGGGTATCCAAACAATAGAGGAAATAGTTATAGAGGGGGTCAAGGTTATAGAGGAGGTAGATATCAAAATAGAGGTAGGGATTATTCAAATAACCAACAATATAACCAATCAAATTTACATGAAACAAGTGATTGAGGATGTGGTTAAAACTCATATAGGGGCAGAGGTCGAGGTAGATCAGACATTCAGTGTCATAGTTGTGGAAAATTTGGTCACATTGCCTCACAATGTAGGATTCCTTTTGATAAAATTTAGACGCCACAAAAAGTGACTAAGTCTAACTTTGTTCAGTATGCCGATCATGACTATGATTAGTCCAATAATGTTGCCCATGAATCTACATTCACTACTTTGGGGCACATTGATTATATTGAATATGAGACTAGAGATGAGCTCACATATGTATGGGTTTTAGACACAAGAGCAACCAACCACATGAAATTTAGGAGATATTTATTTTGGTCTTTCAAAGTAGCTTCTCTAGCTTCCTTGGCAGATAAGTCTATGCATACACCACTAGGACTTGGATCTATTCGGATTCTTCTTCCTAATGGGTCTATAAAGTACTTGGAAGATGTTTGGTATGTTTCCACATTGAAGAAACACTTAATTTCTTTGGTAAATATTTGAAACAAAGGTTATTAAATTATGCTTGAAAATGGGATCATTTACATCAATTTAGTGAAGGATAATTATAAAACAATGCATACAGGATATGAAGATGGAAACTTGGTTAGATTGAATTGTAAAGTGTTTCCTCCAACTATAGAACTTATGGCACGTGTTGACACAAGTATAGGTACTATGTCTACATAGTGGTTATGGCTTCTCCACTATGGAAATTTGAATATCCACTCTTTAGTGGATTTTTAGAGATATGGTATGGTGAGTGGGTTGCCCACTTTTTGCAAAGATAGTATTCTTTGTGAGTCATGTGTTTTGGGCAAACAAAATCAGGAAAATTTTCCTAAACAGTCATCCTAGAGAGCTAACAGGTGTTTGTAGTTAGTTCGTAGTGATGTATGTGACATGAAAAAGTCATCCATTGGTGGGTGTAGATACTTTGTCTTGTTTATTGATGACTTTTCTCAGACGACTTGGGTATTTTTTATGAAAAACAAATCTAATTTTTTTGCTAAGTTTGTTGATTGGTTACACTTAGTCAAAAAATAAATAGGTTCACATTTGGTCACTCTTCATTCAGATAATGGAGGTGAGTATACCTCAAATGAATTTTTAGATTATTGTCGAGAACATGGCATTCATTGACAATATAGTAATGTGTATACTCCACACCAAAATGGAGTATTTGAATGGATGAACATAACTTTAGAGGGTACAACACGTGCCATGTTTCACTATAAATAACTTAATGATAAGTTTTGGGTAGAAGCCATTGGTACTATAGTGTATTTGAGAAATAGGTCCCCCATAGTTGCACTTTTGGGACAAACTCCATATGAGGCATGGTATGGGTTTAAACCAAAAGTTAAATACTTGAAAGTGTTTGGATGTCTTTGTTTTGCTTTGGTTCCTATTAAACACATAATTAAGTTGGAACCACGAAGTTGAAAATGCATATTTCTTAGTTATTCTAAAGATAAAAAGGGGTTTTGTTTGCTTGCATAGGATACAAGGAAATTAATAATGAGTTGAAAGTGATATTTGATGAGTTTGGGACTATGAACACTACAGATATTGATTCTCAACTTGAAAGATTAGAGAGGAAAAATACAAAAAGAGATAAGGGTTTGAATAATGGGGATAACTCTTCAAATTTGTGGTATGAGGCTCGAATTCCTTCACTTTCCTCCCCTTCATCTACAAGTTCATAGGTTGATGACTTAGAAATTGTTAAAAATTCTCTAAGTCCCCCTTCAAATGATACACACGATGAAAATTCTAGAGTCCCTAATTTGAATAATTTGACTCAGTATCCAAAATGGGCTCAAAGTAATTTTTCTAACTTGAAAGCAGATGAAGTTGGTTTAATAGGGCCCAAGAATTCTCAAAAATAGGTAAATTATGCTATGGTTGTTACTACTTCTTCCTCTGAGCCATCCACTTTTGAGGAGGCATCTACTAAACATGTTTAGCAATAGGCAATGAATAGTGAGTATGATGCCATAGTTAGCAATAATACATGGGTTTTAGTTTATCCTCCTCCACATGTTAAACCCATAGGATGTAAATTGGTTTATAGGACTAAGTATAAATTAGATGGCTCCATTGATAAATATAAGGCAAGACTTGTTTCAAAAGGATATGCACAACAAGAAGGTATTGACTATGAGGAAACATTTGCACCAACTGCCAAATGGTACACTATTCATATGGTACTTGCCTTAGTAGCACAAAATGGTTGGAAAGTACATAAATTGGATGTTAAAAGTGCTTTTTTAAATGGTGATTTATAGGAAGAAGTATATAAGAAACAACCTCAGGGTTTTGAATAGGTGGGTGCCGAACACGAAGTGTGTAAATTGATAAAAGCTTTGTCTGAGCTCAAACAGGCACCCAGGGCTTGGTATGAGAAAATGGATTCATACTTAAAATCCATTGGTTTTCATCATAGTGAATCTAATGATACTCTCTATTTTCAAGTGTAGGGTAAGAAAATGGTAATACTTGTTCTCTATGTCGACGACCTATTTATCACAAGTAATGATGAAAACCACAACAAGTCTATGAAGAAGGAATTAAAAGATGGGTTTGAGATGAAATATCTTGGACTTCTTCACTACTATCTAGGCATATAGGTAACTTAGAAAGAGCATAGTATTTTCATTTCACAAACTAAGTATATTTTTGAGTTATTAGATAGGTTTGGCATGAGTGATTGCAAACTTGCCCTCACTCCCATGGAAAGTAACTTGAAATTGTCTAAGGATGATAGTAGTGCCTTTTTTGATAGAACCACATATAGAAAATTGGTGGGAGGTTTAATATACTTGATGACTACTAGGCTTGATGTTTCATTTAAAGTTATAATTTTATCTAGGTTTATGCATGAGCCTAGAGAAATTCATTGGCATATGACAAAATGAGTACTTCATTACCTTCAGGTAATGAAAACATATGGCCTTGAATACTACCATAACAAGAACTTCAAACTTGTTGGATATTGTGATGCAGATTTTGGTAGATGTGTGGATGATAAAGTGTCAACCATAGGATACACTCTGCATATGGGTTTAGCTGCCATTACTTGGTGTTGTAAGAAGCATGATACAATGAAAATTCATCATTAGAATCAAAGTATATTGCAACATGGGATGCTTCCAAATAAATTGTTTACCTACATTGTATTCTTGAAGATGTTCAGGTTTCTCAGCTTTCTCCTACATAGTTATACATTGATAATCAAAGTACAATCAAGATATCCAAGAATCATGTGTTTCATTCCAGAAAAAACATATCGATGTCAAATACCATTATCTATGAATGTTGGTGGCAAAGAAAGCTTTTGATATAATATATTGCCCAACTACCAATCAGACAACTAACATCTTCACAAAACCCCTTGATAGAATCAAATTTAAAAAAATTAGAAAAATGCTTGGTATGTGTCTAAAGACTTGACTTTGAATCATAGGGGGTTTGTTAGGACTTGTTCCAAAGTCTTAACATTAGGTTAGATTTTTTGGTAGGTTAAATAAATAATTATTATTAATGGGGCATGCATCTTTTTAATAAAGACACCCCCATATAATAAATTTACTTATTTTTAGTTTTAGGTAGTTTTTATGTTTTGAGTTAATTAATTAGAACTACCTTATGGGTTGATTTTCCGTAAAGAGTTGGTTATAGGATTAGTTGGTTTTACTGGTCATGGGTAAAATATATAAAATCAATGTTTGCAATGTAAAAGGGTTAACAGAGTAAGGTCTTTTGAAAATTAATAAAATACTTGTGCACTCGCACTAAGTGGGGATAAGGTTCAAATTATTTGATCAAGGAGTTATCACTTTCCTATGTCACTTTGATCTTATTTTATAATAAATTCCTCTAAATATGGTTAAGGAATAAGTTATAACTGACTTTAGTTAGTTATTGATTATGACTTAATTGACTTTAATTAAGTAAATTAGATTTTAATTGTCACTTAACTCATTTAAAATTTTAAAATATGTCATAAAATCAAAATAATAAATAATAAATCAAGGATACTAACTCTAATTAGGTGGGGTTTCTTAGACATTATAATTACCCAAATAAAATAATTTATGTAAAATATCTAAAACAACACAAGTTATTAAATGAAAAATATCACATCTAACATTTTATCCATATGCATTATATATAAGTTTAAATATTTTTGAACATAACTATCTACTGAGAGGGGGGTAAATCAGTAGATCAACTAAAACTAGTCCTTTAAACACTTTTAATGTAGATTAAATCAAATATGTAGAGATCACACACACAGATTCATATGACACCATATTTATATGTGGAAAACCCAATGTGGAAAAAACCATAGTGAGAATAGCTGCTAGAATATACTATTCTAGTCCAGCCTCATAGTGAAAGCCTCACTAGCAAAACCTCATTGGTTACACATTTAAGGGAACCAACCCTAAGGAGACACCAATCCCCTAGTTTAAGAGTACCCACTCCAAGGAAACACCCACTCCCTAAATAAACACCAACTCGGCTTGTTTAATGGAACCAACTAATTATATCTCTATGGAGCTACAACTCCAATTTACAAAATAGATTCATAAATGATTCCAGCTCCAATTCTCTATTACAATTCCAATCTAAAACTACTCATTCTCTACAAATTATCTTTGTGTGCCTTTCTTCTTCTCTACCCCTCTCTCTATGTGTCTATATATGTATCTATTTGACACACTTCATCTCTCTCACTTTGCTCCTCTGTGTATTTTTTTGTTTGAAAAAATTTAATAATTCTAGTAGCACTTATCTGTATCCTAGATGTCATATATATAAATAATTGATCTAGGGTTATATATGTTCATTGTGTTCACACTTATTTACAAACATATCATGCTCTGTTCTATACTCAATTCATATTTATTTAACTACAAGTTTCCCACATCTAGAACTCATGTACTAACATCATGATTCTTGGTCTCATTACTATATATAGCATTTTATGGACTCTAGTTTTGATGCACATGCACATTTACATAAATTTGATTGGTTACAATGATCAATCTCATTATCTATATCATCATTCATGGCTTACTTTCATATTCCTACATATTCCTACACTTGACCATTAGACTAAAAATATATTTAATATTTATCATTGATCTTACATTTGGTACCATGATCAAATGGTATTTATTAAAATAACTCAACTTTAAAATGCATCCATTTGATCGATCTCTAATAGGCTCACCCTCTCTATTGGATCCTTGTATGCTTTCTAACTTTAACATTCTAACATTTAAAATGCATCCATTGATATTTTAAATTCAAGCTTCTACATGTAATTGGATCTCCAAAGATGCATGATTTTTACTTCTATCTAGTCATTAAATGTTGATCTCTTTATCCCATATCGCTACTTACTGAGTCTTTGGAATTCTTATGCTTCATTGATCTTTCTTAGTCAATAACTTGCCACTGTGTCGATAAAACTCAAGCACTTTATCCCATTTAGTCCACTCACTTCATTGTATCTCCTTTGCATGATTACCTACTCACTGTTAGATCTTCTAACAATCTTGATCTTTATCTCTGCTTATCTCTCAAAAAATATGACACTTGGCATTAACACGTGCCTTCTACACATCACTATCAGTTCCCATTATTGAGACACTTAGAAATCTTGTATTACTCATTGACTTATTGGATTTAAACCATACCATATATTTACTATTCAATGCTCTATGATTATGACACTTATCACTGGAACATTTACTCAGACGTGCCTTTGACAAATTGACTTCGCTACATGTTGTTCGATCTTTAACGTCTAATTAAGTGTTAGTTGTTGATCAAGATGGGACAAATAATAAGTGTAATACTTAGGAAATATTAAGTCCTTTGATCACTACTCAAGCTGATAATTATTAGGTCTAAGGGGCTAGTTTTATAATGATGACAAAGGCTTAAGTTATGGCTTAGGCTACCGGGTCTAGGTTATATCTAGTCAACATCAAAAGATAACATGCATGTTGATGCCATGACTTAAACCCTTAGGGTTTAACTGAGAAACCCTATAGTGTCTGAGAGAAAAATAATTCAAGTTTGAGCTCATTCTTTCTCATTTAAACTTGTTGACCATATATTTAAGATGATCATGAAAACCCCATAATAGATCTTCTATCTGATTCACTTCAAACATCCTTAAATGGTCTATTGTAAAAGCATGACAACTTTACACTATGAAAGTTGTAAAACATGATCTTCTCTCCATCAATGACATCCATAGTGTCCCTTTTGACATCAATGACAATCATATTACCAATAATCTCATGTTGTAAATATTGTCATTGATGTCAAAGGTCTAGCATTATTGGTGATAAAGGCCCCATTGTATTTAATGTTGTTTGTAATAGATATATCTTGGCTAATGTGAGTCAATATTTATTTGATATTAATGAATATATTTTTGGTTGCATATGAGACAAAATAAGGGCCCATGGAGAAGTCAAACAGCCACGGGGTAAAGACAAAAGAAGGATGGGAAGCATTTTCCCATGAAGAGTCATCTTCAGGAATTCCAAGAGTCACCAAGTGAGGACAAAAGAGGAAGGGCGCAATTTCTCATGAAGGGACACTATGAGGAATATGAAAAGTCACCAAGATAAGGACAAAAGTGGGAAGGATGTTTTTGGTCATGAAGGGTCACCACATGACTTTTTAAAGGCAATAATATGAAGGGTCATACAAGTTTGGTGCCATTTTCCATGAGGATTGAAAGGTCACAAAGGGGGAAGGCCAAAGGTCATTTGGAAAGTTATAAATAAAGGCTTGAGAAGCCATTTGTAATATGAGAGAAAGAGGTTGATTTGATATTGTAATATCTAGCTTAGAAGAGCAATTATGAGAGATGAATATGTTTTGTATTCGTTATATCTAGCTTAGAAAAGCAAAGGTGAGAGACAGGAAAGAGATGTTGTAATGAACTATCATTTGTTGAGATAGCAACATTGAGAGATAGGTTTGTGGTATACACAAAGGGGTTGGTGCTCTTGTGGGTTGGTGCTCACAAATTGTTGCTAGGTTAGTGCTCAGTAAAGGGGTTGGTGCTCATGAATTGTTGTTGGGTTGGTGCTTGGCAAAGGGGTTGGTGCTCCTATGGGTTGGTGCTCAGCAAAGGGGTTGGTGATCCTGTGGGTTGGTGCTCACAAATAGTTGCTAGGTTGGTGCTCAGCAAAGGGGTTAGTGCTCCTGCAAGTTGGTGCTTGTGAATATTATTTGGGTTGGTGTTCATTCATATACTTGAGATTGTTCTCCGTAGTTTTTCCCACATTGGGTTTCCACGTTATATCTGGTGTCTCTCTATCTTGTGTGATGTTTATTTTTTGAGTTTTATTACATATCTTGAATGTTTGATTAAGAGGAATTTGGTTAAGGGAAAGCTTTATAAGATACATGATATACTGATTCACCCCCCCCCTCTCATTATATCCCATGCTTAACAATTGGTATCAGAGCAAGTTCCTTCATAAAGGGTTTAACAGCTTGAAGGTAGATCAAAGAAAAGCATAAGATGGCCAAGCAGCTAAAGAAGGACAATCAAGAGTTGAAATTTGTGGTTAAGGCTCTTAAGAAATAGGTATGTATCTTGGATTCTAAGTTTGCTATAGAAGTAAAAGAAAATAAGATATTTATTCAGGATCTTAAGAATCGATTAGAGGATGCAAATTCAATTTTAACATCAAAAGAAGAAGAGTGTAATCAATTGAAGGTTGAGTTAGGTTCTTTAAAGGATAATCATGAGAAGCTTATAATCAAGGTTGAGAAAGATCATGAAATATTAGTCCAAGGAAAGAAGGATGCAAGTTTTGAAGGCAAATCAAAGAAGTCGATCAAGTAGCCCAATGCTTTCAAGTTTTCAAATTCTTTTCATGGCCTTTGTTTTGTTTGTCATCTCATGTTGGTCATAGGGCAAGAGACTATATGAGGAGAAGCAATTAGTTAAAAGGAGATCTCAGTCACATTCAAGAAAAAAGTATGAGAAATATTGTTTTCTTTTGTTGTCATGATGTCAGCGATATTGCTAAATTATGTCAAAATAAAGTAAAAAGATATTCAAGGTATGTCAAAGGATATAGAGCCCCTAAAAAATATGAGAAAAGACAAATTCAGGTTTGGAGACCTAAACTAGTAAAGGTTGATCAGGTTGAGTTTAAAAGTGAAAATGAATTACTTCCTATAGTAGATAAAGAATTGGATAGGAAGGATTGTGTAGAATATCTTGTTACATTTGAACATGGGCTTTGTCAAGATAAGATAGTTGCAAAAGTTGAGAAGATGAAAAACATAGTAAATGATAAGGTTAGTAAGTCAAAAAGGCTAGACATGCTTAAATGGATTCTAAAAGAAAAACACAAGAAGATCAAGGAAGAAATAGAGGAGATGTGGGAATCTCCTGAGATTTGTTTCTAGGACCCTTTTGTGTGGGGTGTCTCTTCTAGGCTTCAAGGAGACACTTTTAAGAAAAATTGAAGCATGGTGGATGCTATTGGGTCTTGGCTATGTTGCATGACAAGAAGGTGAGTTGGTAGATTAATTTGTATATCTTTTGAGGGAATAGATTTTAGAAGAAAATTTTGCATCAGTATTATGGTTTAAGGCTATTAGAATGATTCTTGCATATGTAATGTTTCAAATGATTATGGTCATAAGAAATTAGAATGTTGAAAAAGAGCTAATAGTTTCAAAAAGAAGGAAAAGAATACTCATGTAGATTCAATGAAGAAGGATCAGAGTTTCAAAGCTCCATTCATCAAGAAGAAGGTTCAGACATGTTCATGGCAGAAGAAACAACCTGAAGATTCTATGTTGGTGCAAACAACTTTGCATGTAAGAAATAAAGATCAGCCATGGTTAGTTGATAGCAGGTGTTTGAGGCATATGATAGGAGATAAGAGTAAAGTAGATCAATGGTGACACAGTGAGATTCAAACATTAAACCATTGCCAGGATAGCCAGAAAAGGTACTTTGAGTTTGGATTAAGATAGAACCAAGACTAAGAAAGTTTTGTATGAAAAATGTATTAAGCATAATATATTGAGTGTTAGTCAAATATGTGATCAAGGATATACATTAAAGTTTCATGCAAAAGGTTATGAGGTTAGAAGAAAATATTCAAATGAGTTGATTGTAGATTCTCAAAGGATAGGTAAAGATTTATATGCATTATCAGATATCTTCTCAAAGGCACAATCAAAGGATGCATTCAAATATTTGCAAGAGGAGTTGGGAGTAATTTATTTTACTTCTTGCCATTGATGTTCAGCATCAGTTGAGGGGAAGCCAAGTGTTAGCTCTAGGTAGGCCCTTTGCCATTGATGTCAAAGGGGGAGAATAATAGGTACAGGTATAGGTGCAAAAATAGGTACAAGGAACAGGTACAGGTTGCTACAGTAAGGGGGAGTTACTATATGTTTTTAGATGACAGTATGTGTAGGTGATAGGATGTGGTAGTTTTAGGATTGAGGTTGCCATCAATGACAAAGGCAGAGATTGTTGGAAATATTGTCATTGATGTCAAAGGTCTATCATTATTGGTGATAAAGGCCCCATTGCATTTAATGTTTTTTGTAATAGATATATCTTGGTTAATGTGAGTTAATATTTATTTAATATTAACAAATATATTTTTGGTTGCATATGAGACAAAAGAAGGGCCCATGGAGAAGTCAAAGAGCCATGAGGTAAAGACAAAATAAGGATGGGATGCATTTTCCCATGAAGATTCATCTTGGGGAATTCCAAGAGTCACCAAGTGAAGATAAAAGAGGAAGGGCAGAATTTATCATGAAGGGACACTTTGAGGAGTACGAAAAAGTCACTAAGATAAGGATAAAAGTGGGAAGGACATCTTTGGTCATGAAGGGTCACCACATGACTTTTCAGAGGCAAGAATATGAAGGGTCATACAAGTTTGGCACCATTTTCCATGAGGATTGAAAGATCACAAAGGGGGAAGGCCAAAGGTCATTTGGAAAGCTATAAATAAAGGCTTGAGAAGCCATTTGTAATATAAGAGAAAGAGGTTGATTTGATATTGTAATATCTATCTTAGAAGAACAAAGGTGAGATAGAGGAAAGAGATGTTGTAATGAACTATCATTTGTTGAGATAGCAACATTGAGAGATAGGTGTGTGGTATACACAAAGGGGTTAGTGCTCCTGTGGGTTGGTGCTCACAAATTATTGCTAGGTTGGTGCTCAACAAAGGGGTTGGTGGTCCTGTGGGTTGGTGCTCATGAATTGTTGTTGGTTTGGTTCTCGGCAAAGGGGTTGGTGCTCTTGTGGGTTGGTGCTCATGAATAGTTTTTAGGTTGGTACTCAGCAAAGAGGTTGGTGCTCTTATGGGTTGGTGCTCATGAATAGTTTCTGGGTTGGTGCTCAGCAAAGGGGTTGGTGCTCTTGCAAGTTTGTGCTTGCGAATATTGTTTGGGTTGGTGTTCATTCATATACTTGAGATTGTTCTCTATGGTTTTTCTGACATTGGGTTTCCATGTTATATCTGGTGTCTCTCTCTATCTTGTGTGATGTTTATTGTTTGAGTTTTATTTCATATCTTGAATGTTTGATTAAGAGGAATTTGGTTAAGGGAAAGTTTTATAAGATATATGATATACTGATTCACCCCCCCTCTCAATATATCTTGTGCTTAACATCTCCCCCTTTAGAATTTATTGTAAATTAAATGATCTAATATTTTAATACTTTACTCCTCTAACATTACTTGTATTGGCTTGAACTGAAGTTGTTCATACCAAAACACAACTTGGCTTTTGGCATTGCTTCCCCTTAGGCAATGGTACATTTGTTTACAGAGAGAATTTTCTCTTTTTCTCCCCATTTATTATCAATGACAAAGGGACTCTTTCTAACTATTATCCAAATGTTTCTCCTCCTTTATTAGATAAAGGATTTTTTCCAAGAATCTACAACCATAAACTCATTAAAAAAATTCAAAAATATGTATACCTAAGTTGCCTTTTCTCTCTTCTTCTAGGGATTAATAAGGATTCTATGATTCTTCCCCTAGACTCATGCCCTATCACTAAGATCTAATGATGTGGTGTAAGATCCACCACTCCTGACTTTTATCTCAGATATTCAAATTATTCCTTGGGAAGAGGTTTGATGAATGTGTTTGTAATTTGATACTTTTTTAGCACATATTCTATTATGACCTCTTTATCTACAACCTTGTCTCTTAAAAAGTGATATTTGATTGATAAGTGCTTGGTTTTGGAATGCATCACTAGATTATTCGATATGTTAATAGCACTTGAATTGTCACAAAGAATAGAGATAGGTGATTTATACTCTACCTTGATGTCTTGGAGCATTTGATTAATCCACAAGACTTGAGTGTAACATGCCACTATTGAAACATACTATGCTTCTACTATATAAAGAGTAACTAACTCTTGATTTTTACTCGACCATGAAATAAGTCTAGTTTTAAGGAAGAATGCACTACCACTATTGATTATTTTGTCATCACAATTCTTTCTTAATTAGTATCTATATAAGCTATCAAAGTGAAATCTTCACCTTTGGGATACCACAGTCCATAGCCAATTATGCTATTGATATAATTAAAGATCCTTTTTATTGCATTAACATGTTCTCTTTAAGATTAGATTGAAATATTGTAACAATGCATACTTCTTGTATGATATTAGGTCTTGATTCATTTAGGTATAAAAAACTACCTATCATTAATCTATACATAGTCTAATTTGAATCAAGGGACTCATCCTCTTTGCTCAGCTTACATCCAGTTATCATGGGAGTACCAACTGGCTTACCATCTTCTATTCCAAACTTATTGAGCATTTCCTTAACATACTTGGTTTGGGATATAAATATCCCCTTATCAAATTATGCTATTTGTAGACCAAGGAAGAAACAAAGTTCTCCAATCATAGACATATCAAACTCATTTTGCATTTGAGTAGCAAATTCTTTGCACATTACACTATTGCTACCACCAAAAATGATTTCATCTACATATACAACAATAATTAACATATGTTCACCTTCATATTTGAAGTACATATTGCTATTTTCATAGCCTTTTTTGAATCATTGTTGTTGCAAGTACTGATCCAATCATGAGTACCATGATTTAGGTGCCTATTTTAGACCATACAGAGCTTTCTTCAATATATAAACAAAATATTCTTCTTCTAATAACTAAAAACCTTTTGGTTATTCAATATAATCTTCTTCTAGGTTTTCATTCAAAAAAGTAGACTTGACATCTATTTGATTGACTTTGAACTTACTATAAATAGATAATGCTAGAAACATTATTATGGCTTTCAATCTAGAAACTAGAGTAAATGTTTCCTCAAAGTCTATGCCCTTAATTTATATATAGCCTTTGCACACCAATATTACCTTATTCCCTATAATATATCCATCCTCATTGAGCTTGTTTCTAAAGACCCACTTTTTACCTATCATGTTCTTGTTTGAAGGTCTTGAAATTAATTGCCAAGTTTTGTTGTTTTTTATTTGGTTTAGTTTTTCATCCATGGCTTTTAGCCAATTATCATATTTACTAGCTTCAATATAGCTATTAGGTTTAATTTCAGACCTTAGAGTAAAACTTACTTGCTCCTTATTCTGTGCAACTCTTCTTATTTTTTGAACTCCATTCTTATTGATAATGATCTGCTCTATAGGATGATCTTTTTGAACAAATCTTACAGGTGCCTTTTAATTCATTTCCTTAGCCTCTTCATTAGCTACTTCTTATTCAATATAGATTTATTTATCAGGTTGAACATGTTTCAAGCCTTCTTAAATTTTGGCATTAATTCTCTCTATAACCTTGTGTAGCCTTTTGCTATAACATATGTCGGCTTTAGTTTGTGTGGAATAGCCAAGAAATATTCGTTCATCACATCTTGACTCAAAGCTTCCCAATTTTTCCTCTTTTCTATTGATCTAGCATTTTCTTCCAAAAACTCTAAAATACTTCATAGAGATAAGCTTTCCATACCATACTTCATAGGGAATTTTGTCATTGTATACCCTCAATTGAACTTTGACCAAGATATATAATGTTGTTTGGAATGCTTTTAGTATCCATCAGGTAACTTGGCCTCTTTTAGAATTGTTCTAGACATCTCCTTGATTGTCCTATTCTTTTTTTTCAAAAATTTCATTCTGTTATGGAAGCTTTGATATAGAGAAATGCCTTTTGATTCCATGCTTCTCACAATACTCAATGAACTCATTTGAGCTGAATTCTCCACATTTATTAGATCTTAATCATTTGATCTTTCATCCAATCTCAATCTCTACCATGGCTCTAAAGATCTTGAATCTTTCAAATGACTCAAACTTATCCTTCAAAAAGGTTACCCATGACATTATTGAGTAATCATATACAAATAACATGAACGATATCTCTCCTTTAGATCTTCTTGTCTTAGTGGGACCACAAAGATCAGTATGAACTAATTCTAGAGGCTTTATACTTGCATATACCTTTATTTGAAATTTGACCCTTGTCTGCTTGATTAGTTGACATTCCTTGCAAGTAGTGTCTATAGGTTTGTTATCTTAGGCATGCATCTAAAACACTTATTTTAGCTCAATTTGACTAGGTTATCAAAGTTGACATGACCCATTCTTTTATGCCATAACCAACTCTCATCAATCTTTCCTATCAGGCAGTTATTACCATTTACTTCAACAAGATTATAGATATTGATTTAAGTTATTTTCCCTTTAGTAACTACTATTTCATATATCCTTAACTTTCAACCTTCTGCATTAAATGTGACCTTATATCCATTATCACACATTTGGTTGACACTCAGTAGATTATGCTTCAACCCTTCACCACAAAAGACATCATGTGTAGGTAATTTTCCATCTATGTTCAAGTTTATTTTACCTTTAATCTATATTGTAGTGTTGTCTCCCATGCTGATAGATCATTCCTTACATTTTTGCAATTTTATGAACTTGTTCTTATTGCCAATCATATTTTTGAGAAACCACTATCTATTACACATAAATTATTCTCCTTAGCATGGAGTGCAATTTGAACAATCATAGATTGATCCTTCACTTTCCACACACCCTTGGGTTTCTTATATGGCTTATTTTTATCCTTTTTAGAGATTTTTAAACCTTTGTTCACACTGAAAGGCATGCTTTTCTTCTTACTTTTTGTTTTTAGTCTTACAAAGTTTACTCTACATTGTTTAGCTATATGACCAAAATTATTGCAATTATAGCATATTACACTTGTATCTAACAAGGGAGAAAATTAATTTTTACTTATAAAATTTGTTCTCATTTTAGGTACAAATTTACAATCAATAGTTGTATAACCAAAATAATTAAAAGTATAACAATAACCATATAAATATGAGGAATAATTGGTTATAACATTTCTCTATGCTGGATGAGGAGGTTTTCTAAAGATCATCTTTTTCAAGTCTCTCACCTTTATGTAACCATATGCATCATCTACCTTTGTCTTATACATCTTCTTTTAGTTTACATAGATTGACTCATTATCCTTCTTTTATTTAAGCTTATTTTCATATTTATTCTCATCAGTAGTGTTTGTGTCTTTCTTTGTATACTTGCAAGCTTTAAATTTGACATGCATGTTTGTAAATGTACTGGTTATGGAGCTTTTCCCTTTTTTACAACCAAGACTGGATCTCTCTTTCGAAGGATTTTGAGAGTTTATTAAGTCATCAAGAATATTTTAACTTCCTTTTAGTTTTAGACTTTTATCTATTTGTACTTTAGCCTTTTCAATTTATTTTCTCAAAGCCACTATTTCTACTTCTAGCTTCATACATTCATAAAATTTAGATTGTAGTTCAAGTTTAACTACATCTTCTATTCTTTTATCCTCTTCAAATTGTGTCTTTAGGATCACTACCATCTGATTAGATCTTTCAAGACTTTTGGATAGTTTTTTAATTTCTTTTTGTCTAATATTCTTCTACTTTGAGTTCTCTTTTCTCAGCTTGTCAATATCATCTAGAGCACAAATGAATTCACACTGTAGATCTACTTCTCCTTCCTCTTCTTCATTATAGTTTTCAATTTATTCTTTTTTTAGATCTATAGAATTTGATCCTAATGCCATGAATAGGGATTCATTTCCCTCAGCCATAAAGGCACAATCATGATCATCATTTGAGCTATTACACCCATCTAATGAATCACTATCTTATCTTATATACAAGCCCTTCTTGTTTTTAAATAAGTTATTATTTTTGGAATATTGGGGCTTCATCCTTTTACTATTCTCTTCTTACGTAGAGTTATTTGTCTTATTATGAGGGCATTTAGCAGAAAAATGTCCTAATTTACCATACTTAAAACATTTAAAGGGTAACTTACCTTTGTACCTTCCAAATCCTCTCTTTAATCTTTTGACAAAGTTATCTTCTTCTTCATCAATCTCTTCAGATCTAGATGAGAATGCTTTTACTTTTACTTTCTTAGCTACTTTGAATGCAACTTCTCTTTTGAAGTTGTCTACTTCTCCCATTCTCATCTCATTGGCAGTGAAGGTTCCATGCAACTCATCAATAGTGAGTTTATCCATATATTTTTATTCCTCTATTTCATATATTTTAGAGTCATATCTTGATGGCAAATATCTTAGGACCTTTTAGACAATGATTGATTCTTTCATCTCTTCTTTAAGGCCTCTAATTGCATTGAATATTTCATCCACTCTAAGGAGATAGTCTATAATTTTCTCTTCCTCATTCATTTTAAGGATTTCAAACTTGCCTTTGTAAGTTTTTAGCTTGGCTTGATTTACCTTGTCATCTCCTTCATAAATGAGCTTTAGTTTATTCCAAATATCTTGTGCATTTTGACAATGCATCACTTTGAAAAACACCAAATTAGACAATCCACATAGAATAATATTCTTAACCTTAGCATTACTCTCATATGATTTCTTGGAAGCATGATCAGTAGGAATTATATCAGGGGATGTCTATCCAATCATAATAGACATTCATACATCAAACCCTAATGAAGATAAGTATGATTCCACTTTGATGCTCCAAAATGCATAGTTTGATCCATCAAAGAGAGGTGCCTTATTTGATGAAAATCCTTCTTGACTAGCCATTTATGTTCACCTTCCAAGATCTACCTGAGATGATTAATCTTCTTCTAAGTAACTTGGGCTCTCATTCTAATTTTTGGAACATACCTATCTACTGAGAGGGGGGTAAATCAATAGATCAACTAAAACTATTCCTTTAAATACTTTTAATGTAAATTAAAATATATGCACAAATTAAATCAAATATGTAGAGATCACACACATATAGATTCACATGACACCATAGTTATATGTGGAAAACCCAATGTGAGAAAAACCATGGTGAAAATAGCTGATAGAATCTACTATTCTAATCCAGCCTCATAGTCAAATCCTTAGTGGTAAAAAACTCACTAGTTACACATTTAAGGGTACCAGCCCTAAGGAGACACCAATCCCCTAGTTTAAGATCACCTACTCTAAGGAAACACCCACACCCTAACTAAGGCACCAACTCAGCTTATCTAATGGCACTAACCAATTAGATCTCTATGGAACTACAACTCCAATTTACAAAAATAGATTCATAAATGAATCCAACTCTAACTCTATATTACAAGTCTAATTTGAAACTGTTCATTCTCTACATATTATCTCTATGTGCCTTTCTTCATCTTTGCCTCTCTCTTTTTGTGTCTATATATGTATCTATTTAACACACTTCATCTCTCTCTCACTCTATTCCTTTATGTATTTTTTTTGTTTGATAGAATTCAATAATTTTAGTAGCACTTTCATGCATCCTAGATGTCATATATATAAACAACTAATCTAGGTTTCCATATCTTCATTGTGTTCACACTTATTTACAAACACATCATGCTCTGTTCTATACTCATTTCATATTTATTGAACTAAAAGTTACTTCATTTTATAACTCATGCACCACCATCATGATTCTTGCTCTCATTACTATCTATAACATTTATTGGACTCTATATTTGATGCACATGCACATTTACATAGATTTGATCAATTAAAAAAATTAATCTCATTGTTTGTGTCATGATTCATGGCTTAATTGCATATTCTTTCATGTTCTTATTCTTGACCATTAGATTGAACATATCTTTAAATAGTGATCATTGATCTTACATTTGACACTATGATCTGATGGTCTTTATTCAAATAGCTTAACTTTAAAATGCGTTCATTCAATTGATCTTTAATAGGCTCATGCTTTTCATTGTATCCTTTTTGCTTTCAAACTTTAATGTTCTAACATTTAAAGTTCATCCATTGATCTTTCTAATTTAAACTTATGTGTCATTAGATCTACAAAGATGCATGATCTTTACTTTTTTCTAGTCATTAAATGTTGAGCTCTTTATCCCATCTCATTAATTCTTGAGTCTTTAAATGCATGTACTTCATCTATCTTGCTCATTTATTAACTCACCACTGTGTTGATAAACCTCAAACACTTTACCCATTTATTCCTTTTGCTCCATTATATTTCCTTTGCATAATTACCCACTCACCATCAGATCTTCTGACAAGATTGATCTTTATCTCTACTTAGCTCTTGATAATTTGACACTCGACATTAGTGCATACCTTCTACACATTACTATCAATTATTATTATTGAGACAATTAGAAATCCTAAATTTTTCATTGACTTATTGACTTTAAACCACACTATAGATTTATTATTCAATTTTTCATGATTGTGACACTTATCACTGGTGCATTTACTTAGAGGTGCCTTTGATAATTGACTTCACTACGCATCATTAGATATTCAATTTTAAATTAAGTGTTATCCATTGATCAATTTAGGATAAATATTAAGTCCAAGACTTAAGAAATATTAATTCCTTTGATCACTACTTGAGCCAATAATTTATAGGTCTAAGGGCTAGTTTTATAATGATGACAAAGGCTTAAGTTATGACTTAAGCTACCAGGTCTAGGTTATATCTAGTCAACATCAAAATAGAAAATGTTTATTGATGTCATGACTTAAACCCTTAGGGTTTAACTGAGAAACCCTAGAGTGTTTAAGAGAAATGATAATTTAATTCTAAACTCATTTTTTCTCATTTGAACCTGATGACCATATATTTAAGATGCTCATGAAAAACCCATAATAGATCTTCTATCTGATTCACTTCAAACATCCATAAATAGTCTCTTGTAAAAAAATGGCAACTTTGCACTGTGAAACTTTTAAAATGTGATCTTCTCTCCATCAATCCTTCTTGATCCTTTAGACACCAATGACATCCATAGTGTCCTTTTTGACATCAATGATAATCATATTGCCAAAAAAAATCCATATCAAAATATATTATTTAAAAATGTCTTAAACCATGAAACCATTGTCAAATAAAAATTAAAACAAAATATCTAAAAAATATCAAATAATAGCATAATATCCCTGAACACTTATACTCATCCTCTGAATCTATTAGCATTTTAATAAGTGTATAACCCTTATCAATTACATATTCAATATAGCTCATAGTGGTTTCTAAGAACTTGATCAACTTAACTGCATTTTCATTTTCTTCGTCATCTACCTCCAACTTAATTTTTTATATCACCCTGGTGATTATTGGTGATGATGAAGGATTGATTTCTTTCCTTTTTTAGTTTATTGGTAATTTCCTCTCTTCTTCTAGTAGATGGTGAGGAAAATCTTCAATGTTAAGCCTAGAGAAAGTTGCATATGGACTAGCAAGTTCAGGTGATGGAAATTTTCAGTTCAAAGGCACTAAAGCATGAGAATGTGACTTCTTAACTTGTTGTAAATCATTTTAAGTCAACTGATCATTTTGATGAAGAGAATAATAGGAAACTAAATTTTCTTCTAATTGTAAAGTATATTGCATTCAATGATAACCACTTGAATTTCTATGTCCATATGGATGATTTATCCAATAAATCCTTTTCAAATGTCAATTTCCTCAAGAATTTATAGGGTTAAATGACAAGGCTTCAAGAATATTCTATAAAGTGTGATCATCTTCATCAAAGTGGATTGACATACAAGTTCCCCTATTGAAAGGTCTTGATAAACTCTTACCCGACCTCCTACCAACAAATAAATGACCTCTAGACACAAAACTATGGGAAAATGAATTTTCCATATTCTCAAGTCAATATGTTCTCCATATATCCATATATTTCCTTGGTCATTATTAAAATTTGGGGGTGTCCACCCTGACATTCTGAAAGATAATGTGCTCTTCTCTCCATCAATCCTTCCTAATCCTTTAGACACTAATGACATCCATAGTGTCCTTTTTGACATCAATGATAATCATATTGCCAACAAAATATCCTATCAAAATATATTATTTGAAAATGTCTTAAACCATGAAACCACTATCAAATAAAAATTAAAATAAAATATCTAAAAAATATCAAATAGTAGCAGAATATCCTTGAACACTTCTACTCATCCTTTAAATCTATTAGCATTTTAATAAGTGGATAACCATTATCAATTACATATTCAATATAACTCATAGTGGTTTCTAAGAACTTGATCAACTTAACTACATTTTCATCTTCTTCATCATCTACCTCCAACTTAACTTTTTTTACCACCCTGGTGATTATTGGTGATGTTGAAGGATTGATTTCTTTCCTTTTTTAGTTTAATGGTAATTTTCTCTCTTCCTCTAGTATATGATGAGGAAAATCTTCAATGTTAAGCCTAGAGAAAGTTGCATATGGACTAGTAGGTTCAGAAGATGGAATTTTTTAGTTCAAAGGCACTAAAGCATGAGAGTGTGACTTCTCAACTTGTTGTAAATCATTTTAAGTCAACTAGTCATTTTGATGAAGCGAATGATAGGAAACTAAATTATCTTCTGATTGTAAATTAGATTGCATTCACTAATAACCACTTGAATTTCTATGTCCATATGAATGATTTATCTAATAAGTCTTTTTCAAATGTCAATTTCCTCTAGAATTTATAGGGTTAAATGACAAGGCTTCAATAATATTCTAGAAAGTGGGATCATCTACATCAAAGTGGATTAACATATGAGTTCCCCTATTGAAAGGTCTTGATAAATTCCTACCCAACCTCCTACTAATAGATAAATGACCTCTAGACACTAAAATATGGAAAAATGAATTTTCCCTATTCTCAAGTCAATATGTTATCCATATATTTCCTTGGTCATTATTTGAATTTGGGGGTGTCCACCCTAACATCCTGAAAGATAATGTACTCTTCTCTTCATCAATCTTTCCTGATCCTTTAGACACCAATGACATCCATAGTGTCTTTTTTGATATCAATGATAATCATATTTCCAACAAAATATCCATATCAAAATATATTATTTGAAAATGTCTTAAACCATGAAACCACTATCCAACAAAAAATTTAAAAAAAAAATCAAATAGTAGTAGAATATCCCTGAACACTTCTACTCATCCTCTAAATCTATTAGCATTTTAATAAGTGGATAACCCTTATCAATTACATATTCAATATAACTCATAGTGGTTTCTAAGAACTCAATCAACTTAACTACATTTTCATCTTCTTTGTCATCTACCTCCAACTTAGCTTTTTTTACCACCCTGGTGATTATTGGTGATACTAAAGGATTTATTTCTTTCCTTTTTTAGTTTAGTGGTATTTTTCTCTCTTCCTCGAGTAGATGATGAGAAAAATCTTCAATGTTAAGCCTAGAGAAAGTTGCATATGGAGTAGTAGGTTCAGGAGATGGAATTTTTTAGTTCAAAGGCACTAAAGCATGAGAGTGTGACTTCTCAACTTGTTATAAATCATTTTAAATCAACTAATCATTTTGATGAAGAGAATGATAGGAAACTAAAGTTTCTTTTGATTTTAAAGTAGATTGCATTCATTGATAACCACTTGAATTTCTATGTCCATATGGATGATTTATCCAATAAGTCCTTTTCAAATGTCAATTTCCTTAATAATTTATAGGGTTAAATGATAAGGCTTCAAGAATATTCTAGAAAGTGGGATCAGTTGCATCAAAGTGGATTGACATATGAGTTCCCCAATTCAAATGTCTTGATAAATTCCTACCTGACCTCCTACCAATAGATAAATGACCACTAGACACAAAACTAATGGAAAATGAATTTTCCCTATTCTCAAGTCGATATATTCTCCATATATTTCCTTGGTCATTATTTGAATTTGGGGGTGTCCACCCTGACATTCTAAAATATAATGTGCTCTTCTCTCCATCAATCCTTCCTAATCCTTTAGACACTAATGACATCCATAGTGTCCTTTTTGACATCAATGATAATCATATTGCCAATAAAATATCCATATCAAAATATATTATTTGAAAATGTCTTAAACAATGAAACCACTGTCAAACACAAATTAAAATAAAATATCTAAAAAATATCAAATAGTAGCAAAATATCCCTGAACACTTCTACTCATCCTCTGAATCTATTAGTATTTTAATAAGTGGATAAACCTTATCAAATATATATTCAATATAACTCATAGTAGTTTCTAATAACTTAATCAACTTAACTGCATTTTCATCTTCTTCATCATCTACCTCCAACTTAACTTTTTTTACCACCCTGGTGATTATTGGTGATGCCAAAGGATTGATTTATTTCATTTTTAGTTTATTGGTAATTTTCTCTCTTCCTCTAGTAGATGATAAGGAAAATCTTCAATGTTAAGCCTAGAGAAAGTTGCATATGGACTAGCAAGTTCAGGTGATGAATTTTTTCAGTTCAAAGGCACTAAAGCATGAGAGTGTGACTTCTCAACTTGTTGTAAATCATTTTAAGTCAATTGATCATTTTGATGAAGAGAATGATAGGAAACTAAATTGTCTTTTGATTTTAAAGTAGATTGCATTCACTAATAACCACTTGAATTTCTATGTCCATGTGGATGATTTATCCAATAAGTCCTTTTCAAATGTCAATTTGTTCTAGAATTTATAAGGTTAAATGACATATATTCAAGAATATTCTATAAAGTGGGATCAACTGCATCAAAGTGGATTGACATATTAGTTCCCCTATTCAAAGGTCTTGAGAAATTCCTACCCGACCTCCTACCAATAGATAAATGACCTCTAAACACAAAAATATGGGAAAATGAATTTTCCCTATTCTCAAGTTGATATGTTCTCCATATTTTTTTTTGGTCATTATTTGAATTTGGGGGTGTCCACCCTGACATTCTAAAAGATAATACAAATTAACCAAATATCTTTGGAGACCACATGCAAAAATCTACAACCCCATATATTCAATGTTTAAAAAATATATCTACAAATTTTAATAAAGATTAAAATTTGAAAAATAATATATCATCAAGATAAGGCATAATCTGATAAAAACTAAAATCAACACTCACAAAACTCCAACCATTATTATCAAAATATGAACTAATAAAAATATAAACTTAATTTATAAATTTATAGAATTGAATGTCCTTCAAAATTTTCAAAACCTCAAAAACACAATTTTCTCGTATTTCAAGCACACATAAAAATTTCACTTCCACTTACTACAGTCTAAATTTTATTAACATAACCTATGTATTAGTGATAGAAAAAATAATAAATTGATCAAGATGAGAATGATATTACCAAATATAATTTTTTTAAACCATTTGGTGAAGATCAAAATATTTTTGAAACTTGATATCAAACCTTTTGTATGCTTCATATATCTAAACTTACAGAAAATATTGTCTTCAACAAAAAAATAGAGATTTGGATCTCACTTCAAAACCCAATAAAACAAAATCACAAACTAACACTTTGAAAAAAAAATGTATTCAAATACCAACTAAATCCAAGATTCTTATTAACAATTTATGACAAAATTCACATATTTTGAAGTCATTCTCTTCTTATTTTCTCATATAGAAAAGATTTATATTTGTTCAACGAATCTTAAATGCAAAATATACCAAGAAATTTTATATTAATCATATCCTATAATTTTAAAATAACTTGTGCTCAAACCAAACCCATTATATGGTTAACTACATGCAAAATTTCCAAATATTCTTCACAAATACTAAAATTTCTACTCAGACCCACATCAAACAATTTACATCTTCCATAATCACCTCATAACCAACTATTTCAAATAGTTAGTACAAGAATAAATTACATGCAAACATAAATTCATCAATTTCATTCCATAGAATAACACTTCTATATACTTCATGCTTCAAATATCATTATTTAAGGAATATTTTTTTTAATAATGCATAGAAATATCTATGTTATTCTTTATCAAATAAAAATAAACACTTCCATGTAAAACCAATTGATGTTTCTCTATGCATTTTGTAAAGAAAGTAAACCATTAAACTGGCCTCTATCAAACTCATAAATTTCATAACCACTCTAGCTAATCTTCCATAATACCTTATACTTTCTTCTACTCATGAAAATGAAACAAAATACATACCTCACCTGAAGATTGTTCAAAAAACTTTCAACTTTTTCTCCTCAGCTCCAAATCTTCACTTCTATAATGAGCTTATCAAAGAATGATAGCTAACATAATAAAATTTTCCTTTTGTAATCTTTCAAGCTTGAGGTACTAAAACTAGCTGTGTTAGACTAATATCAGATGGCAACTTATCAGTACTTATCTTTTCCTCAACCAAAATTTTAGAAATTTTGACAAAATTAGTCATAACCAAAGTTGTCACTAATCTACCACATAAAAATCTTGATTTGATGCATAGTACATAAGATTTAAATGCCAAATGTTATAAGTGCATAAAATATATACCAAATCCTAATCGCATTAAAATCACATAACTTGTCACTTAAGGATCACTTAACCATACTTAGAACTCATGATTAAAAACCAAATCAAGTAAACATTCTACTACCTTCACATTTATCAAAATAGCCACGTAAGTTAGTCACCTCAACATAACCACCATCGATGTAATGAATATCTGACCCTTATAAGAATTAAAGACCTTATTATTCATAGATTTATTACCTTTGACCCCTATGTCATGATGTAAAAATACTTATGTTAAATATGTATGATCTTAAGTTTATTTTTAGACTCTTGAAAATATTTAGGTTTCAAAATAACACTTATAGATATTGCTTTAAATAATCCATTAGATTTAGCAATAGTTATTTTAACTTATGATCTTATAAATATCATCCATTTAATAATGATCAATTGAAACTAAATAAGCATATTTACATTTAACCTTTAATCATAAATGTTATTTACTTGATGAACCTATGTATGACACTAGATTTTGAATTTGATCATTAACTGATACTGATGAAAAATAAATTCTACTAATATGGAGATACTAAATATTTTCATTGAATCCATTAAATACTTTAAAAACCACTTTATAATGTAGATCAATCATTTCACCAAATGCAAAGTCATAATAAACATTTAAACATAAAAAGCATATTCAAATGACATAATGAACCTAAGACCCCCAATTATCAATTTTAGATATTATGATAATCTCATCAATATGACATAATCATTTCAAAATAATTATTTTGAGAAAGAAAAGGATGGGTGTCAAAAATAGGCTCAACATTGACAACCTTGCTAGTTAATTTCAGTAATGGAATAAGGTAGAAAAATATTTTAAAAATTTATTAAATACAAAATACCTAAGAATGCAATATAGGTTAATTATTTCTCAAGTAGTTATACATGAACCCCTTTATGTATGAAATTTGAAGGGATGAAGTGTTTGGTCAGCATGGCACAAAGAATAGGAAGAATTAGAAATGAAATTTTGGGTTGAATATGTAATCAATTGCAAAAAAATTTAAACACAATTTCTGAAAACAACTAATATTTTAAAACACATTAATAACCATTTTCAAGTTCATTTATTAAACAAAATTGAATCATGTCATGTATATCATCTTACCATTATTGAATACTTACAGAAATATTATAGTTTCCATCTGCTTTCCTTCTTCTTGATGAACTTTGCTAAGGTAACCAAAAAATGATCCATTTAAAGGAAAAAAAGAAATAAACATAAACTAAAAGAAAAAAACCAAAAACAACAAGAAAGCAAAGATATATTGATAAAATAGCTTTAAATGATGGTCATTGACTGAATAATGCAACCAATTTTCTTTTAAATCTTATAAATGAAAAGCATTTTTACCAAGTATAACAACAATTCAATAAGGTCCTAACCAAAGTGAATCAATTTATTAAGTTTACCTAGATCTTCATGAGCTGTACCCAATAAAGAACAAGATATTCAACAATAAACATTTTATTTGAAACCTTTTTTTCAAAAAATTTATTTAACTTATTTCAACTTTTGCAAAGTAATAAATTTACTTTCTTCCAATGCTATTAAATGATTTAATCTCTATTCAATTAGATTTCTATCTTCTAATAAGTATTATAAATTTGTATTCATAGATGAAATTTGTAATTATATTAGAAGTGTAGCTTCAAAACCATAATTCAACATAAAAGGAGAGTATACTATAGATATTTTGAAAATAGTTCTATCAACCCATAATACCTTAAATATTTTAAGATGCAAGTTCTATCTATTTTCGTAGACCATTTTCTTCATGATAGAAATTATATTTTTATTTGTGGACTCAGCTTTTCCATTCCCTTGAAGGTAATACTTAGAATAATTAATATAAATAATATAATAACTTCCTATAAATTCAAAGTATTCATTAGAAGCAAAATAAGGACCATTATCTGAGACAATCTCATAAGGCACATTGAATCTAGAAAAGATTTGATCCTCAAGAAATGTAATTACTTTAGATGTCATTGAAATTTTTAAAACCTTTGCTTCAAGCGACTTTGTAAAATAATTAGTTGTTTTAAGAATATATCTATGACTAGTAAAAGGAGGATAAATATCAGATATAAAATCAATTCCCCATTATGAAAATGGTTTTTTTTTGAAATAATGGTATTCAGAGGCATTATTAAGCTAACCTTGCCAACAAATATTTGACAAGATATAGAAGAACGTACCAACTTATAATCAACTTGAAATAATGTAGGCCAATAATAACTTGCACATAATATCTTATAAGTTTTAGTTTCTTTAGTATAATGACCACCAAACCTACCTTCCTGACATCCTCTAATAACCTTTTGAGTTTGAGTGTGAGTTAGATATTTTAGCAATACACCATCTCAATTTTGATCAAACAAAAACTTATTAATAAACAAAATTTTTAAGCCTACACTCTTAATGACCACCTTTATCTTTTATCTAAATTTTTAGGAAACCCTGATTTTGAAAATAATATACAAGTTCATGATACCAATCATCTTCTACTATTAAATAGTCCCAATATTTCATTTCAAGTCAAAAATTAAAAGTTTTTGAAAAAATAATAACTCTCATAGACTGAAAATGAGGTTTAGTATTTAAAGAGTCATCAACAAATAAAACTAAGACATTAATATTGGCAAAAGCATTTTCAGCCAAATGCTTTATTAATTCATTTCTGTTGATAGTTTTAGATATTTTAAATTCAAGGTCAAATTTTTGGATTCTTAAAATCCACTTTCCTAATCTACCTTGAATAGTAGGTTGTTTTAAAAGATAGGATAAAATGGGTACATTGGATATTATGAAAACTTTATTTCACATTAACAAATGATAGAATTTAATTAAAGAATAAACCAAAGATAAAACAAATTTATCAATAAAAGGATACCTAGATTTGTGTCTTTCAAGACCTGACCCATATATTTAATGGGTATTTCATCATTACTTTTATCCTTTTGTCCAATCACAACATATATTTCTTTATTTTCAATATTAACCTAAAGAATGAAAGGCCTAGACAAATCAAGTTTAGCAAGAATAGGTGCACTTACAATAACATTCTTCACACTGTTAAAAGTAGAATCAGCTCATGCATCCCATAAATATGACTAATTTTTATTAAGTAAAATCTATAAAATATTTTATTTATGAACAAATTCTAATATAAACTTACATATGAAGTTTATTTTATCGAAGAATGACCTGACACCTAATTGATCTTTAGGTGGTAGTATCTCTTTAATTACTTTAACATGTTCAGGATCAATTGAAATTTTATCATTAGAAATAATATGACCTAATAACTTACCTTTAGTAATAATAAAAACATATTTCTTAGGATTAAATGAAATATCGTATCTTCTACATATTTTAAATACTTCACGTAAATGATCCAAATGATTCTTTCCTTTTCTATAATGGACCATAAATATCATCTAAGTAGACTTGCATAATAATACCAATTAAATCATCAAAATATACATGCATATCTCATTGAAAGGTTGTATCTACATTCATAAGACCTAAGGGAATCCTATTAAAGGCAAAATTTCCTCTTTGAGTTGTGAATCTTATTTTGTGTTTATCACCTAGGTTCACAAATATTCAATTATAACCTAAAAACCCATCAAACAAAGACATCATTTTAGATCTTGTAACCTATTGTATAATTTGATCAATAATTTGAAGAGAAAAATTATCCTTTATAGTAGTCTTGTTCAGATCTCTAAAATATATGCAAAGTCTAATATCTCTATTTTTTTACGTATAAGTACTAGATTAGCTACCCATTTAGAATATGTTATAGGAAAATTAACACCACCATCAATCATTTTATCAATCTCTTTACTGATGATGTCTTCCATCAAAGGACTTAGCCTACATGTTTTCATCATGATACGTTTAATACTAGGTTTAATAGGAATACTATGTCTTACATAATTCTTATCGTATCATTTTAAATATTTATAAGACTAGAAAAAAATATCAATAAATTCCTAAATAAATTTAATAACCTTGACCTTCTCAACAAAATTACATTGTATTCTTAAATAAACAAACTTTGGTTCTTTACCAAGTCTAAGGTTTATTAGGATAGTGTCTCCAATAATCCTTTTAGAAGTTTTTTTCTCTATGATAACTTAGGTTGATCATTTGGAGTAAATATAGATTCTAAGCTTACCAAACCAATAGGTAAATTATGAGTATTCAATTTTAAACAATCTCCATAATTAAGAACATAATCATCGTTATCAAAATAATTGCCTTTGATAAAAATATAAATACATTCATCACAATAAAAAATAGGCCAATTTTCATTTAAGTCAAGAATTTTAGGTCTAAATATTTTTTAAAAATAATACTCTATAGTAGGTTTTATTTCACTTATTGTAAGGTTTGAATCAAAAATAACAAGTTTATTAGCACGTAAATTGAATTATATAATAATGAGCATGATATTAAAAGCTTCAAAATATTCAAGGACCAAACTTTTTGAGTATAGTGATGAATTCGAGTCTGATTTGTCTTATAAATTTTCTTTGCTTGTCTGATAATTAATTCATAATTGCCAAAAACTTCTAAGTGTTTAGCATTCAATTCTATAGCCTTTTCCAAACCAAGACATAAAGCTTCAAACTATGTTTTATTATTAGTAGTATCAAAAGACAAATTATAAGCATAACAATATATTCTACTTATGATAGAAATAAGATAAATTCTTGTGCCACTACTAGCTTGTGAAAAAGCACCATAAAACTACAAAGTTCATAAATAATTCTTGAAAAATAAATTTTGTTAGTATTTTTCAAATACATCAAGAGTCATCAACTCATATATACCAATTCCCATTTCAACATGGGCCATAGTAGGAGGTATTGAGTCAATAGGGTTACTAAATCAATCCTCTCTTCGAATAAAGACAATTCCATTTCCAATTGGAACACAAGTGGTATCTTTTCCAGCAGATATACCAATTAATTTAGACTACTCTCTACCCAAAATCATTGCATAATTGCTAGGAATATCCCAATTTTGAACATTAGTCATACACCTGATTCTCTTATCTTGTGTAGCTTTAATTACAAGATCTAAAAATTCTCCACAACTTTTTGTTTGGTGTGATTCAAAACTAGTTAGCTTTCTATTATCTATTTTATAAGAAAAACTAATAGACCATTTATAAATTTGGGCATAATATTCTTTTATGCACTTGTATCTAAAATGTAGTTATGTATGAATTTATTAGTAATTTTGACATATATATATAAAAAGGTGGTATATAATCTATAGGAGGGTCATAAATTTGAGCAAAAATAATAGACTAATATGCTCATCATTTTAAATTTCTTCCTAAAATCTTAGAATGTTCTTAGAATTTGAATTTTTAATAGCTTCATTAATTTTCTCTAGCTATCCTAGCAAACTAGCTTCCTATAATAATGAAAACCTTACCTTAATAGAAGATAAATCATCAATAATATTATAAACCCCTACATTTCGATGACATATATGCGTATAACTTTTAGGCTTAAAAGGATGATATTAGAAATTATTAAAACCTATTGATAAAGGATCTCTATGTTTGGGATTCACTGCAACATTATATAATGTTGCATTATTCAATATATTTCTACCTTTATCTTGGTTTTGAGTAGAATTTTGATTATTATTTTTTGTATTGTAATAATCTATTTGGCTAGTATTAATAACATAAGCATTTGTGGTTTTGGTATCATGTAAATATTTACCAATCACACACATATTTATATTGTCAACTAGATCAATTGAGATACTTTCTTAACCTTTAATATATCTTTTAAATTTTTGAATAGCTACACATGTATTTGGTCTAGTTCAGAAACATTACAATAAATAACTTTTTCTTCAATTTTATTATTCTAAGGAAATGATGACTAACCTGATGAAGATGTCTTATCATTTAATTATATCTTAATGGTAGCCAGTTCATTTCTAAGATTATGAATGGATTTTAAAATTCATGCATTGTTTGAATTTACTCCTGTCACAGTTCTATCATTAAAACCAACTCTTTTTCAATATATTTTCATACTCTATATAAAAATGTATAGTTTTATCATAATCCATAATATTTTTATCTTCTATATCCATTTTATATTTTAAAGGTAAATCATTGCAAAAATATAACCTTGACAACTTCTTAGATGGCCTAACATTAGGTGAAATTTCCTAAATCAATCTATTAAATCTACTGATGGACATATTATCACTCAATATTTCACCCTAGATAGGTTGTTCAAGTCTTCTCTATATTGAGTGAAACATTGGATTACTTCTAGTCCTATGGCTTTCTTATAATAGAGGTAAACCTCTAGGTTAAAAGGGTAGCTCCCTTGACTTATCTCTTAAGCTCACACACTACACTAGACTAATCACTTGGGGGTGAAAATGGAAGAAGGGAATAGAAATTAACTTATGATATGAGGTGATACACCAAGGATAAGTTTACACAACACACTTTCATTTCCACTAAGAAAGAAAACTATCAAAATTGACCTCAACTCTATGTCCTTCTAGCATAAGCATTTATCATAGAGGCAAATTACTATATATATAGATATGTATGTATGTATGTATGTATGTATAGAGAGAGACAGAGAGAGATGGGTGAAAATAAGTCTTGATACTAGACACTAATATACCCTCTCACACTTTAAGACACTTAACAAACACATACATTTTATGAGACCTATTATAATAGATATCACTCATAGAAAAAATGCAAGAGCAGAATGGAAGCAAAGAGAACATATTCATCACTTAACATCCAAGTACACTACTTAACACACTTAGGCAAGAGAATATAGAGATAAAATCAACTTTAAAATCTTATTCAAAGGAAAAACAAGGTGCCAAACCAACAAGGATTTTCCATACTAGGTGTGTATTAGATACAAATGCCAAAATAGTTTGAATATATACAGCATAAGAGAAGAGAGAGAAGAGAATAAGTGCAAGGGTTAAAAAGCCAAGTGTAAAACTATGATAAATAGTTACAATGCAAGAGAAAAAAGTATGAAATAGGTCATGAAGGTCATCTTGGATAAATGTCATCACAAACATGTCATATCTTTCAGGTTGGTGTAGAGACTCTTCATATTCTTCTTTGAAACTATCCTCATGATGATGAGTAGTCCATCTATCTTGAACTACTTATGGAAGATGTTGACACATATTATATGACATGGAAATATGGAAATGAGATCATGGACAATTATCTACACCTTCAACTGATATCATTTTTTATTACACTTGTTGTTCACTTACTCATGGAGGTGTGTTGCAGAGGTGTTAGGACATCTATTGAAAGACTTGTTATCCTCTGGTCTATCATATAACTCAATGGAAATCTCATATCATACTTAGGTAGTCACTTCATTTCCTTACTATCTAGTTTAAGACTACTAGTAATGAATGACTTATCAAATGGATTTAAATATTCATTCTAGTTATAATTAAGTTTTATAAGTTGGAACAAGTCCCTACAAACCTCCCACAATGGTTCTTACTTATCCATTCTCCTCTGTACTTACAACACACTTCAAATTCTATAAAAAACATAGAATTAAGTATGTCTATATAGATGATAGTATAGATTTATTAAGTGAAAAGTAGATTGAGGGAGTTAAAGACATGACCAAAACACTTTCATGACCATTTAACCTCTCCCAGATGCATCTCCATCTGTTTCTTCTCTTTTGGGTTAAAATGAGGGTTTTAGGAGGGTTTAGATCTCCTAGATTGTTAACAATGATTCATAAAAGTTAGACATCTAAATTTTGAACCAATTTCATAAATTTTTTGTATATTACCCCTTTAAAATATTCCTATCTCCTTGAGTCACCATGTAGTCTATCTGCATAAATGTGAGCAAATGAACATGGCTTCTCGAGCTCTTGACTACATTCTAGGTACCCTTGATAGGAATGTAGGAAAAAATGACCAATTAGGTGATTCTCTATATAATATTATGGATCTTACTATTCCTCCACTCTCCCATGAAATTAATAAAGTTTTTTTTAGATATATCATTATCATATGAATGAATTTTGTAACACTGAGGGTTTAGGACTAGTAATAGGCCTAGTCTATAGGACTGTGTTTTTAGTCCTGTGACCACCTCTAAGTGGTTATAATGATTGTATGTGACCATGTTTATTTTTCACCATATAATAACCATCAAATATCATCTAAAAATTAATTTGAGGTTTTTACATTCATTCTTTCTTTACTCACCTCCTATGTCTGCAAGTTATCTTCTTCATAGAGTGCCATTTCTTTGAGACAAAATAGAGGGCACCTCCCCTATTTTTCTGAACAAATCGAGACTTTAAAGAGCCTACTTAAGTCATTAATATACTTTTTATCAAGTAAAAAAACCTGACCATACTACAATAGTCCTCAATATTAAATTATCTCATGACTAGCTTTTAGAAAATGACTTTAAGTAGGTTTAGTTGACTATAGGTGACATATGAAAACATAGCTTAGTCTTTGTTCCTATCTCCCCTTCACTTGAGAATGAAATGGAGTGTAATATAATTATTTTTAAAATAATTTATGTATCTTCATTCACTTTATACCTCTACCAACTTATCAAGTCTACATTTTCTCATGGTTTTAGGCTAGTCTATGTATGAACCAGGCTGTGTCACCTGTAGGTGGTAATTAGAGAGGTCAATGGGATCTTGTAGATGATGATGTATGAATTGACACTAAAATTCACCCTGTTTATTCCTTTTTACTCTAATAATATCATTATACAACTATATGAGCTATTTCATGCCTTGGAACCAAGTTCTCATCAATGTATTATAGTGCACTAGTTGCATTACAAGTTCTAGGCTCAACGCACGATCATGAGATTCATGTAGGTGATGATATGCCTAATTTTACTTATATCCTTATTTCCATTATGTATGTTAGTCCATTCCATATATTGGTGAACCCTTGTCATGATTTGACATCATGTACTCACACTATTACCATCAATAGACCATAAGTCATTTGTAAGCTACAGGTTCATTTGGGTTCAAAAGTATTGTAATTCACTGAATATCCATCCTTAGTAGAAAATTGATTGAGTTTGAACCATTAAATCATATTTATTATCAACCAAAAAACCTCATCTTTTAGTTGACATGATAATACTCTGTCCAAACTACAATAATGGTAACATAATACTTACTCAGACCTCATATATCCTCATCACAAGATGCCACTTTGTGTATGCAATCAAAAATGCATCATGTATGTAAATCAATCTTGGCTTGGAGAAGATATAGAATACATACACTTCTAATTGGTAATACATTTGTTAAATAAGAACATGACCAATATGAGGATCTATTAGACCCAATTAGGGGATCTCTTATCATAATACACTAGTTAAGGAGGGTTCTAAAGCCTCCAATCTAACACAATCATGCAATAACCCTGAGGGGGTCATAGGTTTTAATATTTAACCTATTATAATAATAATAAATAAAATCTAATCTAGTGCTCACCAAAGCTTATGACATTACATGAGGGGTTAGTAAATAATCAAAAAATGTATAAGAGAATCTTAATTAAGATATGTATAAAACCTTAATACATGGAATATGAAGAGTAATATTATTCAAAGCCAATACTTATGATACTTCTATCTACTAAAGAGAGGAATAAAGTTAGACAATACTTACTTGAATATGAACCCATCGAGACTCAATCTCTCCCTTGGCCAAAGGATATTCATAAGAGATTGTTGTGGTGTGTAAGGATCACTAAGAAAGGCCAAAGCATCGAAGACTTATCCACAAGACTAGATTATCCAAGTAGAATCCCTAAAATAAGACTCCTCATGTAGAATGGTGGAATATTATATTCTAAAAAAGTGTGAGTGAATAATAATTCTTAATTGAATATTAAAATAATAACAAAATGATCTTGTATTTATAAGTGGATCTTTCCCTAAACCCTTCCAAATATATCAATCGACAAGGTTGACCCAGTCGACCCTATATAATTTTGGACAATTACTCACTAGGTCACAAGCTAGGTCAACCAAAGGCTAACCTAATTCCTAAGTTAAAATATCCCAAAATTGTATAGGGTCGACCTAGTTGACCTAGTATAGCCAACTGACAAAATGGGATTTAGGTGAGGAAAAGGAGGATGGAGAGAGGAAAATGACTGAATAGTATTCAAGGAAGGATTAATAGTTTAGGGAATGGTTTTAGGATCTATTTGGATTGGTAATGATATGGAAATAAGGGACAATAATCCTATGAAGCACCAATGGTCTTCCCACCCCTTTCTTAGTGCACCCCTTAGGGAGTGCACTCAAAGAGATTGAGTTTTGATATGTTCCTACAAGATGTAAAACATCATTATTTGATAAAATTTGAAAATATTATATTTATACATATGCCTCACTCGAAGCTCATCATGTGTCACTAAAGTTCAACAAGGGATGGTGCTTTGAGAAAGAACATAGTAACACATAACAGTGATGCTAAAAAAAAAATAGTATTTTAAAGCAAAAATAACTAAAAGTAAATGACTAAAAAGTAAATAACTAAAAAGTAAATGTGGTGCATACTTTGACTTACCTTTATTGTTGGATGGTTTTTTTCTATGTTTTTTAGTTTTGATTGTGTATGGTGCATAAACTACTTTATACAAACCCAATAATACAAAACTAAAGAGCAAAAACAAATAAACACAGGAAATCCAAGATAATTGGTGCTATGAGGATATGATGTACTTGGGAATTTGGCAAGCTAGGGTGACAAATACTATGTTAGACTAAATGACCAAATAAAAATAAGAGTAAATTGGGTAATCAAAAAGACAAGACTACTAAAGACCAAAAAACTCAAACAAGTAAACCTTAAGTAAGAAAGGAAAATTCACCAAGTCAAATAAATGATACATGTCAAACATGATGGTAATAAAAAAATAAATGTAAAGCACAAAAAAAACTAATAAAACAACATTGATGAGTGAGTAGTAACAATCCTTGTCTCACTTAATAATGGAAAAAGGTGCATAAAATAGAAAACAACATTGTTAAGTGAGAAGTAACAAGCCAACCTCACTCAACAATGGAAAAAGAACACAAACTTAGGTGTCCATGATAATAAGATAGTATAAAAAATGAAAAATGGTAAAAAAATAAATCTAGGAATGTAAATGTATGGTGTAAATAAATTAATCCATAGTTACTCAAACATGTTTTTCTCTAAGGATAAATAAAACTAAAAAAAGTAGTGCTAGAATGTTTTTAAGAGGTGAATAAGAAAGGAATATAGAAGAAGAGGGGATCATAGATTCAGAATCACAATTTGGTTATCAAAGGAAGAAATGAAATGGGTGGATGGGAGAATAAATGAAAAATCAAGGTAGAGGAACTCTTTATCAAAGTCAAGACACTCAAATTAAGTTTGTCAAAACAAAAGGACTTTTGACCTTAAGGACTCTGAAGAACTTTGCTTAGCTATACACATCTTAGATCAGAAAATGTATTATATAGATCATCCCATTAACTATATATGCATGAAATTTACAATGGAACTACCTTCCCATAATGTGTTCCCCATTCCTCAGGACCCCTTATTGATGCGAAAAAATACGATCCAAAAATTTAGTTTAGTAATTTTTTTTGAGATTTTTCTTTTTTTTTAAATTATATATTTTTAGAACCAAAAGTCAAATTTAGTTAAACTTCATCCCATCAGCTAATTTTAGTTTTTAGAATATTTCAGGATATTTTTAGAGTTGTATGTGCTTACATATGTGACTTACTAAAAATAACAGTTGCTAAAAACACAAGTTTTATGTTAGATGTTAGTTTTTTTTAAATTTGCATGTCAACTCTAAATCTAAGTTTAGGCATATTTAAGCATGGTTTGGATTTTAATTATTTGAATCAATCAATATGAATCAATTCTAAGTATTGTTTCAATATCTTGGCCTATTAGTAATTTTCTTATTCTTGTTAGTTTTTGGGATCATTATCTGGTATCAGAGCAAGTTTGAATCTTGGAAGAGTAAGGAATGGTGAGAGGATGAAGAGGTATTGCATAGATGAACTAGACTATATAAGAGATATAGAATAAAGTTTGACAATTAATAGAGGTTATCACTAATCATTAGATAAGACAATGTGGTGATGAGGAAGACACAAATTGTGATGAAGAAGTTTATCAAGAAGAAGAACAGGAGCAACCACCATCAATGAAAGAGAGGATGGTTTAAGATTTAGAAGGAAGGAATGAAGGAATCAAGATTGATGTTCTATTATATGGAGGTATTTTAAAACTATAGGATTTGATAGATGGATGAATAGCATGGAGAAGTTCTTAGAGTGGAAGACTTTGAGAGAAGACAAGAAGGTAAAGCTTGCATGCACAAAATTGAAATGTCATGTAATGATTTGGTAGGATCACCTATAGAAAGAGAGATAGAGAAAAGGTAAAGAGAATATTAATTCTTGGAAAAAGATGGAGAATAAGCTAAGCGATAAATTTCTTATTATGGATTATGCACAAACACTATACAAAAGATTTCAAAATTTGAGGTAAAACAATCATATTATATAGGAGTATACAAATGAATTTTATAAACTTTCCATATGAGTGGATCATGATGAAATAGAAGAGAAGATGGATATAAGGTATGTAAATGGTTTAATATTTTCTATTCAAGATGAATTAAGCATGTATAGAATACTTAACATGGAAGCTTATCAATTAGCTTTAAAGGTAGAAGAAAAACAAAATAGATAAAATTTTAGGACATCTAGTAGTCTAAGAAGAGGTAGATCCCCTCCCATAAGGGGATGAGGTGGGTTTAATACCACCATAGGTGGCTTTAATGATAATAAATGTGAATCATCACGTGGTGTAGAAAGGCAAGATGATAATAGGCAAAGGTTTCAATACCAACAAAGAGGATTTTAGAGAGGACAAGGTTACGGTGGTGCTAGAGGATGGTTTTGTAATCAATGTAGATCTTATGTCTTTTATATATATGGATAAGAATGGTATAGATAATTTGAGTGTCCAAACTATCAAGATCAAGAAAGAAGGCAAGAAGATTGCCCAAGAGTAAATCTAGTTGAGGTTGAAATAGAAGAGCAGAATATTGAAGTTGCACCACCAGATGTTGGAGAGAATCTCATGATGAGAAGAACCATGATCGCTCCAAGGAAGGAAAAAGTATAAAATAAATAAGGTGGTGATGCATGGCTATGATCAAATATTTTTCAAATAAGATGTGCTTTCATTGGAAAGGTATGCAAAGTAATTATAGATGGTGGTAGTTGTGAAAATATGGTTTCTAAATAAATGATTGAGAAACTGAATATGCAATGTGAAAATCATCCTAACCCTTATCGGATTTCATGGTTTAAGAAAGGGAATGCAGTTAAAGTAGATAAAAGGTGCTCAATCAATTTTTCTATAGGAAAAAATTATAATTATGAAATATGGTGTGATGTTATTCTGATGGATGCATGTCATGTGTTATTGAGGAAACTGTGGCAATTTGACAGGAAAGTAGTTCATGATGGAGCAAAAAACACATAATTTTTTTGAAAAGGTGGTAAAAAGGTAGTTTTTTATCTCTTAAAGAGGAAGAGGAGACAAAAAACATGCTCTCTACTAAATAATTTGTCCAAGATATGAAGGTATCAAGTTGTTATGCATTAGTAGCAAAGAATGAAGAAATGGAAATGGTGCCAATACCAATAGAAGCAACAAGAGTGTTGAAAGAATATGTAGATGTTATGCCTCATGATTTAAAATATGGTTTACCACCAAAGAGATATATTTAACATCACATTTATTTTATTCCAATATCATCTCTACCTAATCAAATAGCTTATAAGATGAGTCTAACATAACATGCAAAATTAAATAAATAGGTTACTAAATTACTAAGGAAGAAAGTGATAAAGGAGAGTATGAGTCTATGTGCAACACCATCATGATAAATCCAAAGAAGTATGGAGGATGGATAATGTGTGTGGATAGTAGAGTAATTTAAAAAATTACAGTAAATTATAGGTTTCATATACTTTGTTTAGATGATATAATGGATGTGTTTGCTGGAACAAAATATTTTACCATGATTGATCTAAGGAGTGGTTATTATCATATTCAAAATCTTGAAGGAGATGAGTGGAAAACTACATTCAAGACTAGGGATGGCTTATATGAGTGGATGGTGATGCCATTCAGATTATATAATGCACCTAGCACATTTATGAGGGTGATGAATACAGTGTTAGGAGAATATATTGGTAAGTTTGTGGTTATTTATTTTGATGATATTTTTATATTCAGTAAGAATAAAGAAGAATACGTATAGAATTTGAGAATAGTAATGGATTTGTTAAGAAAGGATAAGTTGTATGCAAAGTTGAAGAAGTACAGGTTTATGTAGAACAGTTTGGTATTTTTGGGATTTGTAGTTTCAAAAAATGGTTTGAAAATGGATGAAGAAGAGATAAAGGAAATTTTTGAGTGGCCTATTCCAAAAATCATGACATATGTAAGAATTTTCCATGGTTTATCAACTTTTTACAAAAAAATTATTAATAACTTTAGTAGTATTGTGGCAACAATAACAGATTGCATGAGAGGTAAAGAATTTCCATGGACTAGATCAGTCACAATTTTTTTTGAAAATTTGAAGAAGATTATAGAAAGACTAATTTTAGCATTACTAAATTTTAACAAAGTGTTTGAGGTTGATTTTGATGATTTGTTTGTGGTAATTGGGGATATGTTGAGTCAAGAAGGAAAGCCAATAGCATATTTCAGTGAGAAATTGAATGAGGTAAGAATAGAGTATTCTACTTATGATGTTAAAATTTATACAATTGTACAAGCATTAAGACATTAGAAGCATTATCTAATGCCTAAGGTGTTTATACTATTTACAGATCATGAGGCTTTGAAATATATGAATACACAAAAGAAGTTGAATAGGAGGCATGCAAAGTGGGTTTCTTTTTTGTTGGGGTATACGTTTGTGTTGAAACATAAATCAAGTAAATAGAATCAAGTAGATAATAAATTGAGTAGGAGGGTAGTGTTATAAACTACTATGGTGAGTGAAGTAATTGGATTTGAAGCTATCAAAGAATTATATGATACTGAATCATATTTTGGCAAGATAGTTGAATAGTGTAGGAATCCATTAACATTTGGGGGATAGATATCATTCATGATGAGTATCTTATAAAAGAAGGTTATCTCTTTAAAGGGAAAAAATTATGCATTCTGTTTGGGTCTCTACAAGACAATATATAAGATAATTACATAGTGGTAGTTTGGCTAGACATTTTGGTAAAACAAAGACAATATCTTTGGTAGAGGAAAATTATTTTTGGCTAAATATGAAGAGAGATGTGACAAGGTATATTTTAAGGTGCAGAATATGTTAGGTGGCTAAAGAACATGCATAAAATATTGGACTATACATGCCATTACCAGTTCTAAGAGAACCATGGATAGATTTGAGTATGGATTTTATGTTAGGATTGCTAAACAAACAAAGATGTAATGATTCAAAATTTGTTGTTGTAGACAGATTTTCTAAAATGGTTCATTTCATTGCATGTAAAAACACCAATGATGCTACTAGAGTTTCAAAATTATTTTTTATGGATATTATGATATTGTATGGTGTTCTAAAAACTATTATTTTAGATAGGGACACAAAATTTATAAGCCTTTTTTGGAGGACTTTGTGGAAGAATATGGGTACTAAGCTACAATTAAGTAGTACATATCACCCACAAATAGTTGGAAAAAGAGAATTTGTGAATAGGAACTTGGGAAATTTATTGAGATGCATAGTGGGAGAGAAGCCAAAGCAATGGGACTTGGCTTTACCATAAGCTGAGTTTGCATATAACAATTCCGTGAATAAATCAATAAGAAAGTCACCTTTTCAAATTGTTTATAGGATAAATCCTAAAGGTATTTTAGATTTGGTATAATTTCCAATTATAGATTGAATTAGTGATGATGCAGAAGTGTCTGTAGAGCATATACAAAAGTTGCAAGGAGTAAGAATAAATGTGTAGGAAAATAATGCGAAACATAAAGTAGCAGTAGATGTCAGAAGACAATCTAAGGTATTTGAAGAAGGAGAGTTGGTAATGGTTTACTTGAGGAAAGAGATATTTCTAAAAGGAACATATAATAAGTTAAAGTACAAAAAAATTGGACCATGTAAAATTGTGAATAAAATCAATGATAATGCATATGAGGTGAGTTTACCACAAAATTTTGATATATCTCCAGTATTTAATGTTTTAGATTTATATGAATTACATGAAGAAGATGGTGAAGGTGATGAAGATGAATAATTAAATTAGAAATAACAAGTTCCAAATAAAAAGAAGGACAAGATAGTGTAGGTTTTAGATATGAAGATAATGAGCATAATGCAAGGGAATTATAACAGGTATTTGGTCCAGTGGGAAGGATTGTAGCAAGAGGACAACACTTGGATTATAGAATGGGAGCTGAAGAAGATTGATAAAGACAAATGGAAACAATACAATTAGGACAACTCATAGGAGCTCAGTTATTTTCAACCAGAGGAGAATGATGTAGAAAAAATAGGGTCCAAAAATTTAGTTTAATAATTTTTTTTAGGATTTTTCTATTTTTAGAAATTGTATATTTTTAGAACTAAAAGTCAAATTCAGTTGAATTTCATCCCATAGGCTAATTTTAGTGTTTATAATATTTTGGAAAAGTTTTAGAGTTACACATACTTGTATGTGTGATTTACTAAAAATAGTAGTTGTTAAAAATAAAAGTTTTATATTAGACGTTAGTTTTTTTAGAATTTTTGCATGTCAACTCTAAATTTGAGTTGAGGATTATTTAAGCATGGTTTGGGTTGTAATTATTTGAAGCAATAAATATGAATCAATTATGAGTATTGTTTCAAGATCTTAACCTATTGGTAATTTTATTGTTCTTATTAGTTTTTGGGTTCATTACTTATAGAGTCATGAGTTTACTACGAAGATTGGGTACTTGCATGAGAAAGTAGGTAGAACCATAGAGTTTTTTTAATTATCCTATTCTAATCTATTATCCTATCACACCCCAAGGGACCTTGGCTCTATGTGAGGCTGACTATGGAGTTTGAGCTTTAATTAGACATAGGAGATGTGCTTGGAATCACGTATTTTGGTGTGATTTTGAATTTTGAGATTATTATGTTGCCTTTTGTATATCATTTCTTTTTGTTTCAGATGATTTGTATTTTAACTTTCTTGATGGCTTTTTCTATTCCTCCACCACATGGATTTAGAAAACCAAACATGGGTGTTAAAGATGACTTTCATTTGAATACTTAGGACTTGGTTGTTAAGAGAGAGAACATCAAAGAGTATGGTGTCTAAGAATCTCATAAATCTAGGTAAAATAAAAGTTCTATCTTGATTGTAAACTTGTTTTATCCTATGTGAAGTGAAAGGAAAGTAAATCAAGTGGAAGGACACAGAAAATTTTGAATTGATTCAAATCACAAAAAATGTGACAAAGGGTAAAAATGGATAAAATGATAGTAAAGTGTGATTCCTTATCATAATAATGAGGGAAGTGGAGGAAAACATGCTAACATAGATTCATGTGCAAATTCCATCTACCAAACAAAGCAAAAACTAAAGTTGAGAATAAGGATCAATATCATTTTTTTAGAAAAGAAATGAAAAGATGGTAATTTTATGAGGAGGGCCAGGTCTTATCTATGGTCTTATGATTCAACTCATAAAAGAGAAACCCATGAGGGTTCCAAAAAATATGTGAAAAATAAATGAGAAGAAAAAGATGGTATTTTGTGAGGAAGACTAGGTCCTATCCATGGTCTTACAATACAACTCATAAAAGAGAGATCTAAGGGATGTCAAAAAGTGGGTAAAAAGAATGTGAAAATAAATAATACTATGGTACATTATAATGAAGATCAGGTCCTATCCATGGTTTTACAATGCAACTCATGAGATAAAAAGGGAAACCAAAAGACCAAATAGGAAGGACTAAAGCTTTGTAATAAGAGAGAATTATTATAGAGGAAAGACCCATGTAAGTAACCTAAAAAAAGTGTTAAATAGATGTAGATAGAAAGCATGAAAATAAATAAATGTTTAGGCAAAAAACTTTTAAAGAAATTTGCATTGGTGGGCTCTTTAAAAACATGGCCTTCATTAATTTGAATATGATAGGTACTTAGACCAAGAATATCATTGACTAAATATGGGCCCCGCCATTTTTGAGTGTATTTACCTTCTTTATCATGGGTGTAGTCTAATTTAAGGAGAAGATCATCAATGTTAAATGTGTAAACTTTAACAAGTTTATTATGTTGTTTGGTAATACGAGCCTTTTATTGGTGGTTATGTTGCAAGGTAGAAAGATGATGTTCATTAAGGAGATCAAGGGCATGAAAGTGAGATTCACATAACTATTCATTGGAAATGATACCATGAATAGATATACGGAAAGAGTGAACTTCAATTTCTAAAGAAATAAATAACTTAAAACCATATACTAGAGAAAATAGTGTTACCCCAATGGTAGTTTGTATGTTAGTCTGATAGGCCTAAAGAGTAGGGTAAAGATGAAGATTCCAGTTCAAGTAGGTTTCACAAATTATCATTTGGATTTTTTTTTTGAGAATCTTTTTAGTGGCCTCAGCTTGACCATTACATTATGGATGATAAGGTGTGGAAAACTTGTGATTGATATTGAATTTATCACAAAGCTATTTAACATGTTTATTTTTGAAGTTAATCCCATTATCTAAAATGATGGTATGAGGAACACCAAAGAAAAAAAATGATTTGGTTAAGAATAAAATTAGAAATGGTAAAACTGGTAACATTAACAAGGGGCATGGCTTCTACCCATTTTGTAAAATATTTGATAGTGGTGATGGTAAAAACAAGCCTATCATGGAAGCAAGGTAATTTACCAATGATATCGAATCCTGAGGTAGAAAATGGCTAAGGAGATTTGATAGTTTGAAGAATAGTTGGATGTGAATGAATTAGATCATCATGAAGTTGGCAAGACGAACACTTTTTAGTGAATTCAATTACATATTTTTCAAGAGCAAGCCAAAAGTAACCCATACATAGGAATTTGCATGTTGGAATATGTCCACCATAGTGGTCACCGAAAATTCCCCCATGTGCTTATTCAAGAAGATGAGGGACCTCATCTTGCATAACATAACAAAGTAAGGTACCTTCAACATTGTGATAATAAAGGATTTTGTGTCGAAATACATACTTGAAATCTTGTTTATGAATTCATATCTTTTCATGAGAGTCTAAGTTAGGAGGATAAGTTTGATGTTCCAAAAATTTAATAATGTCATGATACCATGGGTTTAATCGAATGATAATATCCTCGATGTGGTAGATAAGTGAATCTGATGGTTGAGTGAAAGACAAATATTTTCTTATTTGGATAAGAAAAGTAGGGTTAGAAAGGACATGATGTGGATGAAAGAGAGACTAAAGAGGTAAGATAATAAGTAATGGAAATTTGATCTCTAAGAATAGGCTCAATAGTGAAGGAGATGAAATCCTTGGCAAGAGTGGTTACAATTTGATGATAAGTAATGATATTTTTGATTTTGCATTGATAATCACCATTGACTTGGTGGAAAACAAGCTGAGAATCACCTAAAGCATGTTAATATTGAATGTCTAAATTAATATCATCTCTCATGCCTAAGAATAGAGATTTGTACTTGGCCATATTTTTGGTGACATCAAAGGTAAAAAAAAAACTAAAGGAATGATCTTTCTAAGAGGACTTATGAGAATGAAACATTCCCCATCTCCTTGAAGGAATTTAGCACCATCAAATTGAAGGGTCAAAGTATCTTTATGCAAGTCACAATTAATTTTGGGAAGCTCCTTGATGACTACATTAGGTTTAGTAGAATCAAAGTGTATAGAGTATTCATCAAGATTATTTACTTAAAGATCAATGGTAAAGTTATGAAATTAATCTTTGAGAGAAAAAACTTGATTAGGACCTTCAATATAGATGATATTATCATGTGGAAGACTATCTTGAAGGGGAAAAGTAGCTGGTATAAGAGCTATAACAAGTTGAGCATCTATGACTTGCCCTGATGCAAAGATAAAATTCCATAAGGAGGACCATCTATTTGCCAAAAAGGATTTGGAGAAGAAGTGATGAAGGGTTTCAGAATTAATGATGAGATAAGGATGTCTAGTAAATCATGTAATGGTAAAGCTTTTTAGTTGTGAAATATATGGGGAGGCAATCATGTTCAATTTTGGTATAATGTGTCTCATAATCGATGAGGCATCGGCTAATGTAGTAGATAGCATACTCTCTTATAGTATCATCATGTTGGTCAAGCATTTCCCCAACTAAAATAGGTGTGGAAGAAGTATATATAATCAAGGGTCTACATTGGAAGGAGGACTAAGTGTAAGTGAGTGAATCAATGACTCTTTCATGTTATCAAAGGCTTTTTGACAAGGGTCCATCCATTTTAAATCAGTACCTTTCTTGAGAAGATAATTGATGGAGTGTATGTGATAAGCCATTTTGTAGACAAATCATCTAATTTCCCCAAGTTTACCTAAATAAGTAAAAATATTAGGAGAACAAGGAATGGGCATGTTGATAATAGCACTAATCTTAGTGGGGTCAACATCAATGCCATAGAGAGAGATTAGGAATCCTAAAAATTTTCTAGATGTGACACCAAAAACACATTTATAAGGATTAAGTCTTGTATGAACCTAAAATCACTCACTTTATTACACTCGAATAATATTCATATTAGTTGATACTAATTTTACTTATCCTATTTTATCCCACTAATTTATCCTATTTCTATTCCATTTATCTAATATCCCCTTCCATTAATCTACATTCACTAGCCTTATTCATCCCATCTCTTTATTATTTTTCCCTAATCTCTATTTATCCTAATCTAATCCTAGTTATCTATTATATGGGAATTTTAAATTCACATAACCCCACCTAACCACCTACTAGCCTAACCCCTAGGTATTCCTACATCCCTAAGAATCCTAATCCTCATTTAGCCCTTAATAAAACCCATTACCTACTAACCTACTCCCTAATCCCACTAGCCAATTTTAAATTCAAAAATATTCCAACTACCCACCCACCACCCTACACTAACCTTCCCTAAACCCTTAAAACCTATGGGGAGATTTCTAGAGTTGGAGGATTCTAGAAATATCTCTAATTTAGCCCCTTTCCTCTATAATTTTCATATTGTAGAGATTTCCATGGAATTAAAAATTTCATGGAAATTCCTCAACCATAAATCTCAAAGGCCCAAGTTTGAATGTGACCCCTTGATCTTCCCTCCTTTCCCCTATTTAACTAACCCCTCCCTCCACTCTCAAGGGGTGATGAAGAAGAATTGTAGGGAAACCATGTCAAAATGAATCTATAGATCTTTTGAGCAAGTCCATGATCAAATATCAAGCATCCAATATCACAATCAAACATCAAGCTATCACTTTATCAAATCTGAGTCTAATCATATGCATTCAAATCCTAGAATGGACGCATGAGAAGGTAAAGAACGTGGTAAGAATTTTATATTGGTTCTGATTTATCTTCTCTATCCTTTCTTATTATTGCTGATCAATGTTTTGTATTTTATTATCATTTTGATAATATATCTTGAATCCAAATTTTGGTACAAAAGTCTAATCTAGTATTTAAGAACATGATCAAAGATAATAGCAAGATCAGATAGATAAGTTGTATGATTTTTGGATTTAGCAATGAGATCATCCACATAGGTTTCAACAATTTTGTGGATAAGATCATGAAATATTTGAGTCATTTCTCATTAATAAGTGGATCTAGGATTTTGAAGACTGAAGGGCATTTTGACATAGCAATAGTTTCCCCATTCTATGGTGAAAGTAGTCTTATTTTGGTCCTCGGGGGTAATGTGAATCTATTGTATCTTGAGAAACCATACATAATAGATAACATTTGGTAACTAGTTATGGAATTTATGATGGCATCTATCAAAGGTAAAGGGAAGTTATCCTTGGGACAAGTGAGGTTAAGATTATAGAAATCAATACAAATGCAAATGACCATAGTGACCTTTTAATGAACAAGAATAATGTTAAAAACCCATTCAGAATAATCCATTGATTTAATAAATCTAGCATTGAGTAATTTGATGATTTCCTTATGACATAAGGTGGAAACCTTAGGTGTAAATTTCCTTTGCTTTTGATGCATAGGTTTAGCATCAAGATAATTAATGATGTTATACACCACAATGCTAGGGTTAATACTAGGCATGTCCTTATAGGACCAAGCAAAAACCTCACAATACTTATCAAATAATAAGCTAAAATTATCACGTTTAGTAGTTGAGAATTCAAAAGACAAAGTAATTGGTCAAGGACAAGATGGAGTACCATATTCGATACAAGTAGTTTCTTCAATAAGCATGGAATTGTCGTCTTGAAAATGGTATGGTACATTAGGCAAGGAATAAATAGGATTAGTTTTAGGATAAATGCTAGCAAAAACGTTGTTGAAACAAAGAGATTTAGTTTTAAAATTCCCAAGTTTATGATGTTTTTGAGGAAGTTGAGGTTCTAGAGCATGAAGCATTTCTAGAATAGCTTTGTCACTAGGCAAGGTAGGAAGAAGACCATAATACTCAATATCTAGTTCAAGATCTAGAATTTTATTACCATGGTAATCATACTTAGAATGTATCTGATGGACATTAGTTACTTTGGCATCGAGTGTAATATCAAGAGTAGGATAAGTAGATGGATCAAAATAGATTGAAGTTTTGATGGTTTCAGTAATGGGAAAATGATCAAATGTAATGATTGGATCAATAGGTGATAAAGGAGATGCAAGAATTTTTGGAGGTTCAAAAGGTAGAATTTGCTCTACCACCCAAGCAGTATTAATAAGTGAAGAATTGATAGGAAGTACATGAACTTCAAGATCTAAGTCATGATCTATAGAAATGGTATGGACATCCCAATTAAAAACCTAAATTTGGGCTAAGGTTTTTTTATAGTGTTGGACATCCAAGTCTTGAGATTGAGCTTGGGCCATTATATAATTATCATCATATGTTGGAGAAATTTTACATGCTTGAGAGTCAGGGGGAGTTTCAGAAGGTGAAATCCAAAGATTACTAAATGTACAAGGAGACATGATTAAAGTGTCTTAAAATAATTTTGCCACTCTAAAATCATTACAAGTGAAGGCATATTCTAGTAAAAAAGGCTCCTAAGCATTGCATGGAGGGTAAAACTAGTGATTTCATCAATAAAAAGAATAGTATGGCCTTTGGGTAAAAAATAAGGAGGAAGCCATTGTAAAATGTAGGGAGGTAGCTTGCTAATATTACAATGGCTTCCTCCTTATTTTTTACCAAGCGACCATACTATTCTTAAGGACCATGACCATACTACAAATACTACTCTTGTGGAGGTTTATAAGGAGGAAGTGATTCCTCATGGGCTTCTAAATCAAGATTAGTAGTTGTAGTATCTTTAATAAGTTATTCTTCTAAATATGGATTTTTAGGTTTGGTAATAGGATCTTTATGATCTGGTTTATGATGATAATTGACCTTAACAGTGTTAACATAATGAGAATTGTTATAATATTGATCATAATTGGCATCAATGGCATAAACATCCTTGGTATTTATTTGATTGTTGGTTGTATAAAAATATTCTTGATTATTTGAACTAGAAGCTTTGGAAGCTTGTCACTTTTGAAAAGTAGTGGTGTATTATTGACAAAGAAGGTTGATCATGGCTTCATGATTAAATGAATCACCAAGCATATAGGAGATATGAAATTTAGTGAGCCCTCTATAAGACTCATGAGAATGACCTATGTTGGTATGGAACCAACAAAATATATTCGGGTCATACCATTTGGGAGGATTATTAGGATAAATGAAAGGTTTAGAAGGTGGTAAAAATTATTTCATTTGTTGAACCAAGAGAAGTGTGTGAGAAGGTGAAGGAATAGCAGATTTGGAAACTCCTAGTTTGGTTTGTAGAGTATTACTAGTGATAAAATTGATATACATTTGAAAATATCCTTTTAAAATTTTAGGATTAGGTTTAAATTTCTTCATGAGAAAGTTTTAATGTTTATCTTGGTTAAGAGCTTCGTTAAGTGTTTGGGGAGCAAAGGTTCAAACCTTGTATTGAAGAGGAGTTAAATTAGTTTTAAAGAGTTTGAACAAGTTATCATCAGTCATGTTATGGTTGGATTTTGGGCTAATGATTTCCATCTTTTGATAAAGTCGTGAATTGATTCAGTGGGAGATTGTTTAGTATTGATGAAGTGGCTAAGACAATTTTTAGGAAGATCATTGTGTTGAAACTCTTTAACTAAGGGATTAACCAAATATTCAAGTTTACAAATAGAGTGTTGGGGTAATTTATTTTACCATTATAATAAATCATTGATGAAGGTTTTGACTAAGAGTTTAGTTGTGACAAAGGTATTAGTTTGGATCCACTTTTTGTAAAGGTTGTCAAAGGATTTAAGAAATGAGGTAGGGTCTTTAGTCCCATCATATTTGATAGTTGGAGATATGTTATCAATATCAATAGACATAATTAAGGGAGCTAAAGGTTCATTTTGAATAGTTTGAAGCATCCTTTTATTCATGATGGGTTGAGGGATAACATTGCCTGAGGCATCTCTAAAAGGTGGAGGAACATAATTTGGATTATCTTGAGTATGGATAGTTGAAGCTTGATTATCCATATTGATCAAATTTTTATGAAGTTACATCACTTGATTGGTATTATAATTTTTCATTATGTTCATTTGTTAGATAACTTGGGCAAGAAATTTAGTTGTATCAGGGGGCAGGTTGGTGTTGGTAGGAGCACTCCCTGAATTGGTGATAGGGAGAGGGTTACTATAAAAAGGGTTATTAGTGAGATTAATGGTTAGTTTAATGTTAATTTCTCCCATATTAGTTTGAAGATTTTGGAGATAAGAAGTATCTAGGTAAGTATATAAAATATCAAACCCATCAACTTCATCTTGAGGTGTGATTTGCAGTATGTTACAAGTCATGGATGAAGAAGGGGAATAGTTACCCCAAGAGTGATGGTGCTCTTAAAAGGAAAAGAGAGGGAGAAATTAACATCCCATATAGTATTTAAATGGATTCAAGTTATCCAAAAATATTTTGATATGAGACTTCATTATGATGAAGAGAAATGAACAAAACACTTAACAAGGAAAAATAGTGAACTAAATCAGAAAATAGAGAAGGCAAAAAGTAGTACAGAGTTGACTAGGTTGACCTAACATAGTAAACAAAGGCTAAAAATAGTAAAAGGTCAACTAGATAGACCTATTATAATAAATAGAGGCTGTAAAAATTACAAGGTTAACTACATCGACCTAGTATAGCAGGTAGGGAAACTTAACCTATAACACACTATGTCGACTAAAATGACTGTGTACTAAAAATAATTTTTAAAATACTTTTAAAAATTAAGAACTAAAAGGAAAAAAATAATAAACTGGATTAATGAGGCTAATCCAATTGAGGCACACAACATAAATCCTTACACCAATGTTAGCTAATGCAAGTTTTTGCAATACAAACTACAGTTGAGTAAAGAGCAAGCAATCAACTTCAAAAGTAAAAGCTAACTATTTGGTCAACCTAAATGTGTATTATATTATTAGGATATTATTTTAAATGTGATGGAAATATGGCTATAAGCAAGGAACTAGAAATAAATCTAGGGATGGTTTGAAGATGGTTGAGCTAAAAAAGATCTATATTGGTAATGGTATAGGCTTGGTATTGGGGCCTACCCCCTAACTTCACACACCATATTGATAAGGATGTCGAGTGCTTAGCCATAATATACCATTAACCACATGTTTATATTTGGATAGAAAACCAAGTCAACTTTCCCCTTGGTGATGAAATCCAAGCAGGTTGGCTTTGTATAGACAATTATTAAAATGCTTGTTAATATTTTATGATTTGGTCATGTGTGCATAAAATATAAAATATTAAAACTAAATGGTAAATTAAAAACCACATAATTAGACTGTGTTCTATTCTAAGCATGAAAGTGTGAGCTAATTATTAGCATATAAGGGTTAATTTCAACTTTGAAACATGGTATAGTGTAAATGCAATCAAGATTATATACACAAAATAAAGAATAAGGTCGATAGTGTTACTATACTATGAAAATAAGATCTAAAAATGAACAAGGTAGATAGAGTCGATCCAATTATCTAGACAATAAATACATTACAGAACTGGGTCAATAGGGTTGATCTAGTTGACTACATAGGGGTAGTTTTAAAGAATAAAAACTATGAAAATAAAAGAATATAAAAAAGAGAGAAATGATAGAAAGGAACCTTGGTGGGTTTTAAGATGAATATAAGTGATATTACTATCAAATAACCTTGAAACATTCTTGAAAGTTTTGCTAATAAGATCGACTAGGTCGATTTAGCTTTATAAAATCCTATTGCTAATTGTTTGAAATGTATAGGGTCAATTGAGTCAACCTAATATGATGAATAGGATGCTTAAAAATGTAAAAATTTAATTAGGTCAACCTAGTATGATGAACCTAATGTCTAGAAATATGGAAAATTGTATTAGATCGACTAAGTCGATCTAATAACCTATACCTGAAAACTTATGCACATAAATTAGAATTGGGTCAATATAGTCGACCCAATATGGAAAATATATGATAAAAGAATGAAATAATTTAATAAATCCTATAATGGTTAGTTCACATCAAGTTCACCAAAATGTAAATAAATCAATCCTAGCTTGGAAAATATAGAGCATACCAACACTTTTGATTGGGAATACATTTGTTAAGTAGGAGCATGACCAATATGGTGATCTTATAGACCTGATTAAAGGTTATTTTATCATTATAAACTATTCTAAGGAGGGTTCTAAGCCTCTAGTCTAACATAGTCATGCAATAACCATACAGGGGTCATAGGTTTTAATATTTCTCCTATTCTAATAATAAGAAATTAAATCTAATCTAATGCTCACCAAAGCTTATGGCATAACATGAGGGTTTAGTAAATAATAAAAACATATATAAGATAATCTCAATTAAGCTATGTATGAGTAATACCCTAGTATATAGAATATGAAGAGTAATATTATTTGAATCCAATATTTATGCTACTTTTATCTACTAAATAGAGGAGTAAATTTAGAGAATACTTACCTGAATGTGAACCCATCGAGACTCAATCTCTCCCATGGCCAAAGGGGATTCACAAAAGTTTCTTTGGTTTGTAAGGATCACTCAAAAATTCCAAATCATTCAAGACTTATCCACAAGACTATATTTTCCATGTAGAAACCCTAAGCTAAAACTCCTCAAGTAGAATGGTGGAAGATTAAATTATAAAGAAGCATGAGTGAATAATACTTCTTAATTAAATATTAAAATAATGATGAACTGATATTATATTTATATTTATATCTTTCCCTAAACCATTTTGTATATGTCAACTGACAGGGTCAACCCATTCAACCCTATACAATTTTGGACAATTACTCACTAGGTCCTAAGCTAGGTCGGCCAAAGGATAACCTAATTCCTAAGTGAAAATATCCCAAAATTGTATAGGGTTGAATTAACTATAAGGTATACACTATTAACCCTAAATAACTTGAGAACCTCCATTTAATTCTTGGAAATTTTCACAACTTGTCTCTTGGGTTTTGAGTAGCCTTAAAATTGTCTGTAAAACCTTTAGGTGGTTGTAAGTGGTTGTGTGTATTGGAGTTCTTATCTGTCTTTACTCATGTCTTGATAAACTCATATCAATAAACTTCTAAGTCTTTCAATGCAAATATTACATGGAAAAAATGGCTTATATGGTTTGGAAGGTGAAATGTAGGCACATTACCTTGATATTGAAGCCATTTCACAAAAGACAAAACTCTCTAACTATGTAAACATGCTCTACAAAGCACTCAATCTCATTCCTTAACATAATGAGAGTGATATTGAGCATTATCCATGATCACATGTGCAAACCAATTTGAAAATAACTTAAATATGAATAACATGCTCTGTCAAAACACATGCACCACTTAGAAACATCAAATCATATAAATAGGTGAGAAAACCTAAAGGTGTTGGGAAAGTTTAGTCAAATAGGAGGCACTATCAATATTAGTGTTTTTTCATGAATTATGTATCACCATTCTAAAAACCATGACCATGGAATGGAAGATTATGAAGACCACTTTCATCTGCCCCTCATATCTGTATTAGCCACAAATTGATTAACTTATTTGACTTACCAAAGGGAGTGAATATAGAGATATAATGGATTTCACCAATTTTGGGACTATAAAATCAATATAAACATGGATATGAGTTGTGGGGATCTGAAACGACACTACTAAATCTTCCACACATGTCAGGACTACTATGACTTAGTACAACTAACTAAAAATGGCATGTTTTATAGTTAAACTCTTTCTTTGTATGTTAAACCTATAATTTTTTAGTTAAAAAACTAATCTCTAACATTTCCTAACATGAAACACATTCAATTACACTTTGACACACTTTTACTTAGTGAATAAATTGTACAAGTTCATTGAATGCCCCAAAAGATGGCCTAAGATGACATATGACCAACTTAGACAAATATGACAAAGATAAAACATTAAATGAGGCCTCAATTATGAACATGATAAACATTTTAGGACCTAATGTACTCTATTAAATTTTTAACTTACATGGAAGTTTACTTATTTGTCTAAGGAGTCAAACTAGTCAACAGAACTCATAAATGGTTTCACCTAGATCAATTGAAGTATTAACCAGTTCATTTACTAGATATAAATTCTTTTTAGACTTAGCAAAACATAACTCTAACTAATCTTAAATATCTTTCCAAGTTTTGATAACATTTTTTGGAAGACTAATAAATGCTTGGTATGCTTTACCTTTTAAAGTCTGTGAGAAAACTCTAAGAAAAACTTTTTCATTAGCAATACCAAGGGTAGCATAAACTAATTTGAAAGCATCTAAATGATCCTTCCATGACTAGATGAGCACAAAGGTAACATAACTAGATGAGCACTAATTTTGATTGTATTTCCATGAATCCAAATATTTACTAAGGGCTGACCAATGTCTTCATCTAAATCATTATCTTCATCAATTACTTCAACTTGATCTCTATTATTTTAAAGACCTAGAATCAAATACAGAACTCTCTACTATTGTTCTTACTCTTCTTCCATCTAAATTTTCAACTATTTTAAGTACTTGATCAGATTTATCAACAAGAGAAATAAAATCTTCAAGATGAAAGGAATATGAAAGCAAATGAATTCTAGGTTGAAGATTAACATGCAAGATTTCTTCTCTTTTAAGTATAATTCTATGATTATTTTATTGAAAATGAATTTAAGTTTCATGTGTAATACTTGTGTGAATGTCAATAATTTATAATTATTCTAATTCTTCTTTAAGTGCTTCAACAACATGAAATAAATCATAAGGCTTATTATACCAATCAAAAAAAGTCAAACTAAAAGTAATGTCAACCTGTTATTCAGTAATATCAATTAAAGGTTGGATAACTAGGTGTGGATCTCCAATAATCATGGGTAACTTAAACAAAAATAAGAAAACAATATTTATGAATATTCCCTAATAGTTTCATCAAATTTGTTGACGATTAAAATTGTTATATTAACGAATCATCCCTTTCGCCTATCACAAAGGTTAAAGTAAAATTGTACCAATCTAATAGTTTTCATTCTAAAAGATCATAAAGGATATAGAAGATGTGTAAAAGGGTTTTTAAATGATCTGGGATAATAAAAAGTATGCTAAATACAAAACAATGCTCCATTATTAATTCGTAAATCAAACATTCTCTTTAAAAGAAGGAAACAAATGTGATTATGTAATCAATCATATCCAACAAAGAAGAAATATGAACTAGATAAACTTTTAAAGGAAATATTTTTTTAATTATGAATATTTGTGATTTAAAAACTAATATTATATGTTTATGCTTGACTCAAAAGAGATCCAGTGAAAAGAAACAAAAAAAAATGAAAGACAAGAATAAAAGATAACCTTGAAACCAAAGAAAGAGATAAATATAACAACAAACATTTTTAAAGAGATATATAATAAACTAAATCTAAGAAAGAAATTAAAAACAAATGATAAAGGAAAATAGAACTAATCTAATAAATAAAATAAATCTATCATTAAGAGCAAGTCACAATAAACTTGAAGAAAGAATCTAATAAACTTAATTTAAACTAAAGACAAAATAAAAGAATGAAAAAATAGATCTACTCCAAAGACTAAAGGTTGATTAAGAAAATTAAGATATTAATTAAATAACTTAAGTTAATTGAATTTAGATAATTAACACCAACAACTAAAATTAAAGAAAATAAAATAATCTAAGTCTAAAATTTATCAAATAAACTAACTAATGTTCAAACTATTCTTAATTAAACAAACTAATTAAACTAAAACCTAGATTTAAAACTAAATAAAAAAGAAAATAACTTATAAATTACACAAAGATTTTTTGAGTCTTTGAAGAAAGAGTCATCTTAATAAACAAATCAAATTTTATTGAGAAACATCATTTCTTATACAGTTTTTTTAACATAACTACTAGTTCAATATGAATTGATCAAAAAACATGTCGCAGACAATGAAATGTTTATCAATATTTAGAATAAATAGTTAGATTATGCTCATATGATTGTAAATTTATAATAATCATAAGATATTAAACCTAACATTAATCAGATAATTGGTTTATAAATTTAAAAAATAAACTTATATATACATATGCTTGTTGAACAAGTTACTTAAATGTTAGAGAAAGTGTCCCTAATCTATCTATAAGAGTTGTTTATCTTAGAGATATTACACAAAAATAAGTATGAAGATGAACTTGAAGCAAATCAAAGTCTTCAAAAATACTTGTGTAACGTTCCTCCTCTTTCCTATGTCACTTTGATATTCTTTTATAATTGATTCTTTCAAATATGGTTAATGAATAATTTATAACTGACTTTAGTTAGTTATTGGTTATGACTTAATTGACTTTAATTAAGACAATTATATTTCAATTATCACTTAACTCATTTAGACATTTAAAATAACTCTTAAGATAAAAATTAAAAATAATAAATCAAGGAGACTGAGTCTAATCAAGTGGGGGACCTTAGATATTATAATCACCTAAATAAAATAATTTATGAAAAATATCTAAAATAACACAAGTTATTAAAATAAAAATATCACATCTAACATTTTATCATATGCATTATATATAAGTTTAAATATCCATATCAAAATATACTATATGAAAATGTCTTAAACCATGAAATTATTGTCAAACAAAAATTAAAATAAAATATCTAAAAAGTATCAAATAGTAGGAGAATATCCCTAAACACTTCTACTCATCATCTAAATCTATCAGCATTTCAATAAGTGGATAACCCTTATCGATTACATATTTAGTATAACTCATAGTGATTTCCAGGAACTTGATCAACTTAACTACATTTTCATCTTCTTTGTCATCTACCTCCAACTTAACTTTTTTTACCACCATGGTGATTATTGTTGACGTTGAAAGACTGATTTATTTCCTTTTTTGATTCAATTGTATTTTTTTCTCTTCCTCTAGGATATGAGGAGAAAAACTTGTAAGGCTAAGCCTAGAGCAAGTTGCATATGAACTAGTAGGTTTAGGAGATAGAATTTTTTGATTCAAAGGCACTAAATCATGAGAGTGTAACTTAACAAGTTCTTGTAAATCATTTTAGGAAACTGATCATTCTAATGAAGATAATGATAGGAAATTGAATTGTCTTTTGATTGTAAACCAATTTGCAATCTTTGAGTACCACTTGAATTTCCACATCCTTATAGATAGTTTCTCCAATAAGCCCTTCTCAAACCTCGATTCCCTCTACCATTTATAGGGTTAAATAGAAAGGATTCAATAACATTCCAAAAAGTGATATCAGCTACATTGAAGTGGATTGACATATGATTTCCTGTATTGAAAGGTCTTGATAAATTCGTACCTGACCTCCTATCAACAGAGAAATGACCTCTAGACACTAAACAATGAGAAAATAAATTTTCCCTATTTTTAGGTTGATTTGTTCTCAATTCATTTCCTTGGTCATTACTTGAATTTGGGGGTATCCACCCTAACATTATGAAAGATAAAATAAATAAACCAAATCTCTTTAGAGGCCACACACCAAAATCTACAACCTCATTTATTAAATATCTAAAAAATATAGCTATAAATTTTAATAAAGATTGAAATTTGAAAAACAATATGTCATAAAGACAAGGCACAATCTAAAAACAACTGAAATCAACACTCACAAAATTCCATCCACTATTATCAAAATATGAATTGATAAAAACAAAAACTTAATTTATAAATTTACAGAACTGAATGTCCTTCAAAATTTCCAAAAGCTCAAAAACATAATTTTCTCATATTTTAAGCACATGTAAAAATATCACTTCCACATACTACGGTCTAAATTTTCTTAACACAACTTGTGTATCAGTGACATAAAAAATAAGAAATTGCTCGAGATGAGAATGATATTATCAAATATCATCTTTTTAAAACATGTGGTGAAAATCAAAATATTTCTAATACTTGATACCAAACCTTCTATATACTTTATATATCTAAACTTCCATCAAAGATTATCTTCAACAAAAAATTAGAGATATACATCTTACTTCAAAACCCAAGAAAATAAAATGGCAAAGCAACACTTTATACAAAATTTGTGTTCATATGCCAACTAAATGTAACATTCTTATCAAAAATTTATGACAAAATTCACATATTTTGAAGACATTATCTTCCTATTTTATCATACAAAAAAGAATTTTTTTTGTTTAATGAATCTCAAATGCAAAATATACCAAGAAATTATATATTAATTATATCCTATGATTTTTAAATAACTTGTGCTCAGAATAAAACCATTATATGATGAACTGCATGCAAAATTTCCAAATATTCTTCATAAACACTAAAAGTTCTACTTAGACCCACATCAAATAATTTGCATCTTTCAATATCACCTCATAATCATCTATTTTGAATAGTTTGTCAAGAATAAATAACACACAAACATAAATTCATCAATTTCATTCCACAAAATAACACATATATATACTAGATGATTCAAATATCATTATTTAATAAATATTTTTTTAAATAATGCATATAAAGATAGGTATTATTCTTCATTAAAAAAATAAACACTTGCATTCAAAACCAACTAAAATTTTTCTATGCATTCTATAAAGAAAGTAAACTATTAAACCAACCTCTATCAAACTCATAAATTTCATAACCACTCAAGTTGAGATTCTTTAATACCTTATACTTTATTCTACTCATGAAAATGAAATGGAATTTTTATCTCGTGCGCAAATTGTTTGACAAACTTTCAATTTTTTATCCTCAGCTCCAAAGCTTCACTTCCATAGTGAGCTTGTCAAAGAATGACAACTAATAAAATAAAATTTGTCTTTTTTATTATTTCAAGATTGAAGTACTAAAACCAGCTACATATTAGACTAATATTAGATGTCAACTTGTCATTACTTATCTCCGACTCAGTCAAAATTTTAGGAATTTTGACAAAAGTAGTAATGAATAAAGTTGAAACTAATCTACCACTTAAAAATATTGATTCGATGCACAATACACAATATTTAAATGCCAAATGTTATAGGTGCATAAAATATATGCCAAATCTTGAGCATATTAAAATCACATAACTTGTCACTTAAGGATCACTTGACACACTTAGAACTCATGATTAAAAATCAAATCAAGTAAACATTCCACCACCTTTGAATTTATCAAAATAGCTATGTAAGTCAATCACCTCAACATAACCACCATTGATATAATGAACATCTGACCCTTATAATAATTAAAGACCTTATTGTTCATAGATTTATGACCTTTGACGCCTATGTCATGATGGAAAAAAAATTATGTCAAGTATGTACGGTCTTAAGTTTATTTTGAGACTCTTAGAAATATTTAGGTTTCAAAATAACACTTATAGATATTGCTTTGAATAATCCATTACATTTATTAATGGCTATTTCAACTTATGATTTTATAAATATCATCCATTCAACAATGATCAATTTAAACTAATTAAGAATATTTACATTCAACCTTTAATCACAAATGTTACTTGCTTGATGAACCTATGTATCACACTAAATTATGAATTTGATCATTAATTGATACTCCTAAAAAATGAATTCTACTAATATTGATATAATAAATATTTTTATTGAATCCATTAAATGCTTTCAAAAATACTTTGTAATGTAGAGTATTAATTTCACCAAATATAAAGTCATAATAAAAATTTAAATTTAAAATGCATGTTCAAATGACATAATGAACTACGACCCCTAACTAGTAGTTTTAGATGTTATGATAATGTCATCAATATGATAGGATCATTTTAAAGTACTTGTTTTGGGAAAGAAAAGGAGGGGTGTCGAAAATAGGCTCAACACTGATGAATTTACTAGCTAATTTCAATAGTGGAATAAGGTAGCAAAATATATAATTTGCCTATTAAAAACAAAGTACCTAAGAGTGAAATCTAGGTTAATTATTTTTTAAGCAGCTGGATGCAAACCCCTTTATGTATGAAATTTTAAGGGATGAAGTGTTTGGTCAGCATGGCATGAAAAATAGGAATAATTAGAAAGGGAATTTTAGATTGAATAATAAATCAATTGAAAAGGCTTTAAAACACATTTTTTTAAAACAAATAATACTTTAAAACATATTAATAACCATTTTCAAGTTCATTTATAAAATAAAACTGGATCGTGTCATAGAAATCATCTTATAATTATTTAATACTTACAAACATATTGTATTTTCCATCTACTTTCCTTCTTCTTGATGAACCTTACTGAGGTAACCAACAAAATGATCCATTGAAAAAAAAAAACATGAACCAAAAGCAAATAAGGAAAACAAACAAAAATAAAAATAATAAGAAAATAAAGAGCTATTGATAAAATAGCTTTAAATGATGTCCATTGACTGAATACCACAACTAATTTCCTTCCAAATCTTGTAAATGAAAAGTATTTTTACCAAGTGTAGCAACAATTCTATATGGTCCTAACCAAAATGAATCAAATTTATGATGCTTACCTAGATCTTCATGAGCTTTATCCCAATAAATAATGATATCTCCAACCTTAAACATTTTATTTGAAACCTTTCTGTCAAAAAAATTGTTTAACTTCTTTTTGGCTTCTTCCAACTTGTGTAAAGCAATAAATTTACTTCCATCCAATGTTATTAAATCATTTAATCTTTGTTCAATTAAATTTGTATCTTTTGATAAGTATTGTAAATATGTATTATTAGATAAAATTTGAAATTCTATTGAAAGTGTAGCTTCCAAACCATAAGTAAACATAAAAGGAGAGTATCATGTAGCTACTTTAACAATAGTTCTATTAGCTCATAATGCCTCAAATATTTTAAGATGCCAATTTATATTATTTTTGCAGACTAGTTTCTTCATGATAGAAATTAAATTTTTATTTTTGGACTTATATTGTCCATTTCCTTGAGGATAATACTTGGAAGAATTATTAGAAATAATATAATAGCTTCCTATAAATTATAAGTGTTTATTATAAGAAAATAAGGACCATTATCTGAAACAATCTCATAATATACACCAAATATAGAAAATATTTGATCCTTAAGAAATGTAATTACTTTAGATATCACTAAAAAATTTAAAACCTTTGCTTCAGGCCACTTTTTAAAATAATCAGTCATTATAAGAATATATCTATGATCAATAGAAGGAGAATGAATATCAGATATAAAATGAATTTTCCATTTTGAAAATGGTTTTTTGTATAAACCTTAAATTGGTCAAGCAATGATCTAAATCTCAAAAGTTTTGATTGACAGATATTTCAAGAACACAAAAATAACATAGTAGTAATGAATTCTCTGAGAAGAGATGTTTTATTACTCAAGATTGCAATACAACTATATGCTTATCTCTAGGAAGACATGTATGATTTCCATTTTGGGTTACATCTTCATTTATACACATTTTTAAAGTAGGAGGAGGATGTGGAAGGTCACCAATCTTGAGGGAGATTAAGTGGTTTGACTTCCACAATTTAAAACAATATAGAATTTGAGTAATTACTATTTTTAGAAATTTCTTATTTTTAGACTACACTACTAAAATTGAAATTTGGGGCACTTCTATTCAGTTTTTGAGCTTAAAAAACCACAAATAATAGATCCATGCCATCTCACCATGTTATATGAAGAGAAGCCCCTCATGCCATGTACATGGATGTTTGGAGTGATACATCTGAATCTTGTGAACAATCAAGCAGTTCACCACTTATATATAACCATCAATCTATGGATGGAAGGCTATGGATTTTATCAGCTTGGTATCCATCATCTTCCATAGAGTAGACTAAAAGATGCTTAGGAACCTGCTATCTGAATCTGAGACAATGAACTTGGGGAGACCAAAATGGAGCCATACATGACTAAAATATAGTTGAGTAGTTTCTTCATTAGATATATTTTTCTTACAAGCAATCATGATAGCCATTTTTTAAAAATGATCAACTACAACAAAAATATAGTCCTTTCCATGTTTTGAAGTGGGCAAACCTGAGAGAAAATATATTGAGACAAATTCCCAAGGCCTGGTTGATTCTAGCAATGGCATGTAAAATCTTTGCTTCTTATTTGTTGGCTTGGATACCATACATGGGGTGAAAGATTTGATTTACCTCTCCACATCTTTCCATATATGGGGCTATTAGAAGTGTTTTTGAAGAACTGCTAATGTCTTTTCTACACTAAAGTGTCCAACTATCCTCCTAAAATGTGCTTCCCATATCATCTTCTATTGTTTTGTAGTTGGAACATAGATATGCCCCATATGATAGAGGACATTATATTTCAAATAGAAATCAAAAACATGTTTACCTTCTTGAAGAACTTCATATGTATTAGCAAAGGTAGGATCTGGTTCATATAGAGCACCCCAAGTGGTAGTCTAATATTTGCATAGGTCGAGAACTATTGTGAGTGTAGTAATTAGTGGGCATCTTAGACAATCTATGACCATATTTGAGCTACCCTTTTTGTGTTTGATTATCAAATGGAATTGTTGTAGATATTTGGCCCACTTTTGGTGTCTGTCAATTCATAATCTTTTATAAATTTGGATGAATTCCAATGTTGTGTGGTTAGTGTGGATGACCGTCTTTTTACCCAAGATGTAGTGTTTCCATTATTTGTAGGCTTGTGCAATGGCATATATCTCTTTGTCATATGTCAAGTATTTCCTGACTATATCAGTAAAATTTTCACTATGATATGTAATAGGTAGCTAGGTTTCATGATGACATCTCCCATGGCATATTCAGATGCATCTATCATTAACTCAAAAGGTTGATGCAAATCTAGCAAGGCAAGAACAAAGGTTGACAAAATTCTATTCTTGAAATTCTCAAATGCCCATTGTTGTATTTTTCCCCATTAAAATTTATCTTTAGCTCCTCCTTTAGTCACTTGGGTTAGTGGCCAAGCAACATGTGAGAATCTAAGAATAAACCTGCAATATAAATTTATAAGACCCAAGAAGTTACAAAGTTCAATGAGGGTCCTTGGTGTAGGACATTCTTGAATAACTTGAATCTTCTCTAGATCAATATGGACCCCTTCCTCATTCACAACATACCCTAGGTACTAAATTATTTTCATCCCAAATGTGTATTTGTCAAGATTTGCATACAACTTGTGCACCTAAAGAGTTTGAAGCACCTTACAAACATGTTTCAGATGTTCCTCCCATGTTCTATTGTAGATGAGTATGTCATCTAGCTAGACAACCATAAATTAGTTGGTGAAGGGTCACAGGATGTCATCCATCATCTTCATGAAGGTTGTAGGTGCATTAGTTCAGCCAAAAGGCATAACCAAACATTTGAAGAGCCCCTCCTTAGATTTAAATGAAGTCTTCCAGACATCAGTGGGATCAATGGGAATTTGGTGATAACTAGATTTGAGATCAATTTTGGTGAAGAAATTCACACCATGGAGTTGGTCTAGTAGGTCATCAACCTTGGGGAGGGGGTAGTGATTATTCATAGTGATTTTATTTAGAGATCGATAGTCAATACAAGGCCTCCATGTTCCATCTTTCTTTGGTGCTAGGACAATCAAGCTACCATAGGGTGAAGACCTTGGCCTGATGTGACCCTTTTAGATCAATTCTTGAATCTACCTTTTTATCTCATCATTCTCCAAAATTGATCTATGATACATAAGACTATTAGGAAAAGGTAATCCTAGAATCAAATCGATATAATGTTTTACCTAGTAATGTAGTGGAAATCATGTGGGTGACTTGAATAAGTCATAATATTCTCCTATCATTTGTTCCATATGCTTCTATTGTTGTGTTTATTGTGTAGTCAAGACTACAACATCAGCCTTCTTGGATTTCTATGGTTTGACTACCATGAGAATGAATTGATTTGTCTTCTCTACCAATCTCTTACATTTCTTGTCACTAATCAGGGAGATAGATGTGGGAGGTGGTACCTATGGTACCCTATATCACCATGTTTTAAGAGTGAGGGTTATTATTCAAGTTTATGATTTATAGATTCCATGTCAATCATACATGAACGATTGACCAAGGAGTACATCATAAACATCTAGATTGACCACATCACATAAGACTTAATCCTAGAAAGGTTTTATTACATATGAAAGAAGACACTAAAGGATGACATGGAGATCTCTCCCTAGGCTCAACCATTCAATATTGTATGGCTTTGGATGAGGTTTCATGGATAGATTTAGACTTTTGACAACTTTTGAAAAAATTAAATTCTTTTGACTCCCACTATCAAGAATAAAATATAGAGGCTTACCTTTTACCCATAGTTTGGAGTGAAACAATCTTTCTTTATCATTTGGCCTTTCCTCATGGGTCTATGATGAAGTAAAGATGGTATCAGGCTCAACATCTACAATCTCTTTCTCATCCTCTTTGACTATAGGTTGTGTATGAGACAGAGTAGTAGATGTCGAGTATTGTGACTCAAAAAGTAGTGACTTGATGGATCAACATTTTTTTTTGGAGTGAGTTCCAATTTTGTGGTAATCACACCATTTTTCATTCTTCCCCTTCTAGGGTTTTTTAATCTTGAAACTCCTTTTGCTTCCAATTTTGGCCTCATGTTTGACCTTCCTTGTCACTTTTCCATTTTGAAGGTTGATTTTTCATATTCTTTCTTCCATGCTTCTGCTCAATCTTCACTATGAACTTGTATGACTCATCAAGGGTTTTCAAATTAAAGAGTTACATTTCCCCCCATATGTACCATTGTATTCCACCATGATATTTAAGAGCCTTATGTTTCCCACTTTCTTGGATGCCCAATCTTACAGATAGAGAATGAAAAATGTATGTGTAATCTTGAACAGATTGGTCCTTACCTTAGCGAAGTTGTTGCCACTATATGTACAAATCATTATATGCTCCAATGGGATAATATTATTCATTTTCCACTTCCATGAAATCATCCTAGGTAGGTTCCACCTCAAGGCCAATGTCATCTTTACTGAACCTCTTTTTATACACTTCCCACTAATTTTTCATAGGCAATGATGCTTTCAAAAAAGCAAAAGTGATATTTTCTCCATTAGTGAATTTATTTATAGAGAAGTAGGAAGATAATTGATCCAACCAATTATTTACTACATTAGCATTAATTTTTCCTTCAAATGTAGGGATATAAAAATTCACCTAAACCTTGAAGGGTGTTGGGGCACTGAAAGGATGTTCCATAGATGAGGAGCCAGGAAGTGCAGATGAGGAGCCAAAATTTCCCATCAAGAGTTGTTAGAGAATTTGGGTGAATTGCTATAGCATCTATGCTTGTTTCCATTGCAGGGATTCATTCACCATTTCCTTACAGGGATTGTATGTCATGGTGTCAGCTACCATTTGAATTCATTTAGAGCAAATAAGTGGATAGTTTGGAATCTCTATTATTTTCCACCCAAGCTCCTTGTAGCCTGACCTCATCCTCAGGATCATACACTCTCAGGACAAACCACTCTAATACCACTAATCTAAAACATATAAGTTTTGATTGATAGATATTTCAAGAACACAAAAATAACATAGTAACAATGAATTCTCTATGAAGAGATGTTTTATTACTCAAGATCACAATACAACTATATGCTTATCTCTAGGAAGAGATGTCTGATTTTCATTTCGAATTACATATTCATTTATACATATTTTTAAATTATAAGGAGGATGTGGAAGGTCACCAATATAGAGGGAGATTAAGTGGTTTTACTTCCATGATTTAAAACAATACATGATTCAAAGAATTACTATTTTTAGACTACACTACTAAAATTGATATTTGGGGCACTTCCAATGGGTTTTTAGGGGTCAAAAACCACTAATAATATCTTTGTGCCATCTCACCATGTTATCTGTGTTCTTATTTTTCCAATAGTTCAAATGGGCAGTCAATTGGAGCTATGGTGCAAAAGTTATGGCTCCCAAAAGTTCTATCATCAATTGGGGTAGAATCGTTGCCCGAATTATCACCTAAATTGTTGCCCAAATCAAGAAACCACACATATTATATATTGTCACAGTCCTTTCATAGGATAATTTGACTAAAGAATATGAGCCTTGTTCACATTTAGCCATGTCTTTTAGTTTACTCATCCTAGTCTCATTTCATGCTCTAGACACATTTTTGCTTATTTCTAGTCATCTTGAGCTTTTCAAACGGTCATTCCACCTGAGCCAAGTCAGATTTCCTAAGGTAATTCCATCTCCATAGGTCCTTGGCCTTTAAAATAGGAGTGTTATAATTGGACTATAGCATTGGACCCTAGTGTGTCCATTTCTATCACTATTGTCTAAAGGCATTTTGAACTTCAATGGTCAGTTTTCATCACTTAATGAGTCTCAATACCTTGTTATCTTCATCTTCAAGTTTTATTAATATAAAAAAATATGAATAAATCTCCCAAATTCCAAATAAAGAGTCTCTTATATAAAGAACTACACAAGGCATTTTATATCTAACACTTACTACTTTAGCACATTACATAATTAAAATCAATCAATAGTATAGCTTAGTGTTGTGTATCATAAATAGACTTTCATGCTTGATCATGGAAGGGTATAGGAAATAAATTCATTCTTTCATGTACCATGCACATTAATTATGCATGTTCCCTAAGGGAGAATTATATTTGATCTGAGACCTTAGCTTTAGGGTTAATGTGGGCAAAGATCAGGAAAATAGAAGTTTTAGATCATGTGATCATACTTCCCCTAACCCAATTTTTCCCTTTATGATTTTGATTTATTTTTTATTTCATGTGTCTAGATAGATATAAGGTTTGGAGATTGAAAAAGACATATAGAGAGTTCTGTCGATATTCAACCTCCAAAATTTCATACACAGGCTCACACAAAGACCATGGATAAAACCCAAAAAACTCAAGTCTTTAGGACAACATCAGTAGAAAAAGAATATAGTGCCAGACCCTAGGTGTCTTATTTGGTGCTTTTATCCTTTTATAAAATTAAAGATAGATCCAGGTTCCTGACATCTTTCCAATCTTGTGCAGTAGATTTCAACCCCTGAATCATTCATTTTAGTCTATTATTTATAGATAAGTTTATTTCTCTCTATATGCAATTAATTTGATTAAATTGATAAAAACTTATATTTTACTATATTTGATTGGATTTTTCCCTTTACTCCATACCCTTTATTTTTTAGGAAATAGACCCTAGTTTCCCAAAAATTAATAAAACATTCAGTGAACCCAACTTACTTCAAACAAATCTAAAACCCTAGGTACCCTAAGGGTTTTTTCTTCATATTTTGTGCAAAAATAAAATTTCAATTTTTTTATTTTTGTATAAATCTTTGTGCATTAATTCTATTCAAATACTGTTTTAGAATTTAAATTATTTAAGTAATTTTCAAAAATTCTAAAACCCTAGATTTCCAAACTAGGTCCTCAAACCCTAAGCCTCCCTCCCTTACAAATTTTAGAAAAATATTTTGGAATTTTTACAAATTTTTTTGGAGCGTCAAAAATATTTTCAAAATATCTATGTTAGTAGTTATTTTGTGCAAAAAATTAAATTTCTGATTTCTGATTTTTGTATAAATGTTTTGTGCATTTATCTTATTTAAAATTATTTTAGCATTTAAATTATAGCAACAGTTTTCAAAAAAATTAAACCTCAACCCAGAAAATCCTAGATTTCTAAACTAGGTCCTCAAACCCCAAGCTTTCCTTGCAATTTTTTAGAAAAATATTTTAGATTTTTTGCAAATTGTTTAGAGTACCAAAAATATTTTCAAAATATCGAAGTTAGTATTTATTATTGTATTTATTTACCTAATAGTACTTTTACATATTCTCTTTGGTGAAAGAAATAAAATGTCCACTAAAGCACTTCTTCCCTCTCATCCCATAGATCAATTTCTAAATTTTTCTCATAATTTTGACAATGAATGGACAAATTTACAAAATTGTACATTAGCAAGAGATGTGGAAAATGATTTCTTTTACAATGAAGATAATTATTATTGTTGTAATAAGAAATATGATGATACATGTGAAAGTGATAGTGAATAAAAATTAGATGCATCTTCTTCTCTCAAACCCATCTCTTTTATTCCTTCTTCTAAAGAAAATAATTTTTATAAATGGGAAATATACTTTTCACCTCATTCTCCTATGCACAATGCACCAAATGAACAAACTAGTCGTGCACTTCCAAGTGAACCTCTTATTGGTGATAATTTTATTCCATGTCAGCCTAATCTATATCTCTTTTTCTACTTCTATGTTCAAAATACAACAATATAAATGCAATCAAATCAAATTGCCAATGCATAGTTCAAATGATCCATCTCATGTTGCCAACTCTAATTTATCCAAAAAATGTCTAAATGATAACTCTCTTACTCTTACTTCTCATATTTCAAATGAAAATAATGCATACGCTTCATCCATGGAGAACATAGATGCACATAATATCCCAATTTCACATGATAATTTATTGAATATTAGAAAAGAATTAAATTCTTCTCTTACACCTCTCCTTATTGATAATGGAAGTGATAATGAATATGAAAATGAGAGTGACTATGAACAATATTCATCTATGATAATTCATGAAATAATAATGATTCTTATGTACATAATGAATAATAAAATGCATCTCATGTTTCTAACTCTTCTCTCACTCTTCCTCTTAAATATAATGCACAACCAAATATTATTTCTACTCCTATGCATGATTCTATTTCAAATAATGCACATGTTAATGATAAAATCACATCCTCTACTCAATTAGAATGTGATTCACTAAAACATAAATATACCAATGAATCTCCTAAGCCACCCCCTACTATAGTAGCACCTATTTCTCACTCTTCACCTAAAGAATATGGTAGCCCACATCCCTCTACCAAGGTCCAAGTTACCATTCCTCCAAAGGTTCAAGTGAGCACACCCCCTCTCTATGATCCAATTTGTAAATGTAGCATTCCCATGTCTAAAATTACTAATTAAATTAACCACTTCAAGATGCTAATATACCATCCCAGGAAATTATTTCTTTGATGCATGAAGTAGGTGAATTACAACACCAAGTACATTTACTTACCTTGGAAAAAAAGGCTTATAAGTCTTGGATGGATGCTAATGATTTACATGGTAACCCTATTTTGAAAACATTCATAAAAGCTTCATTGCCTAAGCATTTATAGATACCATCATTACCTCACTTTGATGGAATCGGAGATCCAATTGTACACCTTCAAGCCTTTTGAAAGGCTTTGCCATCTCATGTAAGTCCTTTGATTCTACTCAAGTTGTTCAAGCAAACATTAGTGGGGGAAGCACAAAATTAGTTATTTCATCTAATCCCTATTGGCTCCTTACACACATCTAATGACTTAGAGGAGGCATTTCTTAGATATTACATAGAAAACATGAGCCCTTGTGTTACATATGAGAAACTTGCCATATTACATCATAATACTGCAGATCTAGTTAGTAATTATATCTTATGATTCAAGACTCACATGTTAAGATTGATTTATAAACTAGTAGATTTAGAGATTCAACATATATTTATTAAGGATATTTGTGAACCTTTCCTCAAGCATTTATTATATTAGATAGAGTCCTCTTTTAGGAACTTATGCTATATCTTTAGAAAAGAAATTGGATTAATTGAGGTAGATTCAATCAATCACATTACTTTAGATTTTGTAGTAGTACCTCCATATATATCTCCTATCACACAACATCCACCATGTCCTAAAAAAGATAGGATACCTCAACCAAAAAAATAACCAGTTAAGAATAGAGAGACAATTTCTAGAGCACAACCTACAATATGCACTACAAATAATAGTAGCAAGGCACCCTTATAGTTTGATTCAGAGTAGGATATGTATCATATTATCAGCACTAATAGATAGGAGGTTAATTACATTACCTTATACTCATCAATGAGATCCACATCTCTTACATAGACAACCACATCAGCCCTTTTGTAACTATCATTGTATCTATGGATATAAAGATCATGAATGTTATGGACTCAAGGATTGCATTAATAGATGTGTTGATAATGTGACATCACAACATTGACACATGGGGAATTGAGATCTCCTCCATCACAGAACCATAGACCTCATTCATCCATGACTGAGTCATCCTAGGACATTCCTTTATAGAAATCATTGGTCACTCATTGTGAGAGTAATGTAGGTTCTAAGATAGAGCCTCAGAAGAGATCTCCTATTCCACCTATTTAGAAGTTTTGAAAACTAGTATAGTGAGAATAGCTTACATATAGCACTATCATCAGAGGAGTACATAGTTCAGTTCCATATACATATCTAGCATAGTCACAGGCACCACAATAGAGTACTGCTCTAAGGAGATATTCACTATGACTAAGTTTCTTGGGTCCTATCTCACGTAGCAACCTGCTATAGTTAATATTAGATGAACCCACACCATAGAGTATTTATCTAAAGATATATTCACTATAATTGAGCTTTAAAGGACCCATTTCATGTAGCAACCTACTATGATTGAGATTAGACAAGCCATCATCATAGGTTTTAGCTCCATCTCAATCTAACACTTAGTCATATACATCATAGCAGAGGCAATAGGGTACTATTTCATGTAGCAATAAACTATGATTGTGGATAAATGAGCCTTATTCATAGCACATAGCTTTAGTTTCACATCCAGTAAGGTTATATTTGGTAGAGTCTCCACACACAGCTATAGTTAGTGCACAATAGTCAATATTAGATACAACATATGATCCTACATAGCATGAGTAGTATGGGCACTTATTTAGTTGGCCATCAAGGTTTAGATAGGGATACAACATAGAGTGATATGACACACATTTAAATTGACATCAATTCATAGCTTCACTTCAGGGGTGACAATGGAGCCAAAGGACCAACCTTTTTATTCTTGAGCCACTCTTGGGGAATTGAGCACAAAACACTCTCTTATATCCCGTTCTATTAATAACTAGCATTCCTAGTTCTAAATATTCATCCTTAGCCAAACCAAATTATCCAACTTTGGAACTTACCAATACCGTATTTTTCCAATCTTAGACCAATCTGCTTTATCAAAACAATTTACCAATTACACAGCCAACAATTTTTTTTACTCACATATGATTAGAAATCAAACTTAACATCACACTTGAACATATCATGAACAATAAATTCACATCTCAAAATTCCATCTTACCAAACATATGTAATCTAAAAATCAACACCAAATCAACTATTTCTAATCAGCCATTTACAACAAATATAAAAACATACTTCAAATCCCATAACACAATGTGCGTGAGTCAAAATCAAAAAAGTATCCATATATATAAAAAAAATTAAAACATATACATCATATCAAGGTACAATCAATCATGAATGGGCATCATGCCCTCACTCTCAGTCTCACTCTCTCCTCTAGTACTAGTCCTATAATCCAACCTAGCACTCAATGACCTCACACCTCCTCAAGCTCTTGAATGCCTCTTACGATGACTTTCTCACTCCTATAGCTGAAAATGATCCTCATGCAAGTTTTCATACCACCTTTAAATATTTGTATATTAATCCATAATCCTTGTACTAACTAATCCAAAATCAAGTGGGGCATCTTATGCCTATCTAGCTCAGCCCTGAACTCATCTCTCACTTTTATTGTTATAACATATGTTACTATCATTAACATAACTCTATCAAAAAATGAGCATGAAAACTAGTTGTAACTATTGATCACTCTATCAAATCCTCCTCCACTATGTCATCATGTACATATCATGTAATCTCTCTAAGTGTCAACTCAATGATGGTCTCCCAATACTCATCATCTCCACTTCTACACCAGCTTGTGTTTCATCTTGAACACTTACAACTCCACCTACACACAAATTATAACACTACATTAGATATACACTTTCAAATCAAACTAAACCACTAATTCATACATAATTCAAATATAATTTTTGCTTACCTCCCATCATCTAGATTAGTGCAAGATCCTCATACTTGGGAGTATCCCCTCCATCAACAAGATAAAATAGATCCCACCAATGCCTAGCCCACCATGTGGTATATGCCTCTGTACATCTAACATCATCTACATCAAGAATGTCTATAGAATCATCCCACACATATAATGGTAACAATGCTAACTCAACCTTTATGGGCCTCACACAAGTTCCTACCCTCATTAGTGCTTGTTCACTCCTTACCCACATCCATGTTAATGGGGGCACATCCTATGGTACCCCAAACTATCTCATCACATGCTCATATTGAAAGTGCTCATACACTCCAACCCAATGGTCGTGCATCTAAAAATTGACCCTCATATACCATAACTGCACTCCATCTTCAGCTCACTTAGGAAATCCTCTATAAGGCCTCCATATGATATCATGAGCCACTAATCTATCTAAGACTTATCTATAATGATCTATCCTAGGAGATCAAATAGTGAATGTACTCATCTATTGCTCCCCAAATGGTTGTGGTGGTGCCCACTCTAGCCTAGGTAACCCAATCAATTGCACAACTATAATGTGCTCATAAGCCTAATAATATAATAAGGTAGTTACACTCACACCACCATTGAATTCCTCTTGTGTAAATATGTAAAGATCCTTGTATAGGTGGGAAAGCATAGTCCTACCCCATGAGAACATAGTGCCATATACCTAAACACTATGAACAATATTATGCATCCTATATGCAATAGACACTCCACTCCCATCCACATCAACAAACAAATTTAACATGACCAACCACTTTTATAGATGTGGGACACTAGATTGTACTATAACTAATAATAATAAATCACTATAATTACCTCTCTGATGTATACCTAAAGGTACACCAACAAAATACAAGGATACACCATCAATAGCATTAACACCCATGTCATCCTGTAATGTCACACATTGTCCACTAATTGGTGAATGCAAAATGTGATACACATCCTCCAGAGTCATAGTAATCTCCCCTATAAGAAGCCAAAAAGTACATGTATCTGCATTCTACCTCTCACATAAGGTTGTAATCAGATACCTATCCCATTACACTATGCCTAGGTCATACACATGACCTAGCCTTGCCCTATCCATGATAATTCTCTCATCAGCAAATAATGGTAACATCCTCAATGTCTCCATCACCTGACCTCTATATAACTCCCTCATCTGTACCTCACCCTACAAAACACCAAAAGATAGTTTGTGTGTGTGTGTGTGTAATTTAACCATGACAATTAAAAAACCAAGCTATACAACAACAAGTAACAAATTTGAATCTCAAAAAATCAAGCCCAGTGGACAACAACACTATAGAAAGGACACCAGTGTTGGATAGGAGTGCTAGAACCTAGATAGCAATGTTGAACCTTAGACAGGAGTGTTGACTCCTAGATAGGATTGCTGGAACTAGTCAAAATTTTCTTAGGACACTTTAAATAGCTCAAAAACATCAAAAATAGGCTTCTAAATAGGCAAAGATCATATGTTTTAGCTACTAACCAGGGTAACATCACCACTAGCCTGAACGTAGGTTGACAATTTCTCAAACTAGGTCACAACAAGTGTTCATCTCTTCAACATATTTCTTACTCCATAGCTTTAAATCTCAACCTAGTTAATGCACAAATGAATCAAAAATCAATCCAACTTCCTATATTACCTAGCTTTCTCAATCAAATAAAAATACCATTTTGCTCATAACTTGAACCCCATAACTTCATTTTTCAAACCATTTTTGTCTATGGAATCATGACAAAGATACCTTCGACATCATGTGAGCCTCAATTTATTAATACTTAATTTTCCTATTATGGTAGGTGTATCTCTATATTTATGTTATACCCAAACACACGCCTTGATCATCACCAATCAAAACTTGTTCCAATTTCAACAACTCAGTCTAATCAATAAATTAACTTCTTAATTAATTCAAACTATACCAACCTTGTTTCTATCATTATGCCACTAGTCATCACTTTTGGCTTGAACTCCTCTATCACAAATTTTGTCTCTCTCCCTAAAGGAGGACATCATTCCTACTATTCTTATTCTTACACTTACCCAGCATACCCATCCACTCTCAAAGAGGGATACACCATGGTTATTACACCTCTAATATTTAGATTATTAGATTTAGCTCAGATCAGTCAAAATATATAGTGATTTAGATTATATGGGTCACTTAACATTACTCAAGACATACAAGGGGATATACCATTAGTTTACAAATACATAAACTATTCAAATATAGTGGTTAAAAGTATATGGATTCATAGTGACTTTGATATAGATTCAAACTCAGATACTAGATTTCGGGACATGTAAATTACTACACATCTCACAGATACAGCTTCATACAACATGATACAGTTACATGACTAGATAACATATTATAGACATAGTGCAGATCATGGTGTTTTGATCTCCATTATTTTACATGGGGCATGGAACAATAAGTCATATCACATGTGGTTATATAGATTACCAGATTATACATACGCATCACTCACATACTATATTTGAGGTCATGGCACATATGCTCATGTTTTTTATCATCAAAGATTATATAGATTGAATAGCAAGACATGCCATTCACTTCTTATATATTGACCATAGTTTTAGATTACACCAAGCTATACCTAGGTTATCACTAGGTTGGACCACATAGCCATCTGAAGTGGTTATTCCATTATATTACCTAGAACTAGACTACATGAGTTTGTGTGGGATAGAGGATAAACATTGGTTTTGGGCCTCTGAGCATTTTTCAATTCTAGTTCGGATATTCAGAGTGGGCGCATGATAAATTTTTCTTTTCATAGCATAACAATTCTATACACACATTCTATATTACATGAGTTTATGTGGGACATAGGGTATACATTGGTTTTAGGCCTCTAAGAATTTCTCATTTTTAATTAGAATCAGCATAGGGGGAAAACATTGCCCTCCTTCTCCATATTATATGGATTCCACTTCCAAATTTGGTACAAGGGTCATCCATTTCAAGGATTATTTCTTTTTCTAAGAAATATTTGGCTCTCCATCCACTTCTATAACCAGGAAGTGAGTTTCACCCTTTGCAACACATTCATCTCCACATAGGTAGATTCAGGTATGCATTTTATTTTCTTTATTTTACTATATTACTTCATTTTATTTTATTACTAGAATAAAAGGGGGGGTAATGTATACACCTTAAATTGATCAAGCAACCACACATATCATGTATTTTCATAGTCCTTTCATAGGAGACTCTAATCAAAGAATATGAACCTTGTTCACATATAGCCATGTCTTTTATTTTACTCATCCTTGTTTTGTTTCATGCTCTAGACACCTTTTTGCTTATTCCCAATCATCCCAAGCTTTTCAAATGGTCATTCCACCTTCGCTAGGTCAAATTTCCTATACTAATTACATCCCTATAGGTCTTGAGCCTATAGGATAAGAGCATTGGAGTGGACTATAGTATTTGACCCTAGGGTGTCCATTTCTAATGTTCCTATCCAATGGCATTTTTAGCTCCAATGGTTAGTTTCCCTCACTTAATAAGTCCTTATCCCTTATTAGCTTCATCCTTAAGTTTTCTTAATGTTGAAAAAATGTGAATAAATCTCCCAAATTCAAAATAAAGGGTCTCCTATATAAAGGACTATGCAAGGCATTTTATATCTAGCACTTACCACTTTGGCACATTATATAATTAAAATCAAGCAATAGTATAGCTCAGCATTCTACATCACACATATATTTGCATGCTTGATCAAAGAAGGTCTTAGGAAAACATCCATTCTTTCATCTACCATGTGCGTTGATTATACACATTCCCTAATGGAGAATTACATTTGATCTAAGACCCTACCTTGAAGATTAAGGTAGGCATTGATCAAGACATTAAGGGTTCTAGATCATGCAATCATACTTCATCTAACCCAGTTTATCCCCCTTATGATTGTAATGAAATTACTTCAAGAAGTAAGTATAAAAGCAGAATTATATCCAAATATGACTAAAATATATCCAAATATATGATAATAGATAAGCCACTTCGAGGGGGAAACCTCCACAAGCTTCAATAAGATCATAATTCACAATATGATGATAAATGATTACCCACTACCTCCTATATATAGTCTAACTAGGCCATGGTTACTCCATAGGCTAACCTACTAATCTAAAGAAAGCATAGATAAATGTAATATAATGTCAAAGACGGATAAGTAAGCCACAAGTCAGCTAATACTATCCTCATACATGTGATAGGTTAGGGGCGTAGCATGCCCTTCCCCTTCAAACCAATGTTGTCCTCAACATTGAACAACTGTGGATGTTGTTGTAGAAATTCTTCACCTTCCCAAGTTGCATCTTCACTGCTTTGGTTTTTCCACTTGATCAAATATTCCTTAATCTCTTTGGTTCTCAACCTCTTAGTACGTGTTTGGAGGATCTTCTCTGGTTCCAAAATGACTCGTCCTTCTTCATCTAGTTCTGGGAGCTCTATCTGGGTGGAAACTTTCTGTCCAATGACCTTCAAATAAGAAACATGAAATACTAGGTGTATGTGAGATGAATGAGGTAACTCGAGCTTGTAAGCCACACTTCCAATTTTTTATAGAACCTGATAAGGGCCATAATACTTTAGAGCAAGTTTGTTGTCATTTTTCTGTTGCTTCAAGGACATCTACTTGTAAGGTTGCAAACAAACAAATACCCAGTCACCCACCTCAAAATTTCACTCACTCCAGTGTTGATCTGCTTGTTGCTTCATCCTATTTTGTGCCAAGGCCAAATTCTCTCTCAAACTAGCCAAAACCTCTTGTTGATGTTGAATGTGCTCTTCTACATCTTGAACCTTGGTGTGCACCTTTAATGAAGAAGTGATGGAAAGTGGATGGTAACCATATAGTGCTAGAAATGGAGACATTTCAGAAGAGGTATGGAAAGATGTGTTATACCACCATTCTGCAAGTGGTAGCCATTTAACCCAATGTTCTTATTTATCTGATATAAAACAATGGAGATACCCCTCTAAACATTTGTTAACCACTTTAGTTTGTCCATCAGATTGGGGGTGGTAATATGAGCTATGAGCTAGCTGAGTACCCAAACAAGAAAATAGTTCAGTCCAGAAATTACTAGTGAAAATAGGATCACGATCACTTACAATTATTTTTGGGGTTCCATGTAATTTGAGAACTGCTTCCATAAAAATAGCCATGACTGTACTTGCTAAAAATGGGTGTGAGAGAGCACAAAAATGGGAATATTTTGTAATCCTATCCACAATGACCAAAATAACATTATTACCTTCAGAACAAGACAACCCAGTGATGAAATCCATGGAAACCTCCTCCCACCTTTGACTAAGAATTGCTAATGGTTGTAACAAACCTGGGGTCTTAACTATTTCACCTTTATTCTATTGGCATATCATGCATTCTTCCACAAACTTTTTTACATCTCCCTTGATTCCTTCCCAAAATAATTCTTTCTTAATTCTATGATAAGTTTTCAAGAACCCTGAGTGTCCCCCAAGTGGAGATGCATACAACTCTGCAAGAATCTTATGCTTAAGGTCTAAAGTTTTGCACAAGTATAACATACCCTTATACCATAGGACATTACCTTTCCATTCAAATTTTTTAGAGGATAAATTACCTTGATGTAGATTCTAAATCAGAACTTGTGTATCCTTGTCTTGCTCCCATTCTAACCTAGCTTCATCCACCCAATCTGCGTGCAATATGGACATTGCACAAAGCAATGCTTCTGTGGATGCATACCATCTAGATAGTGCATCTTCTACTACATTATCTTTACCCTTCTTGTAGATGATTTCAAAATCATAACCCAACATTTTGGTTACCCATTTTTGTTGTTCCTCAGATGATAATCTTTGCTCCAAAAAGTATTTGAGACTATCATGATCTATTTTCACCTTAAAGTGTCTACCCATCAGATAAGGCCTCCATTGTTTAACTGCATGAAGAATAGCCATCATTTCTTTCTCATAGATAGGTTTTTTTAGATTCTTAACTTTGAATTGATGACTTTCAAATGCAATGGATCTTCCTTCCTGCATTAGTATTGCCCCCAATCCAGACCCAGAAGCATCACATTCAACAGTGAATGTTTGTGAGAAGTTTGGAGTAGCCAAAACTGGAGTGGTGCACATAGCTACTTTTAATTTCTCAAATGATTTGGTGGCATCATCAATCCAATGGAAAGCATCCTTATTTATCAATGCAGTGAGTGAAGATGCTATGCTGCCATAACCTTTCACAAATCTTCTATAGTAACTTGTTAGTCCAAGAAAATGTCGAAGGTTTTTGAGAGTTTTTGGCATGGGCCATTCCATTATCTCTTTGATCTTCTGAGGATCAACTTTGAACCCTTCATGGGAAATAATGTGACCAAGGTACTCTACCTCCTATACTCCAAAAGCACATTTAGATGGCTTCGCATAAAGTTGGTACTTCTCCAAAACTATCAACACCTATTTCACATGTTACAGATGTGCTTCCCATGTCTGACTATAAATCAATATGTCAGCAAAGAAAACTAGCACAAACCTCCTTTAAAAAGGCCTAAAAATAGTGTTCATCAAGCTCATAATGGCCCTCATGTGTTCTAAAAGTAGTTTTATGAACATCTTCATCCTTGATTCTAATTTGATGGTACCCCAAGCAAAGATCCAATTTTGTGAAATAATTAGCACCATGCAACTCATCAAGTAAATCATCAATTACTAGAATAGGAAACTTATCTTTGATGGTGTACTTGTTGAGTTCCCTATAATCTGGGCACATCCTCCATGTGTCATCCTTCTTCCGCACCATGACCACTGGTGATGAATATGAACTTTGGCTATGCTTGATGATCTCAGCCTCCAGCATCTCATGGACCATCTTTTCAATTTCACTCTTTTATGCATATGGATATCTATATGGTCTGATATTTGGTGGTTGACTACCTGGAATTAGTTGAATGGCATGATCATGTTCTCTTTTTGGTGGTAGTCCTTTTGGCATGGCCCCAAAAATAGATGAGTGGTCTTCAAGAATTATTTGTAGATCAGGATGTGTAGATACCTTTGTGGGTTGAACTTCTATGGAGCATAATCATGCAATAATTCCCTCTACCCCCTTTTTTAGCATCTTGGTCATCTGATGTGAACTAACCAATTGCAGAGATTTTGCATGTAATCCATGTAGTTTAATTTTCTTACCTTCAGAATGAAAGCGCATGAATAGTTCTTGGAAGTTCATCTCAATGGTACCTAAGGTTGTGAGCCATTGGAATCCAAAAACAATGTCTGTGTTACCCATGGGAATAGCAAACATAGGAGAGTCGACATTGTACCCACCCATAGTAAGATTAATACTATGGCATTTGCCTAACTAATTAATTGTACCACCATCTACAATCATGACCTAAAATTCTAGTGCTGGGTAGATGAAACAGTTCAATCGAGTGGCCAACTTATGGTTTATAAAGTTATGTGTGCTCCCTGAATCAATCAACATTGTCACCTTTTGTTTCTTGAGGAAACCCACCACCTTAAGAGTTTGTGGAGTGCTAATACCTAAAAGTGCATGACAAGAGATTGTAGGTTGGGAATCTTCAGGTACCTCCTCTATATCTTCCTCATCATCATTGGAGGCATCATCTACTTCTTCATCTTCATTTGGTCCCTCAATGTAGAATAACTTCTCCTCAGCACATCTATGTCCTTTACTCCACTTGCTATCACAACCAAAACATAATCCTTTTGCATGCTTTTCTTTAATTTGCTAAGGGGTCAATCTAGTAGGTGGAGGAAATGTTGATGATGATATGCTATGATCTTTGAAGTGAGTGAATGGCTGCTTCTTGTTGGCTATGAATTTTTCCTCAGCTCTATGTGCTAGGATAATAGATTCAAAAATATTAAGTGGATTAAACATGCATACCTCATGTTGAATGTGGTCCTTGAGTCCACCCAAAAATAGGTCATTCAAGTTTGCATCAGAAATTATCTCCACACATAAGGATAGGTTCTGAAAATGATGAATATAATCCTTGACGAAGCTAGTTTGTCACAATTTTTCTAGTTGGTTGAAGTAATTATCTATCACACTATTGCCATAGTGTAATTATAGCTGCTCTGTAAAAATTGACCAGGTGACATTGAGACTCATCTTTTTCTTTTGAGCACACAACCATTGATACCAAATGAATTGATCAGGTTCAAGATACAAGGATGCCATGGTAACCTTCTATTCACTTGGAATCTAACGAAGGTCAAAAAAACTCTCCATTTGGTTGAGCCAATTGAGTAGATCTTTTTCATCAAATTTGCACATATCCACTTTTGGTAATAGGTTCCTCTGTGGCCATGGAGTTGGATTTGAAGTAGACTGATTAGGAGAACCACCCTGGTGGGTTTGTGAAATAGAGTTAGCTTGATGATTTTATTTATTAATGTTCAAAGCCATCATGATATATCCCAAACTATATTGTATGGATTGCATATTAGATTGTATGTCTTGCACCTCACTCTGAATGCCTTGCACACTATAGTCAAGCTGGCTCACTTTGTGATCTATGTCAAAAATCCCTAGTACAAAGGGTCTATTACACCCCCTTTTGACTCCATCTCATCTTTTTTAGGATTTTTTCCTAGAGTTTCAGCACCCTTTCCTCGGCCCCAAGTTTGTGTACCTACCATAAAAGGGTTTTACGATGTCGACCCTTATTGACACTTTTGACCCAACTTTGACCAAGAAATTTTGTAATTATGTCAGCCTCAAATCAAAATATACAAAGAACAAACTATAGCCAATTTTTTCTAAGCTTTCCAAATAAACAACTTAGAAAAATTCTTTGAATTGCGCACTATAGAGCAATTTTATGAAAAACCATAAAATAGTGATAACTTTTGAAAAATAGATCCAAATGAGCTAAAATTTTAATGGAAGCATAATTTGATTATTTTGAACCTCCAATAAAACATTTTTAGAGAAATTCACAACCATTTTTTATATATCGCAAAAATTAAAAATTTAGTGTTTCACCCACAAGATTGCCCAAATTGCAGCTCTAATACCACTTGTAATGAAATTACTTCAAGAATTAAGTATATAGAAGAATTATATCAAAATATGACTGAAATATATCCAAATATATGATAATAGATAAGCCACTTCAAGGTGGCAACCTCCACAAGCTTCAATAAGAGCAGAATTCACAATATGATGATAAATGATTACCCACTACCTCCTATATATAGTCTAACTAGGCCATGGTTACTCCAGAGGCCAACATACTAATCTAAAGAAATCATAGATAAATGTAATACAATGTCAAAGAGGGATAAGTAAGCCATAATTCAGCTAATACTATCCTCATACATGTGATAGGTTAGGGGCGTAGCAATGCTTTTGATGTATTTTTTGTTTTGAGTGTGTAGATAGATCCAGGGTTTAGAGATTTAAATAAACCTATAATGATCTCTATCAACATTCAACCTCTAAAATTTCATACATAGGCTTACACAAAGATAATGAATAAAACCTTAAAAACTCAAGTTTTTGAGACAACAGTGGCAGAAAAGGATGATAGCGCTAGACCCTAGGGTGTCCTATTTTGACACTCCTATCCTTTTACAAAATGAAAGCCAAATCTAGGTTCCTAACATCTTCCCAATCTTGTGTAATATATTTCAACCCTTGAATAATTCATTTTAGCTTATTTTTTTTTAGAAAAGTTTATTTTTTTGTATATACAATTAATTTGATTAAATTGATAAAAAGCTATATTTTGTTATACTTTATTGGATTTTTCCCCTTACTCTAGACCCTTTATTGTTTAGGAACTAGACCCTAGTTTCCAAAAAAATAATAAAATATTTTTCTATAATAATGGGATTTAGAGGCATTATTGGCAATCTATCCCTACCAAAAAATAATTGACAAGGCACACAATAACATATTAACTTATAATCATCCTAAAATAATGTAGATCAATAATAAGCTACACATAAAATCTTATAAGTTATAGTTTTTGCAGCATAATGATCACCACAACTACCTTCGTGACTTCTTCTAATAACCTTCTAAGTTTAAGCATGAGTTAGACATTTTACCAATACACCATCTCAATTGTGATAAAACAAAATATTTTCAAGTACACAAAATTTCAAAGCCTACACTCTTAATAACCTTCTTTATCTTTTATCTAAATTTTTAAGAAAATCCTGATTTTGAAAATAATATACAAGGCCATGATACCAATCATCTTTGCTATTAAATAGTCCTAATCTTTCATTTTAAATCCAAACTTAAAAGTTTTTGAAAAATCAGTAACTCTCATAGATTGAAAATGAAAATTAGCATTTCAAGAGTCATCAATAGATAAAACTAAGACACTAATACTAGAAGAATCATATTAAGCCAAATACTTTGTTAATTAATTTCTTTTGATAGTTTTAGATGTTCCAAATTTAAGGTTAAATTCCTAGATTCTTAAAATCCACTTTGCCAACCTGCCTTGAACAGTAGGTTATTTTAAAAAAAAGGATGAAATGGGTACATTGGATCTTATGAAAACTTTATTTCCCATTAACAAATGATAAAATTTAATTAAATAAAAAAACCTAAGATAAAACAAATTTCTCAATAAGATAATACCTAGTTTATGTGCCTTTCAAAACCTGACTCATATATCCAATAGGTCTTTCATCATTGTTTTTATCCTCTTGTGTAATCACAACACCTATTATTTTATCTTTAAAATTAAATTAAATAATGAAAGGCCTTGATATATTAGTTTTTCAAGCATAGGTGCACTTGCAATAGCATTCTTCACACTATTAAAAAGTGAATTGGTGCCTACATCCCATAGATCTGACTAATTTTTTCTAAGCAAATCTATAAAGGATTTGATTTATCAATAAAGTCTAATATAAACTTACGTATGAAATTTATTTTTCCAAATAATGACCTAAGACCTAATTGATCTTTAGTTTTTAGTAGCTCTTTGATTGATTTAACACATTCAGGATCAATTGAAATTCCATCCTTAGAAATAGTATGACCTAATAACTTACCTTCAGTTTCACTAAAAATAGATTTATTAAGATTAAGGGAAATATCATATCTCTACATCTTTCAAATACTTCATGTAAATGATCCAAATGCTTCTTGATTTTTATAAAATGAACTGTAATATGATCTAAGTAGACTTGCATAACAATAGAAATTAAATAATCAAAAGCTACATGCATAGCTCATTGATAGGTTGCACCTCAATTCATAAGACTAAAGGGCATTATATTAAAGGTAAAAGTTCCTCTTTAATTTTTGAGTGTTGTTTTATGTCTATCATTTGGGTTCATAAATATTTTATTATAACCTAACAATCCATCAATCAAAAACATCATTTCAGATCTTGTAACTTGTTGTAAAATTTGATCAATACTTGGAAGAGGAAAATTATCCTTTATACTAGCCTTGTTCAGATCTCTAAAATATATACAAAGTCTAATATCTCTATTTTTTTTACATTCATATACTAGATTAGCTACCCATTTAGAATATGTTATAGGAAAAATTACACCACCATCAATCATTTTATCAATCTCTTTGTTGATGTTGTCTTCTAGTAAAGGGCTTATCCTACATATTTTTTGTCTAACAGATTTAATACTTGGTTTAAAAGGAATATCATGTCTTACATAATTATTATCATATCCTTTTAAATATTTATAAGACCAAAAAAAATGTCAATAAATTCCTTAAAAATTTTAATAAACTTAACCTTCTGATCAGAAGTACATTGTATTCCCAAATAAACAAACTTTGGTTCTTCATCAGATCCTAGGTTTATTGGAATATTCTCTCAATAATCCTTTTAGAAGATTTTTTTCTCCATGAGAGATTAGGTTGATTATCTAGAGTAAAATGGATTCTAATTTCACCAAACTAGCAGGTAACTTATTAGTATTCAATTGTAAATAATCTCCACAATTAAGAACATAATCATCACTATCAAAATAATTGCCCTTGATAAAATCGTCAATATGTTCACACAATAAAAAAATAAACCAATTTTTCATTTAAGTCAATAATTTTAGGTCTAAATATTTATAAAAAATAATACTCTATAGTAGGTTTTAATTCACTTATTTTAGATTTTGAAGTAAAAACAACAAGTTTATCAACACGTAAATTGATTTATCTGAGAATGTGCATGATATTAAAAGCTTCAAAATGTTCAAGTAAGGACCAAACCTTTTGAGTATAGCGATGAAGATGAGTCTGATTTGTGTTATAAACTTTCCTTACTTGTCTGATAACTAATTTAGAATCACCAAAAACTTATAAGTGTTTAACATTCAATTTTATGACCTTTTCCAAACTAAGACATAAAGCTTCAAATTTTTTTGTATTGTTAGTAGTATCAAAAGTCAACTTATAAGCATAACGATATATTCTACCGATGGGAGAAATAAAACAAATCCCTACACCGCTATCAACTTGTGAACAAGAACCATCAAAACACAAAGTCCATAAATCATTTTTGTAAAATAAATGTTGTTATTTAGGTTCATCAGGAATCATCAACTCATATGTACCAATTCCCATTTCAACATGGGCCACAGTAGGAGGTATTGAGTCAATAGGGTTACTATACCAATCCTCTCTTTGAATAAATATAATTTCATTTCTAATTTGAACCCAAGTGGTATATTTTATAATAAATGCACCAATTTTTTAAGATTATTCTCTACCCAAAAGCATTGCATAATTGCTTGGAATATCCAAAATCTAAACATTAGTCATACACCTGATTCTCTCATCTTGTGCAACTTTAATTATAAGATCTATAAATTTACCACAATTTTTTGTTTGATATGAGTCAAAACCAATTAGATTTTTATTATCTATTTCATAATAAATACCTAACTAATCATCTATAAATTTGGGAATAATATTATTTTATGCACCTATATCTAAAATGTAGTTATGTATGACTTTCTTGGTAATTTTGATAGATATATAAAAAGGTGGTATATAATCTACAAGAGGGTCATAAATTTGATCAAAAACATCAAACTGAGTATGCTCATCATTTTTACTTTCTTCTTGAAATACTATAATGTTCTTATAATTTGTATTTTTAATAGCCTCATTAATTTTCTCTATCTATCCTGGCAAACTAACAACTTGTAATAATGAAAACCCTGCCTTAATAAATGATAAATCATTAATAATATTATAAGACCCTACATCTTGATCATGTATATGCGTATAATTTTTATGCTTAAAAGGATGATATTTTGGAATTATTAAAACATATTGATAAAGCATCATTATTTTTGGGATTCATTGCAACATTATCTGAGGTTGCATTATTCAGTATATTTCTACCTTTATCTTGGTTTTGAGCAGAATTTTGATTATTATTTACTATATTGGAATTATCTCTTTATCTAGTATTAAAAAGATAAGCCTTTATGGTTTTAGTATCATCTGAAGATCCACCAATCCCACACATATTTATATTATCATCCAGATCAATTGAGATACTTTCCCTACCTTGAATATATCTTTTAAATTTTTGACTAGCTACACACGTATTTGGGTCATGGTATAGTTCACAAATGTTATTATAAAGAAAATTTTCTTCATTTTTATTCTTATGAGGAAATGATGAGTAACTTGATGAAGATGCATTATGATTTAATTATATATTAATGGCAACCAATTCATTGCTAAGATTATGAATGGCTTTTAAAAAATACATTATCCAAATTTATTCTTGTCACAGTTTTATCATTAAAACCAACTATTTTCAATTTATTTTCATACTTTATACATAATTTTATAATTTCATCATAATCCATAATATATTTATCCTCTATAGCCATTTTATATTTTAAAATTAAAGCATTACAAAAATATAACCTTGACAACTTCTTAGATGGCCTAACATCAAGCAAATTTTTTTAGTGCAATCTAGTAAATCTACTTATAAACCTATTGTCACTCAATCTTGCACCCTAGAGTGGTTTTTCAAGTATTCTCTAGATTGAGTGAAATATAAAATTACCTCTAAGTCTATGGGTTGCTTATAGTAGAGGTAAACCTATAGTTTAAAAGGATAACTCCCTTGATTTATCTCTTAAGCTCACACACTACACTAGACTAATCACTTGGGGGTGAAAAGAGAAAAAGGCAACAAAAAATAGCCTATGATAATGAGGTGATACACCAATGATAAGTCTACATAACACATTTACATCCTCACTAAGAAAGAAAACTACCAAAATTGACCTCAACTCTATGTCCTTCTAGCATAAGTATTTCTTATAGAGGAAGATTGATATGCATATCTAGAGGTGGGTGAAAATAAGGATTGATACTGGACACTACTATCCCATCTCACACTTAACAAACACATACACTTTATGAGACCTTTTATAAGATATATCACTCACACAAAATATGCAAGAGTAGAATGGAATCAAGGAGAACATATTCATCTCTTAACATCCAAGTACACTACTCAACACAATTAGACAACACATTATAGAGATTAAATCAACTTCATAATATTATCAAAGTAAAATAAGGTTCCAAACTAGTAGGGATTCACCATACTAGGTATGTAATAGATATAAATGCCAAAATAGTTTGTATATATAGAGCATAAGAGAGGAGAGACAAGAAAATAAGTAGAAAGGTCACAAGGCCAAGTCTCAAACTACGAGAACTAATTACAATACAAGATAAAGAAGTAGGAAATAGGTCATGAAGGTTATCTTAGACAAATGTCCATCATAAACATGTCATATCTTTTAGGTTGGCATGGAGACTCTTCATACTCTTCTATAAAAATGTCCTCATGATGATGAGTAGTCCATATATCTTGAACTACCTATGGAATATTTTGACACATATGATCTAACATGTGAATATGGAAATGAGATCAAGGACAATCATGTATGCCTTCAAATAATAACCTTCTTTGTTACATTTATTATTGCTTGCAACTACTCACTAACATCCTAGACCTATCTTCACACTTGTCACTAAGTGAATTGCATTTGCTCATGGAGATGTGTTTTATAGGTGTTAGGAAATCTATTGAAATCCTCTTTATTCTCTAGTCTATCATAGACCTCAATGGAAATCTCAAACCATACTTCTCATATCACACTTAGGTAGTCACTTCATTTCCTCACTCTACAGTTTAAGACTACCTACAATGAATGACCTAGTAGAGGGAATTCCATTCTCCATTATGGTGAGAATTGAGTTTTAAAATTTAGAACAATTCCCTATAGACGTCCCATAATGGTTCTCACTTATCCATTCTCCTTTGTACCTACAACACACGTCAAATTCTATTAAAAACATAATATTAGATATATACGTATAGATGATAATATAGATAAATTAAGTGATAAGGAGCTTGATGGAGTTCCAAACATGTCCAAAACACTTTCATGGCCATTTGATCTCTCCTAGATGAACCATTATTAGTGGAACTGGAAGGACCTTAAGACATTCAAATGAGGGTTTTAGCTATCTTAGACTTTTAATGATGATTCATAAAAGTTAGACATCTAAATTTTGAACAAATTCCATAAATTTGTGTTAATAACCCACTTAAATTATTCCTACCTCCTTGAATCACCATGTAGTCTGTCCATATAGGTGTGAGCAAATGAACATGGCTTCTTAAGCTCTTGACTGCATTTTGGGTACCCTTGATAGAAATTTAGGCCAAAATGAGAAATTTGGTGATGCTCTCTATAATATGATGGATAATATTCCTCCACTCTCTCCTAAAATTCCTCAAATTATTTTGAGATATCTCATTATCATATGAATGGAGTTTGGAAGCTTGAGGGTTCAGGACTAGTATTAGGCCTAGTCTAAAAGATTATGTTTTTAGGCCTATAACCACCTTTGAGTGGTTATAATGACTATAGGTGACCTTCAATGATTTTTCACCTTATAATCACCCTCACATATCATCTCAAAATTCATTTAAGTTTTTTCCCCTCATTCTTTCTTCACTCACCTATTATGTCTGTAAGTTATCTTGTTCATAGAGTACCCTCTGTCTGAGACAAAATGAAAGGCACCTCCCCTATTTGAATAACCAAACTAATACTTTAGATATATTTATTAGGTTATGAATATTTTATATATCAATTAAAAAAACCTAACCATACTCCAATATTCCTCAACATCAAATTATCTCATGACTATCTTTTAGAAATAATGATTGTAGGCATGGTTTAGCTGGCTATAGGTGACATTTGAAAACATATCTTAGTATTTATTCCTATCTCCCCTACCCCTAAGAATCACATGGAGTGTAATATAATTATTTTGAGAATTACTTATGCATATTAATTCAATTTATACCTCTACCAACTTACCAAGTCTGCATTCTTTCATGGGTTTAGGGTAGTCTGTGTATGAACCAAACTGTGTCACCTATAGGTGGCGATTTGGGAGGTCAATGGGCTTTTGTAGGTGGTGATGTATTCCCTGACACTAAAATTCATCCTATTGATTCCTATTAAGGTTACTAAGACTATTATATACCTATATGATCTCATCTCATTCCTCATAACCATGTTCTCATCAATGTACTATAGTGCACTAGTTGCATTTGAAGTTCTAGGCTCAATGCACTATCATGAGATTCTTGTAGGTGATCATATGCCTGATTATCCTTATATCCTTGTTTCCACTGGGTCTATTAGGCCATTTCATATGTGGGTGAATCCATATCATTCTTTGACATCATATTCTCACACCATTACCATAAATAGACCATAGATTACTTGCAGGTTATAAGTTCATTTGGGTTGAAAAGCATTGTAATTCACTAAATATCATGAGTAAAAAATTGACTAAGTTTGAACCATTCAATCATATTCCTTCTCAACCAAACAACCTCCTATTTTAGTTTACATGATAATACTATGTCTAGGTTGAAATAATGGAAATATAAGACTTACTCAGACTTCATAGATACTCATCACAACATGACACTTTGTATAATAGAGTCCCTTATTTAGAGAGATTTAAGGTAAGTTGTCTCATTGAGAAACTTTTCTCAACTTTGGTTGACTGTAAGTTTTGAATTGACTTAAAGGTATATACTATGAACCCTAAATTATTTGAGAACCTTCATTCAAGTCTTTAAAATTTGCACAACTTGTCTCTTGGGTTTTGAGTAGCCTTATAATTATTCGTACAAACCTACAGGTTATTGTAGGTGAATGTGTGTATTAGAGTTCTAATCAGTATTTACTCATGTCTTGAGAAAGTCATTACAATAAACTTCCAATTATTCCAATGGAAATATGTCATGTATAAATTGAATTCCATGGTTTGGGAGGTGAAACATAGGTACATTTCCTTGATCTTGAATCCATTTCACAAAAGACAAAACTCTATAACTATGTAAACATGCTCTATAGACCACTGAGGCTCATTCCTTAGCACAATGAGAGTGATATTTCTCACCTTCCATGATCACACTTTAAAACCAATTTTAAAACAAATTGAAGATGAATAACATGCTCTGTCAAAACACATGTACCACTTAGAAATATCAAATCATGGAAACAAATGAGAAAACCTGAAGGTGTTGGCAATGTATAGTCAACTAGGAGGCACTAGAAATCTTAGTCCTTGTTAATTAATTATAGACCACCATTATAAAAACCATGACCATGGAATGGAAGGCCACGAATACCACTTTCATCCACCCAAAGTATTCAGTTCAACTCTACCCATCTTGTCTATACCAACTACAAATTAGATGACTTATTTGACCTATCAAAGGGAGTGAAGAGAGAGATAGAACAATTTTCACCAATTTTTGGACTATCAAATCAATATAAACATGGAGAAGAATAATGGGGATTTAGAGGGACACTATTGAAGATTCTACATATGCTAGGACTACTATGAATCCATACAACTAATTGCAAATGGCCTATTTTACAGTTAAACTCATTTATATGTTGAACTTGCAAGTTTTCAATAACAATACTAATCTCTAACATTCCCTAACATGAAACACATTAACTTACACTTTAAAACACTTGAGACATCATAACATGAGACCTAATTTATGACCATAATGAACATTTTAGTACCTACAAGACCCTATAGATGTTTGAACTTACAAGGTGATTAACTTATTTGACCAGGAGGTCAAACTAGTCGATATAACCCATAAATGGTTTCAACCAGATCAGTTTAAATATTAACCAATTCATTTACTAGATCTAAATCTTTTTTAGGCCTACCAAAACATAACTTTAACCAATCTTACATATCATTACAAGTGTTGATAACATTTGTTGAAAGATCAATAAATGCTTGATATGCTTTACCTTCCAAAGTATAGGGGAAAACTATAAGAGAAACATTTTCATTATCAATACCAAGGTTAGCACAAACTAATTTGAAAGCATCTAAATGATCCTCCCATGACTCACCAGGGCTTCTCAAAAACTTAAGAATGTTAAGTCCCTTTAATGAAGGTAACCTAACTGGATGAGTACTAATATTGATTGGATTTTCATGAATACAAAGATTTTATAAGGGTTGAGAAATGTCTTCATCTGAATCATTACCTTCATCGGTTACTTCATCTTGATCTATATTATTTTAAAGACCTGGAATCAAATCTTGAACCCTTTGTTGTTGTTCTTGATCTTCTTCCATATAAATTTTCAACTATTTTAATTACTTAATCAAATTGATCAACAAGAGAAATAAAATATTCAATATGAAAGGAATTTGAAAGAAAATGAATTCTAGTTTTAGGATTAATACGCAAGATTTCTTCTCTTTTAAGTCTAATTATATGATAATTTTCTTGAATATGAATTTGATTTTCACATGTAAGACTTGTGTGAACATAAATAATTTTAAATTATTTTATTTTATTATTAATTACTTTAACAATATAAAATAAATCATAAGGCTTATTATACAAAGCAAAGTGAGTCAAACTACAAGCAATGTCAACCTATTCTTTAGCAATATCAAATAAGGGTTGGATTGGGTGTGGACCTCCAATGGTCATGGGTAACTTTAAAAAAAAACAAAAAAAACAAGATTTATAAATATTTTCAAATAGAGTCACCAAATTTGTTGATGATTAAAATTTTTATATCAATTAATCATCCATTTTGCCTATCATAAAGGTTAAAGCAAAAATGTGCTAGTCTAATAATTTTTGGTCTAAACGATTGTAAGGGATATAGAAGATGTGTAAAGGGTTTTTAAATGATCTAGAATAATAATAATAATTCCAAATACATAAAAATACACCATTATTAATTTAGAAATCAATATTCTCTTTAAAATAAGGAAACATATGTGATTATGTAATCAATCATATCTGATAGAGAAGACCTATGAACTAGATAAACTCTTGAAGGAAAGAATTTTTTCCTTATGAATATTTATGTTTTAAAAACTAATATAATATGTTTATGTTTGATTCAAAATAGATCCATTGAAAAGAAACAAAAAAAAATTGAAAGACAAGAACAAAAGATTACATTGAAAACCAAATAAAGAGACAAATATAATACCAAACATTACGAAGAAGATACCTAATAAACTAAATATAAGAAAGAAAAGACAAACAAATGAAAAAATAAAATAGAACTAATCTAATAAATAAAATAAATCTATGATTAAGAGAAAGTCACAATAACCCTGAAGAAAGAATCTAATAAACTTAATTTAAACTAAAGACAAAATAAAAGAAGGAAAAACTAGGTCTACTCCAAAAACTAAAGTTTGATTAAGAAAACAAATATTAATTAAATAATTTAAGTTAATTGAATTCAGATAATTAATACTAGCAACTAAAATTAAAGAAAATAAAATAATCTAAGTCTAAAATTTATCAATAAAACTAACTAATATTTAAACTATTCTTAATTAAACAAACTAATTAAACTAAAACCTAAATTAAAAATAAACAAAAGAGAAAATAAATTAAACAAAGATTTTGTGAGTCTTCAAAGAAAGAGTCATCTTAATAAGTAAATTGAATTTTATTTAAAAACATTATTTTTGATACAAAAGTCTTTTAAATAACAACCAATATAATATAAATTGATCAAAAACATGTCACACATAATGAAGTGTTCATTAATATTCAGGCCAAGTAGTTAGATTATGTTCATATGATTGTAAATATGCAATCATCATAAGATATTAAACCTAGCATTCCTCATATAATTGGTTTATAAATTGAATAAATAAACCTAGATATACATGTGCTTATCAAACAAGTTACTTAACTATCAGAGAAAGTGTTTTTGATCTATCTACAAGAGTTTTTTATCTCAGAGATATTACATAGAAAAAAGTATGAAGATGAACTTGAATCAAATAAAAGTCTTCAAAAATACCTATGTAAGGTTCCTCCTCTTTCCTATGTCACTTTGATCTTCTTTTATAATTAATTCCTTCAAAGATGGTTGAGGAATAAGTTATAATTGACTTTAGTTATTTATTGGTTATGACTAATTGACTTTAATTAAGTTAATTATATTTAAATTATCACTTAATTCATTTAGACTTTTAAAATAAGTCTTAAGATCAAAATTAAAAATAATAAATCAAGGAGACTAACTCTAATCGATTGGGGGCCCTTAGACATTATAATCACCTAAATAAAATAATTTATGAAAAATATCTAAAACAAAATAAGTTATTAAATGAAAAATATCACATCTAACATTTTATCCATATGTATTATGTATAAGGTTAAATATCCATATAAAAATATACTATCTTAAAATGTCTTAAACCATAGAACTATTGTCAAATAAAAATTAAAACAAAATATCTAAAAAGTTTCAAATAGTAGTAGAATATTCCTGAACACTTCTACTCATCATCTAAAGCTATCAGCATTTCAATTAGTGGATAACCCTTATCAGTTACATATTCAATGTAACTCATGTTGGAAACAAGATGACTAAGGAGGGGATGGGTGAATCAGTCTAAAAAAACTTTCATTCAATTCCAATTCACTATGTATGAATCATCTTAACATGCATGTACATCTTAGTAATCATAAGCATCAAAACATAAGAATATGAAACACATGAACATAGCATATGTTTGGAAAATTCTCTTGAGATAGAAAACCCACTAATGAAGCAAATGGACTTCAATCCTATAAGAAAAACATGAATCTTTAGTTGAGCACCCAATCAACTTGGAGCACTAACCCCAATCTATCAAATACCAAATTAATAGTCTTTAGCGAAGCACCAACTCAGCAAGGAGCACTAACCCTTAATTTACCAAGCACCTATTTGGATTTTACAAGCTCTAACTTGCAAGGAAGATCCAACCCCTAGATGACTCAGCACCAACTTAGCCATCTGAACATTTGATCACCTTCAAAAACTCTTATTTTTTCTACAACATATGATGATATACTCTTTCATCTCTTCACTCTCTTCTTCCCTTTCAAACTGATCTTCAGCCTTCTATGCTCAATTATCCCTCTTCTTGGCTTGATTAGGTCTTCTAACCTTAATCTTATTTTTCATAACCTTTATTAGATATTCATGATATCTCTAATATTCCACATGACCTCCTTTTCATTTCAAATGATTTATATCATTTTATTATTCTATTCTACTCTCACTCTAAGTACCCTCTCAGCATTCCCTCTTCATTTTCTCTAAACATCCAAAAATAAGCCTAAGTGCCTTACTTTTATACAAGTCATTTGATCATATCCTTCAAGTTCAGATACATATTCAAATCACTTAGTTTGTCCATGAATAGGTTAAATCATATCCAAATAACATGTATTAATCATTAATCAATTACTATAATAGGTCAATCATACATTAATTAGCCCTTACTCCTCTTTTAGGCTTATGGAGACATAATAGGCCTTCTTAACAACACATTACCCTTTTATCCTTATTGAATAATATCCAAACATCTCACATGGTAGGAACAAGTCATAGGCCACTCCAATATCCTTTATCCAACTTCACTTTAGGTCTACAATACCTTTTAGTTCAAACTACCACTTGAACCTTTACTCAAATCATTGCTTATAAAAGGACTATGTATATACAGAAACCCTACCTTGAATAATTGAGGTATATACTCAATTTTTCCAAACAAAAATGGAAAAAATATATATATTTAGAAATTTCATGACCTCAAATTCATCACCAAATTCATGTGATGTTTCAACTTAGGGTAAATATGCTTAAACACTCCTCTACAAGATGTTCACTCAGAACTAACAATTGACTTCAAAACATAAATGAAATATGAACATATAATATATTATTGATTATATTCATGGTCTTTAAATGCATGAATAGGATTTTAAAACATCCTTAGATAAAATTCAATCAATTAGAACATGAGTTGTAATGAAAACTATTGGTCTTACAGACCCATCTGCTAACCTTCTCCATCACAGACTCTACATAGTCAAATAAGCTAATTTAGATTCAATGTTTCAAAAACTTTCACAAACTTATAAGCTTTTTAAAATCATTGACATATCATTAAATAACCAAAAAACATCCTCATGCATTACAATGCATCACTCTTTGATGAAAACACATCAAAAATTATCTTCTCTCTTCTATTTAATTTCCTTATAGTCTACACCATAGGGTCTGTTAGTGACTGGCCAACTTTGATTACCAAAATTTCATATCTAAGATATGGAACTTATCCAAAAATATTCATCATAAATAGTTACAAGTATCATACTTTGATCTTCATCCATTTAGTAACTTTAACTCAGATAATGTTATCTGCTACAACAAATCTTTGAAAGTTAAACACATTTCTGTTGGGTCTTCTCACTTACCTAAGAAACCAATCACATCTAAAGATTCATGGGAGAGTTTAATACAAACTTCAATCACTTTTTTGATCATATCAAATTGTTTTTATCTCTTTTGAACAAGATATTTAACACCAGGTCATAGTTAGGGTTTTATGAGGGTTTAAGCTAACTTATAGTCTTAACAATCATTCATAAAACTTAGCTCCTCTTTCTAGAAATCAATGCTTGGAAAATTGATATTGAATCCTTCCTCAACTACCATGGAACACTTAGGTTATCATTCATAAGCTACACATTCCAATGATCACTAAGAAAACCTTCTTGGGTAAACATCTCTTCATTTTGTGCACTTGAGAAACTTTAAAACAGTTTTTCAAGCCTTTTCTTTGATAACTAAGTCCTAAAAATTCATGCACATATTTAAAAAAAATTGACTCACCTCTGTCAATTTTTTCCTTCTCATCCATGTCATAAAAACTGATCATGTTACCTCATCTGGCCACCCTCTCTCCTCTTGCTTTCTAAGCCTTGACCTGTAAGTCTTATTATCCTTAAATCTGACCTTCTAACCACTCTGTTGACTTCACCTTAAAACTCACATGTGTTTTAATGCCTCTTATGTATGTTGAATCAACCTCATATACTCACTCTTAATTTTAACTTCAATAGACCTTCTTCAGAACTACTTATAGAATGTTAGAGCTCAACTATAGCAACTTTGAAGTTGTGTATATAGATCTTTACATTACACAAATCTTTGGATCTGACCTTCTAATCATTTTTAAGGTTCTCATCATATAAGATACAAACTAAAACAACCTCTCTCATGCTCAAACACTATCAATTTTTATTCAGAGCATTCTCTTCAAATCATTCTCATCTTTGTAGCTCATTTAGAGCATCTTTAGAACTGCTTCCATAGATCTTTGAAGCACACTACTTCTTCTTTAGAGATCACTCATTTCCTCTTTTCCAATTAAAAATACCATATCACAAAGCCTAAAAAGCATTACAAGATGATTTACATTATATATATAGACCTGTACTCACTCATGTTGTTTCTCAATGATTTTTCTCAAGCTATCATTAGAACATTCTTCAAATAGTATCATAGTAACAACACTCACCTCGCTGATATATAAAACTCATCACATACATACCTCAAAGAATTTTTTGATCAAGTATTTGCATGAAAACCATTGGCATAAATGATATAATATCGACATCAATTAAAGAACCATGTATCTTCATTATAACCTTTGATATCAATGAAAACATTAAATATCAAAGTTCAACACTCAATGACAATGCACAACAATCTCTCCCTTAATCAATAATAATGTTAAAAAATATCCTCCTTTGTCATTAATGGAAAACACACTCAAAAAAAAATTTCAACCACTTCTTGATGGAAATCATCTCTTCTACCTGGTTCTTACCTTTTCTTTCTCCCTTTCTGGTCTTGCTCCCTTTCTCATATTTTCTGATCTTTCTCCTTTCCTTGCCTATTTTGATCTTTCTCTTTTTCTGATTTTACATAACTTTTCTAATCTTTATCCCCCTTTGAAATTAATGACAAATATCTTCCACAACATGTCATGTCTTTTATAATGAACTTAGATTATAGGAAAACTTCAACATAGATCAGGCTCAGTCAACTTACTTGAATAGCTCCCCCTCAAACCAGGCATCTATCATTATTTTATTAATAGTAGACATCAAAGATCATCTACAACTACAAAACTTACACTCTTCTCCCTACGAGCTGATACTATCTCTTTAAAGACATTAGACAACATTATTTATTATAAACTATGTCAACCACTTATGATAACCATTCTCAAAAAATTCTCAATTAGGTCATATCTTCCATCTTTCTTGACATAGTTAAAGAAGATATCAAAAATCTTAACGACACACATGCCAATCCCATTCTTGATACCAAAATAGAGAATCTCCCTTGGTCTTCAGTGATCAAGCTCAACTTATATAAATATATCTCAAAAGCTTACCTCTTATATGCTAATTGTTCTAAATACTATCTTTAAATCATCTTTGACTATAACCTCATGCTTATACTAATAGAAAAATGTCTCCATGAAGTTTAATGGAGACAAAACTTTTTTATAAGGCTCTATAATAATATGAACTCAAGAGATTCCCAGATCTCTATGTCTTTACTAAGCTAAATATTTTTCAACATTCTTCTAATCTTGATTGGTTCTTTAAGCTTGATCTTATCATCAATCTTGGCATCCTTCTTTTTTTGACTGTCTTGTTAACATATAAAGATAATAAGTGTTATTGAAATTCCTCACTTGATTCTTACTCTATAGTAGCAATCATCCCACCTTGGTTTATGATTTGATCATGACTCACCTTGTTATTCTTATTCTATTTAGCCACTTATTCATTTTTACTTCTTTGATCAATCATATGAACATCAAGACTTCTCTTATCTCCTAATATGTGGCTTGAGCATTCACTATATATAATTTGAGATTTCATATAATCTTCTTATTTAGTCTTTTGATCCACCTTTACTTCTTTTGGTTTCCATATATTTATTTGTTTTCTTTATTACACTCTAGGAGCTTCAAACTTCCTGCTTTGATTTGATGGTATTCTAACTCTGTTAGGACATAATTTTACAATGTGTCCAAAATTATTACATCTATAATAAAACACATTATACATACTATTTGATTGATGATGACAGTGATCTCCCTTTGACAAATTTCTTGTCCTTCGATAGTTTTATGAGTACTCATTCTTTGAGGGTCTTTTACATTCTCTAGATCTATGTCCAAATTGACTAGATGAAAAAAAGTAACCATTAAATAAACTAGCATACCTTGTAGCATTGGCTTTTCTAATAAGCACTTTTATTTTGACCTTCTCATCTTCAATAGTCTTCTTTTTAGCTTGAGGTACCTTGTTTTGGTCTTCTTTGAATCCAAGACTTGTCTTGTCACTTGTAGACTTTTGACTACTCAGGATATCATCCAAAGCCTCAATACTCTTTTCAAACTTCACAAAGCTTGTCATCTTTCTAGATGCTTGATCCAAGTTAGCTCTCAAAGATTCTATTTCATATTCATATTTTAATGAAATTACTTCAATAATAAAGTATAATAGCATAAATAAATCCAAATATGACTGAAATATATTAGAATATATGCTAATAGATAAGCCACTTTGAGGGGGCAACCTCCACAAGCTTCAATAAGAGAAGAATTCACAATATGATGATAAATAGTTACCTACTACCTCTTATATATAGTCTATCTAGGCCATGGTTACTCCATAGGCTGACCTACTAACCAAATGAATGTATAAAGAAATATGAAATAACATCAAAGAGGGATAAGTAAGCCACAAGTCAGTTATTCCTATTCTAATACATGCAATAGGTTAGGGGCGTAGCATGCCCTTCCCCTTCAAACCAACATTGTCCTCAACATTGAATAACTCTGGATGTTGTTGCATAAAATCTTTGCCTTCCCAAGTTACATCTTCACTACTCAAGTTCTTCCACTTGATCAGATATTCCTTAATCTCTCTAGTTCTCAACCTCTTAGTATGTGTTTGTAGGATCTTCTCTAGTTTCAAAATGACATTTCCTTCATTTATTTTTGGGAGCTCTGTCTGGGATGAAAATTTCTAACCAATGACCTTATTCAAATAGGAAACATGAAATACTTGGTGTATGTGAGATGAATGAGGTAACTTGAGCTTGTAAGCCACACTTCCAAAAAATTTTAGAACCTAATAAGGGCCATAATACTTAGGAGAAAGTTTGTTGTCCTTTTTCTATTGCTTCAAGGACATCTTGTAAGGCTACAAACATAAAAATACCCGATCACCCACCTCAAAATTTTGCTCACTATGGTGTTGATCTGCTTGGTTTTTCATCCTATTTTGTGCCAAGGCTAAATTCTCTCTCAAACTAACCAAAACCTCTTGTTGATTCTAAATGTGCTCCTCCACATCAAGAATCATTTGTAGATCAGGAGGTGTAGATGCCTATGTGGGTTGAAATTATATAGAACATAATCATATAATAATTCGCTATGCCCCCTTTTTTAGCATCTTGGTCATCTGATGCGAACTAATCAATTGTGGATATTTTTCCTATAATCCACATAGTGCAATTTTCCTACCTTCAGAATGAAAGCACATGAATAGTTCCTAGAAGTTCATCTCAATGGCACCCAATGTTGTGAGCCATTGGACTCCCAAAACAATGTCTTTACTACCCATGGGAATAGAAAACATAGGAGAATTGAGATTGTACTCACCCATAGCAAGCCTAATACTATGGCATTTACCTGAACAATTAATTTTTCCACCATCTGCAATCATGACCTACAATTTTGGTGTTAAGTAGATGAAACAATTCAATCAAGTGGCTAACTTATGGTTGATGAAGTTATGTGTGCTCCTTGAGTCAATCAACACTGTCACCTTCTATTTCTTGATGAAACCCACCACCTTAAGAGTTTTTAGAGTGCTAATACTTGAAAGTGCATGACAAGAGATTGTAGGTTGGGAATCTTCAGGTACCTCCTCTATCTCTTCTTCATCATCATTGGAGGCATCATCTTCTTCTTCATTTTCATTAGATCCCTCAATGTAGAATAACTTCTTCTCAGCACATCTATGTCCTTTGCTCCACTTGTTGTCACAATCAAAACATAATCCTTTTGCACACCTCTCTTCAATTTGTTGAGAGGTCAATCTAGTAGGTGGAGGAATTATTGGTGTCGATATACTACTATATTTAAAGTGAGTGAATGGATGCTTCTCATTGGTTATGAATTTTTCCTTAGTTCTACATGCCATGATAATAGAATCAAAAATATTAAGTGGATTAAACATGTGTACCTCATGTCGAATGTGGTCCTTGAGTCCACCCAAAAATAGCTCATTCAATTTCTCCTCAGAAATTATCTCCACACATAAGGATAGGTTCTAAAAATGATCAATATAATCCTTGATAAAGATAATCTATCACAATTTTGCCAATTGGACGAAGTAATTCTCTATCACACTATTTCCATTGTGTAATTGTAGATCCTCTATAAAAACTGACCAGGTGACACTGAGAGTCATTTTATTCTTTTGAGCACATAACCATCGATACCAAATGAATTGATTAGGTTCAAGATAGAAGGATGACATGGTAACATTTTGTCCACCTAGGATTTGATGCAAATCAAAAAAAAATATCCATTTGGTTGATCCAATTGAGTGGATATTTTCCATCAAATTTATGCATATACACCTTTGGTAACAGGTTCCTCTATGGCAATGTAGTTGGATTTAAAGTAGATTGGTTGGGAGAACCACCCTAGTGGGGTTGTGCAATAGTGATAGCTAGATGATTTGAATGATTATTTTTCAAAGTCATCATGATATCTACCAAACTATCTTGTATGGATTTCATATTAGATTGTATGCCTTACACCTCACTTTGAATGCCTTGCACACAATAGTCAAGTTGGCTCACTTTGTGATCTATGTCAAAGAACCCTAGTACAAAGGATCTAGTACCTCCCAATTCTAAATCCATCTATTCCTTATTAGGATTTTTATCTAGAGTTTCAACACCCTTTCCTTGGCCTTGAGTTTGTGTACCTACCATAAAAGGGTTTTACGATGTTGATCCTGATTGGCACTTTTGACCCAACTTTGACCAAGAGATTTTGGAATTATGTCGGCCTCAAATCAAAACATACAAAGAACATACCCTAACCAAATTTTTCTAAACTTTCCAAAAATATAAATAACTTATAAAAATTCTTTGAATTGTGCACTATAAAGCAATTTTATTAAAAAACTTAAAATGGATATAATTTTTGTAAAATAGATCAGAATTATCTAAAATTTTAATGGAATAATAATTTAATGATCTATCACTTCCAGTAAAAAAATTGTAGATAAATTCACAACCATATTTTAGATACATCCAAATTTAAAAAATTAGGATTTCACTCATAGGATTGCCCAAATCACAGCTCTGATACCACTTGTAATGAAATTACTTCAATAATAAAGTAGAATAGAATAAATATATACAAATATGACTGAAATATATCAGAATATATTATAATATATAATCCACTTCAAGGGGAAAACCTCCACAAGCTTCAATAAGAGCAGAATTCACAATATGATGATAAATAGTTACCCACTACCTCCTATATATAGTCTATCTAGGCCATGGTTACTCCATAGGCTGACCTACTAACCAAATGAATTCATAGAGAAATATTAAATAGCATAAAAGAGGGATAAGCAAGCCACAATTCATATATTCTTATCCTAATACATGTGATAGGTTAGGGGCGTAGCACATATCTATTATAATCTTCCTCACTAACCTTCAGACTTACTACCATAATCTCATTCTAGGTTTCAACTTGTTGAATGATCTCTTAAAATTCCTTGGATGTGTTTATCAACCTTTCTTCAAACAATCTAATCTATTCCTCATAGTCCTAAGCTAATGACTTCAATTTCTTGTTCTTTTTCTTCATAATCTTCAACTCTTCTAGGGCACTCATCAACTCTACTTCAATATCCACTTAAACTTTTTCATTATCATATTATTATTCTTCATCTAATTCTACATCAATCATGAGATCTTTCCCATTTTTACAACCCTCATTATCTGATTCTATGCTTATGAACATGGTTTCATTATTGCAGTGCTCATATTCATTTCTATCATCTTCATTTTTAGATGTTTCTAAATCACTTTCACCTGATGAGCTATCTTATTTGGTGTATAATCTCTTCTTATTCTTAAATGATCCTTTCCTTCCTTTAATATTCTTGAAGTCTTTTTTGTTATTTTCAAACATATAGACTTGTATATCATCTCTATGAGGTTCATCATATTCTTCATTATGTTCATATTTGTCCTTATTAGGATAGTTGGTTTCAAAGTTACCAATATTTTTGTAGTTGAAACATTTAAAGGGTAACTTACTCTTGTACTTTCCTAAGCCAAATCTCATCTTTCTAGAAATCATGGTAATCAATTCATGATCATCAATATCTAAGCATGCCTCATATTTATTCTTCTTTGTCTTTGACTTGTTTTCAACCTTGAAAGTTATTTTTTTTCTTGAGAGGTCTTCTTCCATCTATTATCATCTCATAGGTAGTTAAGATGCCATGAAGCCCATCCATCTCTAGCTTATCCAAGTCTTGCATCTCTTTTATTACAAACACTTTACAATCAAACTTAGAAGTTATTTATCTCAATACCTTTTGAAAAATAATAGATTTTTTCACTTCTTCTCTTAGTCCTCTAATGATGTTGATAATGTCATCAACTCTTAACAGATATGATGCAAAGGATTCATCTTTAATATTTTAAACTATGTTTTATGGGTCTACAATTTAGCCTTCTTCACCATAGTGTCTCCTTCATAGATGGTCTTTAATTTATTCCATATGTCTTTATCTAAAACATAATGAATTGCTTTTATAAGTTCCACCTCTGATAGGCCACACAAAATAGAATTCATTGCCTTAGAGTTATTTTCACTAGCCTTCTTACCTGCTACATCTGTTAGTGGAATTGAGGGTACAATATAGCCATCCATAACTGATAACCAAATATCATGTCCTTATGACATCAAATATATGATCATTTTGAATTTTTAGAAGGCATAGTTAGATTCATTAAATAATAGAATCTTACTAGTAGAGAAACCTCCTTGAACTTGTTGACTAGTCATATTTGCTTTTTAGGATCTCCTTTAGGTTTTCAAGCCTATTCCAAAGGACATACTCTTATACCAATTATTGGAAACATGATGACTAAGAATGGGGTGAATCAATATTTAAAAACTTTCATTCAATTCCACTTAACTATGTATGAATCATCTTAACATGCATGTACACCTTAGCAATCATAAGCATCCAAACATAAGATCATGAAACACATGAGCACAACATATGTGGAAAACCGTCTTGGGGTAGAAAACCCATTGATTAATTAAATGGAATATAGTCCTATAAGATAAATATCAATCTTTAGTTGAGCACCTACTCAACTTGGAGCACAAACCCCAATCTATCAATCGCCAACTTAATAGTCTTTATCTAAGCACCAACTTAGCAAGGAACACCAACCCCTAATTTACCAAGCACCCACTTGGCTTTAGTAAACTCTAACTTGCAAGGAGGATACAACCCCTAGATGACTAAGCACCATCTTAGCCACCTAAATGTTTGATCACCTTCCAAAATCCATGTTACTTATATAATAAATAATGATCTACTCTTTCATCTCTTCATCCCTTTAAAACTGATCTTCAACCTTCTTTGCTCAATTATCCATCTTCTTGGCTTGATTACATCTTCTAACCTTGATCTTATTTTGTATAACCTTTGTTAGATATTCATGATATCTCTTATGGTCCACATGACCTCTTTCTACTTGTAAATGATTTATATCATTTGCTTATCCTATTCTACTCTTGCTCCAAGCACCCTCTCAACATTCCCTCTTCACTTTCCCTAAGATCCAAAAATAGGCCTAACTACCTTGCTTTTATACAAGTCATTTGATCATATCCTTCTAGGTCAACTACATATTCAAATCACTTAGGTCATCTATGAATAGGTTAAATCATATCTAAATAACATTCCTTAATCATGAATTAATTACTACAATAGGTTATCCATACATTAATTAGCCCTTAGTCCTCTTTTAAGCTTATGGAGGCCTGTTAGGCCTTCTTCACAACATGTTACCATTTGATCCTTTTTGAAGCATATCCAAACATATCACACAGTAGGAATAATTCAAAAACAACTCTAATATCCCTTATCTAACTTTAGTTTAGGTACATAATACCTTTTAAGTCAAACTACCACTTGAACCTTTACTCAAATCATTGCTTATAAAGGGCATGCGCATATATAGAAACTTTACCTTGAACAACTAAGGCATATACTAAATTTTTCCAAAAAACCATGGAAATAATTTATATATTTATAAAATTCATGACCTCAAAGTCATAACTAAATTCATCTAATGCTTCAACTCAAGGTAAACAGGCTTAAACACTCCTCTACAAGATGTTCACTCAGAACTATCAATCAACTCCAAAACATAGTCAAGGAAACATGAACATATGATACACAATTGATTGTCTTAAAGGAATTTAAATGCATAAAAAAGATATTACAACATCCTTATATAAGCCTCAATCAATTATAATGTGAGATCTAATGAAAACTATTAGTCTTACAGACTAATTTATTGACCTTCTTTCTCACAGACTCTGCACATTCAGATAAGCCAATTTGGCTTCAATGTTTCAACCACTTTCACAAACTTCAAAGCTTAAGAAAATAATGGATAAATCATTCAAGACCCAAAAAACATCCTCAAGCATTTCAATGCAGCATTCTTTCATGAAAACACATCAAAAATTATCTTCTCTCTTATATCTGATTTCCTTATAGTCTTCACCATAGGGTTTATTAACGACTAGACAACTTTGATCACCAAATTCAAACATATGAGATCTGAAACCTATCCATAAATCTTCATGATCAATAGATAAAATTTTTATACTTCTATCTTCATCCACTTAGCAACTTTGACTTGGATAACAATGTCTGCTATAGTAAATCTCTAAAAGATAAGTACTTTTTAGTAGGGTCTTCTCACTTACCTGAGAAACCAATCACATATGGAGATGCCAAGGATATTTTAATTTATTAATAAATAACTTATTTGATCAAATCAAACTATTTTGAGCTATTTTGAATAATATCTTCAACATCAGGTCATAATTAGGGTTTTATGAGGCTTTAAACTAACTTCCATTCTTAATGATCATTCATAAAACTTAGCTCCTATTTCCAGAAACCAATGCATAGAACATTGAGATAGAACCCTTCCTCATCTACCATGAAAAACTTATACTCTCATGTAAAATATTCACATGCCAATTATCACTCAAAAAACATTCTTGGGTAGACATATCTTCACTATATGCACTTGAGAAACCTTAAAACACATTTTCAAGCCTTTTCCTTGCAAACCAAGTCCTAAAACTTCATGCACATACTTAAAACAACTTGACTCACCTCTGTAACTTTTACTCTACTCACCCATGTCATAGAAACTGATCATGTTACCTCATCTAGGCACCATCTCTTCTCTTACTTTCTAATCCTTGACTTGCAAGTCTTATTAGCCTTAAATATGACTTCTAGCCATTCTATTGAATTCACCTTGGAACTAACCTATGTTCCAATGCCTCCTATGTATGTTCAAGTAACCTCATACACTCACTCTTCTTTGAAACTTAAACAAACCTTCTTTAGAGATACTTATAGAATTTTGGAGCTTGATTGTATCAATTTCAACGCTGCATACATAGATATTTAGAGTACACAAATATTCAAAGCTAATCTTCTAATCATTTTCAAGGTCCTCATCACCTCAGATAAAACTCAAACAAAATCTCTCATGTTCAAACACTATCAAGTGTTCTTTAAAGCATTCTCTTTAGAGTATTCTCATATTTATAGCTCATTTAGAGCATTGTCATAACTGCTTACATAAATCTTCAAATCACACTACTTCTTCTAATCTCACTCATTTTCTCTTTTTCACTTGTAAATAGCAACTCACAAATTCTAGACAAAGTATTACAAGATGATTTACATTTGATATACAGACCTGTACTCACTCATGTTGCTTCTCAATTATTTCACTCAAGTTATCATTAGAATATTCTTCAAACAATATCATAGCAACAACACTCACTTTGATGATATACATAACCCATCACATACATACCTCAAAGGCTTACTTGACCAAGAATTTACACTAGAACCATTGGCATAATTGATATAAGATTGACATCAATGAAAGAACCATGCATCTTCATTAGAACCTTTAACATGAATGACAACATTAAATATCAAAGCTCAACACTCAATGACAATGCATAACAATCTCTCCCTTAATCAATGATAATTTTCAATAAGTCATAGTGGTTGTCAACAACTTTCTCAACTTAATTGCATTTTCATATTCTTCATCATCTACCTCCAACTTATTTTTTTTAAACCACCCTAGTGATTGTTGATGATTCTAAAGGACTGATTTCTTTCTTTTTTTGGTTCAATGGTATTGATCTCTCTTACTCTAGTAGATGATGAGGAAATTCTTCAAGGTTGATCCTAGAGCAAATTGCATATGAACTAGTATGTTTAAGAGATGCAATTTTTTGGTTTAAAGGCACTAAATCATGAGAGGTGTAACTTTGTAACTTGTTATAAATCATTTTCAAGCAACTAACCATTTTTATGAAGAGAATGATAAGAAACTAAATTATCTTTTAAGTGTAAAGTAGTTTGCATTCTCATAGAACCATTTGAATTTCCATGTCCATATGGATGGTTTCTCTAATAAGTCCTTCTCAAATCTTGATTTCCTCTAGAATTTATAGGGTTAAATGGCAAGTCTTCAATAACTTTCTATAAAGTGGGATCAACTACATCAAAATGGATTAGCATACGAGTTTCCATATTGAAAGGTCTTGAGAAATTCCTACTTGACCTCCTACCAGCAGAGAAATGACCTCTAGACACAAAACTATGGGAAAATGAATTTTCCATATTCTGAGGTCAATCTATTTTTCATGCATTTCCTTGGTCATTATTTGAATGTGGGGGTGTGCACCATAATATTTTTTAATATAAAATGAATCACCCAAATATCTTTAGAGACCACATGCCAAAATCTAAAACCCCATATATTCAATGTATGAAAAATATATATACAAATTTTAATAAAGATTGAAATTTGAAAAATAATGTCATTAAGACAAAGCATAATCCAATAAGAACTAAATTAACACTAATAAATCTTCATCCACTATTATCAAAAGATGAATTGATAAAAATATAAACTTTGTTTATAAATTTACAAAACTAAATATCCTTCAAATTTTTCAAAACCTTAAAAACATAGTTTTCTCATATTTTAAGCACAAGTAAAAATTTCACTTCCACATACTTCAGTCTAATTTTTCCTAACACAACCTATGTATCAATGATAGATAAAGCAAGAAATTACTCAATATGAGAATGATATTGCCAAATATCTTTTTTTAAACCATGTGGTGAAGATCAAAATAATTCTAAAACTTGATACCAAACCTTTTGTATACTTCATATATCTAAACTTCCAATAAAGATTGTCTTCAATGAAAAATCAAAGATTTACATCTTACTTCAAAACCTAAGAAAATACAAATGGAAAACCAACACTTTGTACATAATTCATATTCAAATGTTAATTGAATCCAACATTATTATCAACAATTTGAGATAAAAGTCAAATATTTTGAAGGCATTCTCTTCTTATTTTATCATATAAAAAAGAATTATATTTGTTCAATGAAGCTCAAATACAAAATATACCAAGAAATTTTGTATTAATCATATCATATGATTTCAAAATAACTTGTGCTCAAACCAAAACCATTATATGATGAATTGCATGAAAATTTTCCAAATATTATTCACAAACACTAAAAATTCTACTCATACCCACATCAAACAATTTGTATCTTCCATAATCACCTCATAATCAAATATTTTGAATATTTTGTCAAGAATAAATAACATGCAAACACAAATTCATCATTTTAATTCCATACAATAACACCTATATATACTACATGCTTCAAATATCATTCTTTAATGAATAGTTTTTTAAATAATGCACAGAAAGATCTATATTATTATTTATTAAAGAAAAATAAACACTTACATGCAAAACCAAATGAAGTTTATTTATGCATTCTTTAAATAAAGTAAACCATTAAATTAGTCTCTATCAAATTCAAAAATTTCATAACCACTCTAGCTAAGCTTCCATAATACCTTATGCTTTTTTATGCTTATGAAAATGAAATGGAATCCATAACTTGCCTACAAATCATTTGATAAACTTTCAACTTTTTTTCCTCTACTCCAAAACTTTGATTTCATAGTGAGCTTGTCAAAGAATGACAATTAACATAATAAAATTTGCCTTTTATATTCTTTCAATCTTGAAGTACTAAAACTAGCTACGTGTTAGACCAATATGGATGGCAACTTGTTAGTAATTTACTTTGACTCAACCAAAATTTTAGGAATTTTGACAAAATTAGTCATGACCAAAGTTGACACTAATCTACCACTTTAAAATATTGATTTGATGCACATTACACAATATTTAAATGCCAAATATTATGTGTGCATAAAATATATCCCAAAGTATATGCCAAATCTTGAGTGAATCAAAGCCATATAAATTTCCACTTAATGATCACTTAACCACACTTTGAACTCATGATTAAAAACCAATTCAAGTAAACATTCCACCACTATTGCATTTATCAAAATAGCCATACAAGTCAATCACCTCAACATAACCACCATCTATGTAATGAACATCTGACCCTTATAATAATTAAAGACCTTATTGTTCATAGATTTATGACTTTTGACCCCTATGTCATGATGCAAAAATACTTATGTCAAGTATTTATGGTCTTAAGTTTATTTTGAGACTCTTATATATATTTAAGTTTCAAAATAACACTTATAGATATTGCTTTGAATAAACCATTAGATTTATAAATAGATATTTTAACTTATGATCTTACAAATATCATCCATTCAATAATGATCAAGTGAAACCAAATAAACACATTTACGTTAAACCTTTAATCATAAATGTTACTTGCTTGATGAACCTATGTATCACACTACATTCTAAATTTGATCATTAATTTATTCTCATAAGAAATGAATTCTGAAAATATCGATATACTAAATATTTTCATTGAATCTATTAAATGCTTTCAAAACCACTTTCTATTGTAGAGTAATAATTTCACCAAATATAAAGTCATAATAAAAATTTAAACATAAAATGCATATTCAAATGACATAATGAACTAAGACCCCCAACTGCCAGTTTTAGATGTTACAATAATGTCATCAATATGACAAAATAATTTCAAATTAATTGTTTTGGGAAAGAAAAGGAGGGGTGTTAAAAATAGGATCAATAGGTCCATTTAAGTTGAATAAAAATAAATTTGTCTAAAAAGTGGAGAAAAATAGACATAATGATGATATGAACCACTTAAATTTGAGGAGTTACACTAGGGAATGAAAATTTATACACATTTATAGAAATAAATAATATAATGAAGCTTTGAAAACCAAGGTGGTAAAGATATGTACTAAATTATAGCCAAATATCATGAGCATTAGAGACTATTAGACCAATGAATATTTAGCCCCGAGAATTGATATTTTCCACAAGTCATTGGAGCACTTCCCTCATAAATGCAAGGAGATGAAAGGTTTGAATTATTATTTATTAAAGATGATAATAATTATAAATGAAGTCATAATGCCGATAAGGAAGAGACAACAAAATGAACCCTAACCTTCACACCAAGTTCAAGGAATAAATCAATGACATGCTCATAACATGAGTCATTTATGTAGTATATGAGTCATAATGTGGGTTACCAATGGTAATCATCATAAATAAGGATGGTTACAACTAAATATTTTTTTATTTACAAATACTAAATGTTTATTATGTTAGGTACCCTTTTCAGCCTTGTTCATCAACAAAATTCTTGAGGAATTTTTTGGTTGTGAGATCACAACCTTCATGGATGGGTTATTTGATTACCATTAGGTGTTTATTGAGTAAAAATATATGATAAAAAATATTTTTTATAATGTTGGGTTTATTTTATTATAATTTAAGACCTTTGGGGATTAATAATTCACCAATGATTATTTTACACATTGGAGTGGAGGCATTCAAGGATTTAATCTATAAGTTCCTACAAATCTATCCACACAACTTGATCATCTATGGGTTGGTAACATACCACTCAAAAAACTTGAGTTATGTTTTAAATATTCATTCAACTACAAATACCACTCAACCTAAGTAAATTTGTCTTTGAAACACCATTCAACACATTTAGTTTCAATGATATATGTAAATACGTGGTGCATGTAGGTCCTACCAGTATCAAAAATATTATACAATTAAAATCCCAAAGAATTTAAATGGATGTATGTGATATCCTAGGCCATGAATGATATTATTCCAAGTTCATCAAGAACTATTGGAAAATTATAGGTCCAATGAATTAAAAGTTATGAAATGATTAATCTTTCATCTAGACATAGAAATAATATGAGGCATTCAACACATTGAAACAAATGTTAGTGAATGTGAAAATATTACAATTTCCCAATAATAAGACACCCTTCCATGTCTATTTAAATTAATTTGGTATTTAAAATGGTTCTATATTCATGCAACTATGGGTATCTAATATTGGACATCAAATATAATTTATGAGCTAGAATATCTCCTCAATAGAGCACAATGCATAACCAAAAAATAAGGGCATTGGCCATATTCTACACACTTCAAAAGTTTTGAAAATAATTACTGGTTAGTTAATTCATGTTTTACATGCACTGTGATGTTTTAAATTACTTTTTCAACAAATCAGTGTTGCATGGGCATATTTTTAGATGACTAGTTGAATTCTAAGAATTCCAATTTTGTGTTGCTTTCAAACCTAGAATATAAAATTATGGGTTGGATACTTTGTCATAGATAAATATATTTGATATCATATATAAAATAGAATATAAATGAAACACACACAACTCTACAATATCTAATGGTTACCTAAATATTCATCCAGCATTGTAGTTATTCTCCCTTTAGGTGTCCCACTAAGTGACTGAAATACCAAGGACAAGAAACACATGTAAGTTTATGCAACATTGTATCATCTCATTGGAATATGATTATATAAACATGGGTGAAATGAGGTGTTATGTCAATTTATTATGGAACATGAATGAAAATATGTATTATGTGAAGGTCATGATAGAATCAAATATGGTCACTATGTCGGTGAAGCAACTATGCATAACATAGTTTTATCTGAGTTATGGTGGTTAGTTGTGTATAAATATGTAAAACATGATGTACATAAGTGAAACATATGCCATAAAATTTATAATATAAATAAGAATGATGAGATGCCTTTTCTCCTAATCATAGAACAAGATCTTTTTAAGAAGTGGGATATAGACTTCATTAGACATATTTCTCTCATTACATGCATGACTAGAATATGGTACATTATAGAGATAGTAAATTATTAGACAAGATGGGTAGAAGAAACACTAATAAAGGACTACATTAAGGATAAAAATATACATTTTTGTTTGTAAAAAAACATTAGCAAGTATGAATTCCCACTTACTCTCACAAGTGATTAGGTCAGTCACCTTTTTACAAAGATAGTGTGTGTATTGTTAAATGATTTTATGATGGTAGACCACAAAAATAATCCATACCACCTATTATATGCTTAATTTTCACCCTTAGAGAGGGTATTTCAAGCTCTCTCTAACTAAGCTATAATATTGGGACAACCCTGGGTTATTGGTAACCTATGGTGGGGATAAACCTTTGGAGTAGGTTGGCTTCCTCTTTGATGCTCACCTAAGACTAATTCTAAGCCTAATGTTTCATGGGAAAAGGGTTAGAAAGTGGATACAGGCTCTTAAGAAATTTAACTAGGTGATGCAAAAAATTTAAAAGGGAGACTCCCATAAGCTTGAACCCACACTAAATCTGTTAAAGATAATTTGATCTTACACCACCTCAAGATCAAGCTAATTTATATAATTATTTCATAAAAGAAGTTCAAAGTAGATCACTAATCTAGACCTGAAAACAACATTGAAAAATCCCTAAACAAGGTCAAAAAGAAGGACCATGGATGAGGAAGATTCTCCTTCATGTAATGCCATAGTGCACGACTCAAAAGACAAAAATCCAAGGCAAGAGATAGGCAAATAAAATCCTTCATTACATCAAGGGGTAGTTCTTAAAAATGCTTGACAAGGTTGAGCCTAATCAAGCTGAACATACTTTATACTATCTCAAGGAATGTCCTATCTCTTAGAAAGATAACAAGTCTAAAATATGAGAACCCTTTACAAAGTGGAACAAAAAGGATAATATAGGAGAAGGGGGAGAGGAGAGAGAGAAAGGGGAAGCATGCTATTCATGAGAATCAATGAGCTATCAGATTCAAAAGATATTTCACCAAGATTTTGGTCCAATTAGAATATGTCATTATGAGCAAGATATTTGTAATTTTCCCAAATATCCTTCAAATCATTCCATTGGATGAAAAAGCTACACTAAAATACAAGAGCTTGCTAACAAGTCATGATCTTGTTAGAAATGAATGCTCTAACTCCTTTCCAATTCCCCAAGTCCTTCTACTTAGATCTCTCACTAAATTGCATTATAAGGACAAAATATTCATATCTTCAAACTACCAAGGACACACCATGTCTCTTCTGAGTGGTGATTTGTCGATGACATGACTTGGGATGATCCTCTCATTAATCATATATCTACTCTATGCCTTGGATATTGGACCAAAATGAATATTGATGAAAACCAATATAAGGATATTGGTTTTCCTATAGTTTTGTATATGTATATATAATTATATTTGATGTCTAGTCCTATTTGAGTCTACATCGAGCTCTTTTCCTTTACTTTTTTTACTAACTTGGGTCAGACTCGAGTTCGGGTCCTTTGACTAACTCACCAAGAGAGATCCATTTTGCTTCAACTCTTGTCAAATGTTATAGCTCACCCCTTTGCTATTGGTTATCAAAACCACCTTGTATTATTGGCCCTTCTTGACTCTATTTCACTCTATTGGATCTTGACATCTAATTAAACATAGACCATGGAATTTTTAGGCCCACTACCCCAAGCTTGGTTTTTCGTTGGTCCCTAGGATTTGCTAACCATTTAACTTGATCACACTCCCACTTGTTTGAAACTTTTTAGTAACATGTTCTTTCTTAGGTGCCCACCAAGGATTTTGGATCTAATGGTCATTTTATGGGTCTTAAAAATGACATTCACGTAGACATCTACCATTTTTGACCAACTTTGCAATTTTATAACTTGAAGCACAAAGATCATTGAGACACCAAATTTATAGAGAATGAACTTAAAATTGAAAGGAATAAACCCTTTTGATCCATTAGCCATTTGAGATTTTTGAGTGCTTTTGTAAAATGTTGAATTTGACTAGTTTGTGTGATCTTGCATGACATCTTGATGACAATCTAGGCTAAAAATGGCTAAGTATGAAAACGTAGCAAATTCTATGTTAGGGGCCAATTTTGAACATGTGTATCTTCTTTTACACTTCATTACATGAGCCATAACTTGGTGCATCTAAACTAGACTCTAAAATGAACAAACCCATATGATTGTTTCTTCTTGAGACTACCACACATGCGAGATCTAGTTCCATGAAAATGCCTACTTAGCTTTTCTACCATTAGAACCAGATGTATAGACAAGCTATGGATGGAATGAGTAAACTATATGAATTCCATGCACTCCCATGCTTAGCCTGAGTACTCTATAGGGTCTCTGCATCTCTAGACCAAACTTTAATAATTGATGAATTACACTTTAAATGAACTCAAAGTGCTTCAAAATTTTTGTGAGATTCATGATTTCTTCATTCCACACATTCCATCTAGAGCTAGTTCAAACCATTTTTATCATTTGATCAATCAATAATTATTCCCTATTTCTCTATATCAGGACCATTAGCCACTGAGCACATGCTTGGTACATGGGCCAAACATGGCCAACATTTATTTTGACTCGCAAAGAAGCATGCCTATTACGCTTGAGGACCCAAGTCATTTTGTCTCATCTAATCCATTGGGGATGGAGTCACCTCTCTAAAACTAAGTCGATCATGAAGATGATGCAAGGCTACCTCTTTTTGTAACTTCTTGAAATAACAAGTACTAAAATAAAATAGTAAAGGTAAATGCACACAAGCAAATATAGGAAGGATAAAACAACTAACCTAATAAATAAATGTGCATAAGGACACTTAGAGAAAATCATGAAATATAACCTAGTGCATTACAAGACCTTTTCAAAACTGGTCCTCCTAGATCAAAATGGAAACCTCTAGTAGCATCTACTTGTAATAAACTAGGATGGAAAGTACCTTGCATTGGAGGTACCAGAATTGGTGGATTAAGAAGCTTGATGGACAATCTTGTTAATGTGTTCCCCAATGGATGAAATAGAATGAACATGTCTCTAATGTATACATATTGGTCCAAGTCTTCCAAACTTGGTTCATGTTAGACTATAGGAGCACTTGCTTGATGTTGCTCTCCAATCTTAAGAATGCCTTGTATGAAGGCTTGATTTGGGCTCTTAGGAACAACTATACTTGGTTTAATTGGTGATTCAAAAATACCATGTTATTCTACCTTGTCCTTATGTAAACCAAGACTATTCATGCTTAGATCAGCATGTTTATGGTTTTATGGAAGAAGGACATGTCCCTCAACCTCTTAAAGTTATTTGTTTATGGCATTGAACTACTGCCATAACTCTTCACACTCTTCACTAATATGCTCATCAAATTGAATTACTTGAGTACTTGAGATGTCCCCTTCATCAACCTCACTCAAGAATTCATCTTGATCTTTAATTGCAAATGAGGGTTGATTTGACCAACTAAGGTTCAAAACATCACACTTGTCTCTCTCAAGGTTAGATATGCTTTCCTCTACTCAAACATATTAGGGCTATCCTCAACTGGCACCTTATCTTTTGGACCAACCTCTAGTTCTTGGTTTTACTCCTCTTTATCTTCTATGTAGAATAGCCCTTTAATAATCCATTCAAGATATGCCCCTTGTTCATCTTGAGTATTTTCCTCTTTAGGAAAGTTTTCAACATTAAAATATTCTATTTCACTCAAGAAATTTGAGCACAAATGCTACCATTCATCTTCTAAATCACTCAAGCTACCCTTGACCTCCATGATAGGTACATGAAGGTTGTCCTCTTTCTTTTCACCAGGGTCCTGCAATGTGAAATATAAAAAATGCTCCTCCCTATGAATTGGTATGCCTATCATGATATATTCATCAAACATGTACATTGTCTTTTTTAGGTTCACCTATAACTGCAAGCTCCTCCTCCATCCTTTATAGAATAGTGTCCTCTTTTATAAGGGATATAGTGGGAGGGTGAAGAATTTCACCTTACTTGCAGTTTAGGAGGGTATCCCTCACACTAGGTATGTTGAATGCTCTTATAAGTGGCTCTTGAATTGAGGAGAAAGAGTCTCAGATATATTATACACCAAGTTCATTGAGCTAGGCTATGGTTGTTTTATTCATTTATTACATAGGTAACCTTTTTTTTATCAGGACTAAATCTTACACTACTTCAAATGGCACATCCTCCTTTTTTATGCCCTTTTAGATTGATTTCCATTATGGAAATGAGTATGGAATAGATGTTTTTTCTTCCTTTTGGATGGTTATAGGAAAGGTTGGCCTTACAAGCATGGTCAAAACATATCCAGAGTCAAAGGTTTTAGAGAATATCTATGATGGGATGAATTCATATTATTAAGTGGGAAAGAGCATATGGGGAGGAGAGGGGTAAGGGTTATGAAAAGGTTTATAGGCTATTTGAAGGCCACTTGGGGTGAAGCCATGAACACTATTTGTCTGATAAGCATAATGCTAAGGTAGATAAAAAGCATATTGATCAAAAGATGACTAATTTTACATACCAGATTATGATTATTAGGCACTTAGGCTACTTAACCAGTTGATAGATGCTCAAAGTCACCATTGATGTTTGAAAACTTGTTTCTGAAGGTTAATATGTAAAAGGACAATATCAAAAATCCTTCCAATATTTTGGACCTAAGACCCATCGATCATGCTAAAAACTATTATAGGATTAATTTGTACCTTTGGAAAGGGTTTTTTAGACTCTTTCCAACTAAGCTATAATATTTGGATAACCCCAGGCTGTGGGTAACCTACGGTGGGGCTGAACCTTCAGAGTAGACTAACTTTCTCTTTGATGCTCACCTAAGACTAATGCTAATCCTAATGCTTCATGGGAAAAGGGTTAGAAAGGGGATAAGGGCTCCTAATAAATTTAATTAGGTGATGCACCAAATTTAAGAGGTAGACTCCCATAAGCTTGAACCCACACTAAATCTACTAAAGATAATTCTAGCTTATACAACCTCAAGATCAAGCTAATCTACATAAGTATTTCATAAAAGAGGTTCAAAGTAGAACACTAATCTAGACCTTCAAATAACATTAAAAAATCCCTAAAAAGGTCAAAAAGGACCATGGATGAGTAATATTCTCCTTCATGTAATGCCATAGTACACAAATCAATAGACACAAATCCAAGGCAAGAGATAGGAAACGAAAATTCTTTATTGCATCAAGAGGTAGTTTTTACAAATGCTTGATAGGGTCAAGCCTAATCAAGCTAAACATAATTTATAGTATCTCAAGGAATGTCCCATCTCTCAGAAAGATAAAAAGTCTAAAATCTAAGAACCCTTTACAAAGTGGAAAGAAAGGGATAATATAGGAGAATAAGGAGATGAGAGAGAGAAAGGGAAAGCACATTGTTCATGATAATTGATGAGATATTGGCTTAAAAAGATATTTCACTAGGATTTTGGTCCAATCAAAATAAGTCATTATGAGCAAGATATTCATGATTTTCCTAAATAGCCTCTGGATCATTCCATTGGTTAAAAAAGTTGCACTAGAAGACAATATTTTTCCAAAAGTGGTAAGTCATGATCTTTTTGGAAATGAATGTTACAATTGCTTTCCAATTCCCCAAGTCTTTCAATTTGGATCTCTCACTAGATTTCATTATTAGGAAAAAATATTCATATATTCAAACTACCAAAGATACATCATATTTGTTTTGAGTGGTGATTTGTTGAGGACATGACTTGGAATGATCTTCTCATTAATCATATATCTACTCTATGCCTTGGATCTTGGACCAAATTGACTATAGGTGGAAAAAAATATAAGGATATTGGTTTTCCTATAGTTTTGTATATGTATAAGTACTATGTTAGATGTTTGGTTCTATCTAAGTCTACATCAAGCTCCTTTCCTTTACTTTTTCTGCCAACTTAGGTCAGACTCAAGTTTAGGTCCTTTGACTAGCTTACCAAGTTGGATACATTTTACTTCATCAAATTTCATCAAATATCTCAGCTCACCCCTTTACTATTGGCTATATAAACTACCTTTATTAATTAACCCTTGTTGACTCTATTTTTCTCCATCAAATCTTGAGATCTAATTAAATGTGGACCATGTATTTTTTGGACCCACTGCTTCAAGCTTGATTCTTCATTGATCGCTAGGATTTGATGACCATTTAAATTACTCGTGCTCTTATGTACTTAACACTTGTCATTCACACATTATTTCTTAGGTTCCCACCAAGGGTTTTGGATCCAACAGTCACTTTATGGGTCTTAAAAACTATGTTCACATATATGTCTACCATGTTTAACCAACTTTGTAATTTTATAACTTTAAGCATTGAGATCATGGAGACACCAAATTTGTAGAAAATGGAGTTAACATTGAAAGGAAAAAATCCTTTTGATCTGTTGGCCATTTGAGCTTTCTGAGTGCTTTTGTAAAATGTTGAATTTGACTAGTTCAAGTGATCTTGTATGATGTCTTGATGATGGTCTAGGCTGAAAATGGCTGAGTATGAAAACTTAGAAAATTCTATGCTGGGAACCAACTTTGAACATGTGTATATCTTTTTATGCTTCATTACGTGAGCAAAAACTTAGTGTATATGAACTAGAATCCAAATTAAATAGACCCATATTATTTTTTATTCTTGAAACTACCACACCTGTGATATATAGAACCATGAAAATTCCTACTCATCTGTTATGCCATTATAACCAAACATCTTGACAAGTTCTAGATGGAATGAGTGGACCAGATGAATTCCATGTGCTCCCATGCTTAATCTAAACACTCCATAAGGTCTCTAAAGCTCTAGAATAGTCTTTAGGAATTGATGAATTACACTTTAAATGAACTCAAAGTGCTTCAAAATCTTTGTGAGCTTCATGATTTCTCTATTCCACTCATTCCATCCAGATCTAGTTTAGACCATCTTGATCATTTGATCAATCAAGAATTATGCCCTCTTTCTCTACATTAGGACCATTAGCCACTGGGCACATGCTTGGTATGTGGGCCAAATATGGCCAACAACACCCACAAGCCAATGGGACAATTTAATATTTTAATTAAATATTGGGCATAACTTTGATCAAAATTTATGGTGTAGGGTGAAAATATTTGGATGATCATGTCTCGGTAGTATTATGGGCATACATGATAATCTAAAATAGGCTTAACAAATCCAACCCATTTCAAATTTTTTCTACTTTATCTACTAAAGAGGTAAAATAATTGTGGAATTTAGTGTGCTTTCCCTATGAATTTCACATGTTGGTTGATTAGATGAAAAATAATCACTAGATGTGTATCTATAGGAAATGATTAAATTATATGAGAAGCATGTCTTGACAAAATGGGTTCAAGGGATAGATAAATAAAGTCAAAAAGGTGTGACATGATAAGTAAATCAATAATAATTTTTTGTTTAAGGATGCTTAATTCATTCTCTATAACTTAAGGTACATAAAAAACACTATAAAATTGCACATCCAATGGATGGGCCACTGTATCATTCACGATATATTAGAAATTAGTGCATGGAAGTTGTACATATTGGGTGGAGAAATGCTACCAAGGAATTATAGTGATAGTAAGCTCAAGCCTTTTTATTTTTAATTATTGATTATTATTGCATATAACATGTATGTCAAAAAATGTAACTCAAAAATATTTCCTTTTAATTCATTTCTTTTTACAGTTTTCTTTGTAATGGTTTGTTTGGTTAATAAAGACATTTTGTTGCATAATTATTATGGTTTACAAAAAAAATTGTCCACAAGTAGTGGAGATCAATATTTTATTGTGATAAACATATATTTTTTTAGTTTTTATGCTAGAGTTTAGATTAGATTAGTTGAGGCGTAAATATAGGGAACTAGGAGGAATGACAAGGAAATGTATTCATATGGAGATCTCTTTGGGTTTGTAAACAAAGGGAGTATTTTTTATATATTATTTAAATGATATTCTTTAAATGTTCCATTTTTTACAAGGTATTTTGGAAGCTCTTTGGGAAACATTTTTAGATCAGATGGATTCTTTGGTGACCCATTTGGTGAACATAGTGCATTTATCGAAGATTATCAACCACCATAGAAGTATATTTAAATAGGTCCTATGATTGAAGAAATCCTTGATGACCATGGTGATGCATCTATCACAAATCCAAAGATAAGTCAAGATCCCATTGTCAAAGATGCAAATGATGATGAGAACCAAGATCACAAAATGTAGATGTAGAATAGGAGGAGAAGCATCTAACAAGAAAATAATAACTCTTATGGGAGCCTGGGCCCTCCTCAAAGTTTTAGGTTCCAAAGATCTTTTTTCACCTACAAAGGACTAAATGGGGCATACTATACAACCACAATGACTATGAGAGTTGGTCCTAATGGGATAAAATAGTAAAATTCCACTTTAATGAATAAAAATACTACATCACATATGTACATAAAAGGGCTTAGACTTAAGGAATACTGCATCTCTTTGCCTCTATTAGTGGGGTTTGTTTGGTGGGTGTAGGTGAGATAAGTAGTTATAATGGTGGTGGGCATGATTTTTTAGAAGATGTGTTATTGCTCATATAACAAGCCCCATTTTCAACTAGAATATGGACCCTCCTTTTTCTTTACTGATTTTAGTGTTTCTAAATTTGGTCTAAAGAGATCTTTTCATGTTTGAGAGTTCTCTTGAAGGAAAGTCATTGCATTTAGTAGTTGTGAGATAATTTTTAGTATACTTCATTTTATATTCTCAATGGCTCTTTTAATTTTCCTCTTGAGGTAGACTCAACTATTTCTAATTCATGTCAAGCTATATGAGTTGAGCTTTCCCAATCCATCTAAATTGATACCACCAAGATCAAGGCTGACTAAGCCCAGCCCTTTAAAGTTAAGTCATCCCATTTTAAATTCCAATCTCATTTAAATTATCCATTCTCTCTATTTTCTCATGATCCCTAGGTTTTTTAGATTTCATAGGTCCTTCCACATGTCATTCTTAGATCACTTTCTATTTTTAGGCCAATTTAAAAAAAAAACTAACTCCAAAACTTTTTCTAAAAGTTTTTGAGTATTCAAAAGTTTTAGGCTCCAAGAAGCTTCCATGTGGCAGCATCTCAGAGGCTCAAAAAATTGGAGGGTTAATAGCATTAAGGCCCTAAGATGATGCCGCATGGTGACTTACCAAAATCCCAAGACTTCAAGGACCTAGAAGGATTAAACCATTGCCCAATGACCCAATGGGTTTAAGGCCCCAAATCCCCAAGAATCTACCACATGGTAACTTCATGAAAGCAAGGGATCTTAGAGTCGAGACTAATTATAATGTCCAAGTTAAAGGCATGGGGCCCCAAGAGGATGCCATGTGGCATCACTCTAGCTGACCAAGCTAAAGAACTTGTTGAATGAGGGGATATTTCATGGCACCCTAATGATGTTAGCTTCCCTTTGAGCCTAAATTTTATGGGCATTCACTCATCACCAAACTATAAACTTGGAGCCCTTTGCACCAATGAAAATGTTCCTCATGGCACTTGACTAGCTTCAAATTGGTAGCCACCAGGATGTTAAAATTGTTGGGGCATTATTTTAAGTTATATTTAGCATGGATAAATGGTATATTTATATAGGCTACAATATTTTGAGGACCTAGCCATTTTTTGTTATTCAAATATCTTAGTCATCTGAATTTGAAATCCTAACCATTATTTTTTACTTTTAAGAATGTTGATTGTGTTTTTCTAATGTTATGCATGTAGCCACATGGATCAACCCAATGAAAGAAGTAAACATTGGTAGCACAAGTAAACATATTAATAAGTTAGATTGGATATGACTATGCATTCAAGTTGATAATTACAGTCAAGTTGTACCTAGTTTCTCACCAATTGAGGACTCCAAAATGATAGATTTCATTCCATTAAATAATCATTTTATTAGATAAATCACTATGATCGATCTAGAGATGTCTAATTCATTTAATTCCCCCTAGAATTAAATATGGAAGTTTGTTTAGAATATGTTGGATTGACAATTCTAATAGAATTCAAAAAATAATTCACTAAAAATATTGAAATCAGATCTCTATTTGGACCCAAATTAAATGAAAGACAATAAATATGGTGCTAGTCATCATATGGAATACATGAGAAAAGGTGCCTAGAAGAGAATGATCACTAAAGATAATTTTTTGCTTTAAAAAGGCATGGTTTTATAAGTTGTTAATTATGATCAAACTAATGAATCTAATAATATCTCAACTCCATTCCTCAATCAACAATTAATATTTAAAAATACCCTGTTAGTGGGATGAGTTAGAAAAGATCATATGGGATGACCCCCTTCATGTATATATTGAGCTTTGAAGGCATTTTAAAATTTTGGATCTTTGTGAATTTTAAGAGAGACTATGACCATTTATTTTTTGCACTTTACTGCTTTCTAAAATAATTTCACCCTTTATCTTATTTTAATCTTTTTGTAGAGGTGTTTATTTCACTTAGATGATTGTATGAATCCCATAATTTATTAATCAAAAGGAAAATATTGATAATTTGAAGTATGTTGAGATTTTGTAGTCATTCCTTGCATATTTTTATAGTAGTTATGTCTTTCCTTCTCATAGTTAAATTCTCCATAATCTTGTACCATCTTTAAATAGAGTTGTGTTAGGTTTGGCTCAACTAAAAATTAGTTTAAATAGGTTCATTCAACCAGATAGTTCCACACTTATTTGTTTTTGTAGTATATGGTTTATCTCTTTACCCTTACTCTTTTGCAATTTATTTATGATCACGTTAGTTTAGGAACAAGGGAAATCTAAATTTAATTGTCTATATTGATTACTATTTAACCATTGATTATCATCGTTGTATATTTTTTTCATTGATTAATGTGGTAAATTAGTAGATAAATAAATTGTTGTTATCTTATATAAATATTAGAATTTTGATTTATATTAGAGGTTGAAACCTGAAAGCATATCCAAGTGAAGTTCCCAGCCTCCCTCTATGAATGTCTCAGCCTAAGTTAACCACAACTCAACTTGTTAAAACAAGCCCTTTACATGGAACAAGTTTGCATCAAATAGCTCATTAAAGACCATCAAACCAAGACCTAGTACATGTAGACCTTGGGGTGTTATTTTATTTATAGGATCTCCCTCTTTTTAGGAGAGGCATGGATTAACAATCCATTTGCCTAACTATTGTCTCGTGTCAAGTGATGCATTAACATGTTTAATGACACTAAAAGGAGGGTCAGAACTAGGATTTGAGTTTACAACCAAATCTCAAACTAAGATGTTTTATAAACCTTTTATCCCACTGAGCTAAGCCTTATTTAAAGATAAAACATATAAAGGTAAATACTTGATCAAAATCTACTAGGGATAACTTGGAGCTCTTAGAACTTATTGAACATAGAATACCAAAATAAGGGGATAGCAAAGGGAAAGGCAAAGATAAACTCATTCAATCAGTGAGTAGTTCACCAATAGTTGCATATGTTCTTTTTTTTAACCCATTTATCTTCCCTAAGTATTTATTAATGGTTAACATGGATTGACTTAGATAAAGAGGTTATTGTCCTATGGCTATCTTAAGAATGACTCATGATTTTCCAAAAAAATATAACAATTTATGTCCCAAGTTTATAGTTAGAGGTGATTAAATAGAAGAAGAACATATTCAATCCTTCAAGGATGAATTAATTAGAATTGAAGTTCAACATAAAGATGTTTCCTGTAGATTGATCTCATACTCCTTAAGAGAAACCACATATGCTTGGTATCTTAGATTACCCCATAGGTTAATAACTACCTGGGATGATTTATAAATAGTGCTTATGAACCATTTTTGGCTAACCATTGACCCTATAATTTTATATCATCACTTCACAACTAAAAATAAATAAATAAATGAGTTTATGATCATTTGCAACACTTGATTCTAAAAATTCTATAAATTTTTGGAAGGCCCATACACTCAAACTAAAGTGGCTACCATAAAAACATACCTAATGTCTTTAGACTCCTTGGCTTATATGTTCCTTATAATAACCCTAGTATCCATCACATCATTTTCTTTAACATATAATGAAGCTATCAACATTAAGCAGTAGGTGGTCCCACAAGGCTATGGATTTGGTCCTTTACCTTCATTGGGCCAACCAGGTACCTATAATCAAATTCCAATGTTCAACCAAGCCCTTTAGCATAATACAATATTAATGAATCCAATCCTAGGGGCCTTGTATGCAATACCAAATCTAGTTTACAATCCAAATCCAATGAACTACATGCCTTATGTGTCTCCCAACCATGTGGTCCCCTAATAAAATAATCAACATTTTGTCCAAATGACATATAATAGCATAATTATTGTACCAAACACTAGTGGGTATGTTGCATCTGGCATAACCTAAAAAGTGTTCCCACCCTACGTAAATCCATAAGCACTTATTGGAAATTCCCACAACCACACTCTTATAACTAACCCTACATTCTTAAATGTAAATGCTCCTTTGACTAACCTTCAACCCTAGGAAGAAAGTCAGCCTAGTAATACCACTGAATCTAAAGTGGGCAATTTGAAACAAATATTTCCAAGATTTTCTAATGATGTGATTAACCTACATAGGTAAGGACCTTATAATTTTAACTAGAACACAAATAACCTACCTCAAGGTATAAATTTAAATTTTCAATGTCCTAAAAGGTAATGAAATTATAGGCCTAATAATGGAAGCTTACCTAATCATTTGGATAAATACATCATTCAGAATAATAATCATGAATCCCATTCTATCAAATTTATAGATCTGGCCTTAAACACCTAATGTCAGATGCACAACACAACTGACCATGCAGAAACAAACTACACAGAGTTCATAGTTGCCTCATACATATTCTAAAAGGAGATGGATAACATATAAATTATGTCTAATCATGATGAAAGTCATAAATAAGATAGATGGAACCTAGACACAACCTTAGTATTAGAAAATTTTGAATTTCCATTTGAGGATGAGAATGAACCATAAGACAACTCAGAAGAAGTCTAGGCCTTTAGGCAATTCTAGAGAGGAAAAAATTACTAGTATAGGAGTCAATAAACCAACCCTTTGACCACTTTTACTCCTCTAAGTAATACATAGGTCCCACCTGATTTAAATTTAATTAATAATCCTTTACCTAAAGGACCTCCCAATTCTTATTAGCTCAAGATTTATGTGACATATACCCCATATAACATGCAACAACAAAAAGCCAAACTCAGTAATGATATTATTGAGGATCTTAATAAAACCAAAGATAATATAACTATGTTTGAGTTTCTACAAATATATAATCAAAAGGATTTTATTTTTAAATAATTTAATGATAATAAGATGAAAGAATATTCTAATATTTTTTATGCACATGTTTAAAGAGAGGACCAAGACTCCTCCATTTCTATTGAAAATCAGGATATTTGGAAAAAATTACATAATTACTTGGTTGATTAAGGTGCATATAGGGACATTATGTTGTATGGCATTTTCCTACAATTAAACCTTACACTTATGAAGTCAAATCTAATGGTTGTCCAACTATGAAAAAAAAAGGTAAAGGTGGTGGGTGAGTTGACCACATACACATGCAACTAGCCTTAGATCCATGAATTTAGTAATTCATTGATATTCAAGTGGTGGATATCCTAGATGCTTATGGTATGTTATTAAGTTAAGACTAATCAAGAATGTTGAATGGTTACATGGTGACTGATTGCATCCATATGTGGCTACCATGGGATGGTTTGCCCAACCAAATCAAAATAGAAAAAGAGCCTAAATGGCACATAAAATCATTGAGTAAAATAAAACAAATGAAATATTTTATGAAGAGTCTAAAATGGGAGTGTATTTGTTGAAAAAATATATAAATGGAAGAATTAGACCTACTAGACAAATAGGATTTCTATGAATCCCCTGAGCTAGTATCATTCCTAAATATAGCTCTGGCATATGAAAGTTTGAGACCTAATGATTTGAATGGAATTGAATAAATTTTATGATATTCATGAGGAAGAATGACCAAAATGGAATATTATATCTTGCTCCTCCCATGGGAATATTACTCATATAGTCTACATCAGCACATTTTGTAGAAGAACCTAGCATTTTCTAATTGAAAAATGATAGCACAAGGTTGAGCATTCCTAGTGGGGATGAAAATTCCATCTTATATTATTACAATGATATGAAATTAAATGTAGATACCCCTATATCTACTCCTTTCATTAAAATTATAGTTAAAAGGTAGAGCTACTATGTAATCAGATATGATCAAGTACACCATGAGGTGAAATTTATAGTAACATTACCCCTTAAAATGCCACCAACATACTCTAGTGTAGTAAAATAAAACTTGTGTATGTTGAAATTTGATGATTCAAAGTCCAAAAGTAGATGTAAGTTAATAAATCCAAGAGGAAAATATTTTTTGGCCACCTAATGATTACAATTTTCTCATACAAATATTGTGGCTAAGTACTAAGCATTGGCTCATGGAGTCATTTTTGCCCTTGATAAGAAAGTAAGAAACATCAAAGTGTTGGGAAATTATGAATTAGTGGTTAGACAAGTGAGGATCTAGAACTTATGTAATGCTAAATGTTTATTTAGATATCATAGCAAATTCTAGAACTTGGTCAAATATTTTTATACCTTTGGCATTTAAACATTACCTAGATAAAATAATTATATACTTGATGCATTAGCCACTATTATAAGTACATTAGATCTGATTGCCCATTTGAGATTAAGAAAATTCTTAGTAGAGCTAGTATCTAATCCTTCAACTCCAGATAATATTAACAACTTCCAAGTCTTTAATGATGACCAATACATCCTAGAATTCATCACCAACACTGACTTATTTACAAATAAAATAATTGATGAATTTGGTTGAGAAGACTTTGAATTAGATGAAGATAGAACTATGAATTTGAAGATAAATGGTATAATTAAGGGAATGGTCTTGTTAGATAGACTATTCAACATGGACTATCAAAAGGGTAAAGATAGGACTACCCTATAAAAGGTATGTAACATGAGCAATGCAACCTGGGTAATGTGAGTAATGTGAAGAGTGTAATTCTAGGCACCACCTACACCCTAGATGATAAGCATTATTTTTCAAAAACTCTCAATGATTTTAGAGACGTGATCACATGGAGATCTGAAGATATAAATATCTTAAACACCTATATCTTAATACACACTAACGCCCTTAAGCTTGGAGTCAATGCTTTTAGGCAAATATAAATACCTTTAAATCTACTAATGGAACCCTTGATTTTCAAAGAAGTCTAGAAAATACTTCTAGTGAGGATCATCTTCCTGATAAAACACTCTATGTGGGTTATGAACCTAGTGATGATGAGGAAAAAGAGGAGGGAAATAAAAATATGAGTTGATTTATAAAATTTAAACAAATCTTATGAAAAGGATAACTACCCTTTGCCTTCATTAGATGAAGTGTTGTATGTTGTGAATGTCACCCAAATGATGTAATTCCTTGATGGTTATTCAATCTATAATCAAGAGGTAGTCAATTATGAAGATAGTTTTCACTCCCAAGTGGGGCACTTTCGCATGTAGGAGAAAGGATTTTGGCTTGATCAACATGGGTGACACCTTTCAAAGTAAAATGGACATTATATTCAAATAACTCATGGGAAAGTGCATAGTTTTGTAACATGGTTGAATCTAAAAATATTCTCCAAAAGAAGAGCAAATCATGTAAAGGACATGAGAAAGGTATTGTTGAGATGTAGAGACCATGGGATTTCTTTAAATCCTAATAAATGCATATTTGGGGTAATTGAAGGAAAATTTCTAAGCCATATTGTTTATAAAAGGGGCATATATATAGACCTAGAAAGTGTGGAGGCAATCTTTAAAATTCCATAGCCTATCACTAAAGAATAGATGAAGAGCTTATTAATAAAAATCAACATCATAAGGAATTTTATCTTAGGCTTTGATGAGATAATTAGGCCACTAAATAAAATGTTTAAGAAGGATGTTAAAATCAATTAGAATATTGAAGTTCAAACATATTTTGACTAGATCAAATATTACATTGTAAACACACCAATACTCATCAATATAGATAACACATAGCCCTTCTACTTGTATTCATTTTCCTTAGATCATTATAGTGCCACTATGTTGACACAAAAGAAAGAAGTAGGAAATTAAAGGCTAGTATCCTTCATGAGAATCCCACTTAAAAATGTTAAACTCAGATATTTTATAATAGATAAGAAATCCTTTGATTTAATCAAGGTTGTTAAAAAGTTCAGACATTACATCATTCACAGTAAAGTTTGTTGTGGTATTTGATCTAGATATGAAGGCCCTATTAATGTATAAGTAATTGGGAGAGAGGAATGGTAAATAGATTACCATACTCAAGGATTTTGACCTAGATCTATAATCAATGAAAATTGTTTGAGGTTAAGGAATCTGCAAAACCATAGCTGAGGTGGATCCCCATATCATTTTCCAATAGTATGTGGTGTGGGACATCACTAATGATGATTGGTACTCAGACATAGTCATCTATTTACTAAATAATGAATGTCCCAAGCCCCTAAATTCCACACATTGAAGAGTGTTATGCCTAAGGAGTAATCATTTCATGATGAAAGTTGGTGCTCTCTATAGAACAAATTATGAAGGCATATATTTGAGATGCCTAAATAAAGGAGAAATAATTAAGGTACTTAGATATTTCCTTGGTAGCTATAGAACCAGGCATGGTTCAAGAAGTATTATAGCTCATCAAATATTACAAGTAGGGTACTATTGTCCATGTATTTTAAAGTATGTACATATGTATGTCTAATTTTGCCACACCTACCAAGTTGTTATGTACCATGAACACACCCCAACTATGCCAATGTTATCAGTTATTTAAGCTTATACATTTTTGAAATAAGGATTTGACTTCATGGGATCCATTAATCCCAATTATTCTATACACCACATGTTCATACTTATAGTGATATATATTAATGTACTCATTGGGATAAATCTCAACCATTTAGGAATTATACCACCGAAGTAGTAATTCATTTCTTGAAGGAACACATTACCAAAAGGTTTGGTATTCCCACCACACTAGTATGTGATAATGGATCTACTTTATCTTCCTTACAATTCCTTAAATGGGCTTATTATCATCAGGTAACCCTTAAATTTTCTTTAAATTATTACCCTTAAGGCAATGGATTAGGTGAATCAACAAACAAGAATTTGTTGAATATAATTAATTAAATCTTAGAGAGAAACCCAAAGGATTAGCATAATGTGATTAAATTCACTTTATGGTATGATATAACTAGGATCAATTATTCTCTAGATAGCACCCCCCTGCCATTCGTTATATGGCCAAAATCTCATCTCCCAACCAATCTAAAAATCCCCACCTTGTTTTTCATAAAATATTACCTAGAAATTGATGACCCAATAGAAGACTACCTATTGATCCTCATGAAATTAGAAGAAAAACAAATGCATATTTGATAAATTTAAGTAAGAACCAAGAGTTTATCAAACATTGGTTTGATAAATAAACCAAAGTGAATGCCTTAAAGATATCTGATATGGTCCTCTTATGGGACAAGGCTCATGAAAAGAAAGGATTACGTGGAAAATTTGATTCTTTGTGTCTTGGTCCCCACCAAATCTCTAAAACCTTGAGTAATAATGATTTCTACCTAAGGTGTCTGAATAGCAAAGATGTTCCATTTCTTGTTAGTGGATAATTCCTCAAACATTACTTCCAGGCTTGATTGGCTTAGAGGCCCCTATAAATAAGTTTTATTTTGTTTTCTATTTTTCCTTCTTGTTCTTTATTTATTTTTGGTTTTCTTTTGTTTCCTATCTATTTTATTATCTTTTATTCACTTGATTCAGCCCTGTCGTGTTCCTTTTTGCGTTGAACATGTTATTTCAACCTGAGGCTTCCCTTTATTGATAAAGAAATGTTTTATGGTTGCTTATTTGTGAGTGATATCAATGGAATTACTACGTTTTAAAATGATTAAAATTTGGTTCAAACATTTTCATGAACTATTTCATTTTACATGTATGGTTGAAATATTGAATATCTATGATTTGTAATAAAATGTGGATTTATAAAGGATACATTTCTTGTTTTAATGATCATTGAATGCACATAATGTGAAGTATGAAGTGAAATGCTACTCTAAGTTTTTTATTTTTTTTATTTGATTTCATACTTGTTGATTATCACATGACCCATGGCTTGGTCCCTAACACTTAATGGATAAGATAAAACAAAACCTCATTTCAAAATAATTGAGATAAAATGTAAAATATGCACTTTCTCCTCGAAAGGGTGATCTTAGCAACCTACATCATAGGATTTCTAGTTTGTTAGTAAGTGGAAAAAGGATTTAGTAAGGGACTAGAGGTATATCTATCAGGGCTATATATCTTGGATGGCATCAGATCAATTCCCATGCCATTTCCCCTTATTACCAAATTGTAAAACTCTTACTCCTTCAATAGTGCCCATTAGTTAGGAAAATTTAATTTATTATGTGTATTTGTAAAATAATTAAATCAATCACATAAACTCACACATTGATGGTTTTTAGGCAAAATTGAAGTTTAGTACGTCATGTGTTAGAGTAGAATTTCATGCCTTCATGTTTTGACTTTATTTTGGGAGGTTGATTATAGCTAATGCTTGTATTTAGACAAGATCTTAAGATTTTTTATTATTGAGATATTCAAGAGTATCTCCTAAAAAGAGTCACCATTTTTTATTTCTCATAAAACATGCCTCATTTTCAAATAGAATGGGGACCTTCCTTTTTTGACTAGTCCTGGTGTTGCTTAATCTGGTCTAAAGAGACTTTTTCATGTCTAAGAGTTTGCTTAAAAGAAGGTAATTGAATTTAGTATTCATGATACATTTTTTGGTTTAATTAATTTTATATTCTAAGTGGCTCATTTATATTTTATCTCTTGAGGTAGACTCATTTATTTATAAGTCATGTTGAGCTATCTAAGTTGAGCTCTCCCAAGCCATCCAAATTGATACCACCGAGCTTGAGAATGGCTAAGCCCAACCCTTTGAAGTTGAGTTAACTTATTTTAAATCAAAAGATCATTTTACTTAGCCATTCTCTTTATTCTCTCATGATCCTTAGGTTTTTTAGGTTTCCTAGGTCCTTTCACATGTCATTTTAATATCATTTTATAGTTTTGGGTCATTTTTAAAACTTATAAGTCTAAAAATTTTCCCAAATGTTTTTAAGTCTTTTTAAAAATTTAAACTCTAAGAAGTTACCATGTGGAGACTTCTCAGAGGACCATAACCACATAGGGATTAAATTAATAAACCCAATAGCCTATTGGTCATGAGACCTTGAGGCCTTGAGAAGCCACCACATGGAAACTTCCAAAATATTGGGACTCTAGGGACCTATAAGGATTAAATAATGGCCTAATGGTTCTAAGTCCCCAAGAAGCCACCATGTGGTGACTTCTTAAAATCCTAGGACCTCAGAGCTTAGACTGATTACAATGACCAAATTAAAGGCCTAGGGCCCCAAGAGGATACCATGTGGCATCATTCCATGTACCCAAGATAGATATCCTATTAAATAAGGGTTTTTTCCATGGTACCTTGATTATATCAACTTCCATTTGAGCCTAAATTTGATGGGAATCTACCCACCACTAGACTATAAACCTTGAACATGTGCCTTGTGGCACTTGACTAGCTAAAAATGGTAGTCGTATAGGATGTGAAAACTACCAAGCCATCATTTTAAATGATATTTGGCCTAGATAAATGGTCATTTTATATAGGCTAAAATATTTTGAGAAGGACCTATTCATTTTCATTATTCAAATATCTTAGCCATTTGAATTCAAAATCCTAACCATTATTTTTTAATTTAAATAATGTTGACTATAATTTTAAAATTGTATGCCTATAGCCACATGGATTTAACTGAAGAAATAATTAAATATTATCATCACAAGTGAATATATTAATAACTAAGATTGGATTGCCCATCTGGCCATCAAAGTTGTCAAAACTTGAGATAGGACTGTACATTCAAGTTGATAAGCACAGTCAAGTTGTAACTAGTTTCTCACCAACCAGAGGACTCTAAAGTGAGATATTTTAACCCATTAAAGAATAATTTGATTAGATAAATCCTTGTTATCAATATATGGATGGCCACTTCATTTATTTCACCCCTAGAATTAAATATGTAAGTCTACATAGAACATGGTAGATTGGTAATTCCAAGAGTATACCAATAACAATTCACCATAAATATTCAAATTAGATCTATATTTGGCCCTAAATTAAATTAAGGATAATTAGTATGGAACTAGTCATCATATGGAATGTATGAGAAAAGGTGCCCATAAGAGACAATGAACACTAAAGATAAATTTCTACAATAAAGATGCATGGTTTTATAAATTATTGCTTATGTTCAAGCTACCGAAGTTGAAAAAATCCCAACTATATTCCTTAATCAATAATAAATATTTAAAACTACCCCATTAGTGGGATAACTTTTTATAGAATATAAGGGCTCACCCCCATCATGTATTTATTGAGCTTCAAAGGCCTTGCAAAAAATTGGTTCTTTGTGAATTTTAAGAGAGACTATGCCTATTTATTTTTCTGAACTTCACTACTTTCTAGAATAATTTCTCATTTTCTCTTATTTTAATATTGTTATTTCAAAGGTGTCTTTTACACTTATATGATTGTGTGCATCCCCTACTCTATTAATAAAAATGAAAATCTTGATAATTTAAATGTTGCTGACATTGTGCAGTCATTTCTTACATATTTTTATGGTAGTTATATCTTTCCTTATCACAATCAAATTCCCTAGACTCTCACACCATATTTTATTGGAATTGTGTTAGGTTTGTCTCAACTAAAGATTTGTTTTACTAGGTTCATTTAGCTAGATAGTTTCAGACTTATTTGTGTTTGTAGCAGGCATTTGATCTCTTTACCCTTACTATTTTGAATTTTGTTTATAGTCAAGTTAGTTTAGGAACAAGAGTAATCTAGATTTAATTATCTATTTTGATTTCTATGTAACCATTGATTTAACATCATTATAGAATTTTTACATCCATTAACATGGTAAATTAATAAATAAATCAATTATTGGTATCTTATATAAATCTTACAAGTTTGATTTCTATTAGAGGCTAAACCCTACAAGCATATCCAAGTGAAGTACCTAGCCTCCCTCTATGAATGTCCCATCCAAATCTAATCATAACTCAATTAATTATAACATGGAACAAGTTTGCATCAACTAATTTGGTAAATACCAACATACCAAGGCTTGGTACATTTAGATATTGGGGAGATATTTTCTTCACAAGATCTCCCTCTTTTTAGGAGAGGTAGGGATTACCAATCCATTCACCCAACTATTTTCTCATGTTAAGATATGTATCAAAAAGATGCTTGGTCATGATTTTCTCCATGTTAATGCTCCTAGTACTACAAAAAATTATCTTGTACTTGGCATTCCCTAGGAGTTTGGAAGCAAGGAGGAAAATGTTAAAGAGTGGAAGTGAGTGAAGGATACATGAAAACTATTTGAAAAAATACCATAGAGAACTACCTCACCATAGACTACGTATTTCAAATTTAGAACTACAGAGTATACTTGAAAAATATTTGAAAAAATTATTGAATTAATTTTGGTTTCAAGGACAACAAGTTGAGAGTTAAATAAAGTAAATTGTTTAAAAATTTTGGGCATTATCGAATGATTCATTCTCTACTTGGGAAAACTTTACGCCTTTGGATGTATTCAAAATATATTATGGTTGATATAAAGTTTAGTCTATCACATTTTTAAGGGATTTCATTGAATCAAATGTCTCTTTTTTAGGACAAATAACTAGAGGATCATTTTCCACTATCTGGTTGTAATTTAGGAAAGGACTCCTCCCTACACTTGTAAGGCAGACTATGGGTAGGAGTTTTAAGATTAGGGATGGCCTAATATTCCAAGCCCATGTCTTTTAAATAAGTGGTGAAAAAACATCTTCCAAAGCTATCAATTCATATATTGAAACTTATCCATGAGTCTATATTATGGATTAGGCAGATGAGGTATTGATAGTAGAGATTGTTGGGGAATGTATCCTAGGTCTAGACAATTTTATAAAATTAAACATTTTTTTATGTATTTAATGGGATTTATCCTACCACCATATTTATATATCAATGGATACACTCAAAATCTACTAAAAAATGTGAAATCTCACTCTACTCCAAAGGATTTTTCATTGTTTACATTTTTTAATAAGAAATCTATTAGAGCATTTTGTTAGAAGGCCCATGATTTTGGGGAGTTGTGGGGATATTCATCACTCCTTTAGTTTATATATTTTGACCCAAATTATCTCTCTATGACCAAAATTATAGTTTGAGTTTGGATTCATTATTTTTAAATATATTTCTTCTTCATTTTCAAAGAGATAGGAAATTCCTTGGGCACTTACATTAAATGTGACGTTGAGATAACATTAGCAAGTTTGTGTGCATATGATCACATATATGTGGAGATAGACCTTATAAAATGGCTACGAGATAAAATTATTCTTATATGTGGTCAATCTCAACATATTCAGATATTAGATTATGATAATACATCATTTTGGTGACATATTCAGGCAAGCTTACATAGGCTCATGCTCCCATTTTGAAAAAAGAGATGAAATCAAACTCCAAGCATTGGATTTATCTAGATTAAAAGGTAGTGGATGAATTTGATGACCATGTTGAGGTAAATTAACATTCAATAAATCTAGAAAGGAATAAATTTGATGAATCAGACATCTTGGTGGAGGCCCCCATGCTTGTAATTGTGGAAAGAGAAGAAGATCATAACTCCACTTTGAATATTTCAACAAAATAGAACCCATTAGGGGGAGTGAATAAATTCCATGAATCAAATAATTCATACTTATATAAAGATTTTACAAACCACTCGACTTCAAAATAAATGATTTTAAACACTTCATAATTTTAGACTTCTGAGTTGTAATTAGTCTTAAGGGAGCGCTCTCAAGGGATATGTAGGAGTTAAAAAATAATAAAGGAAATAAATGTAGAGATAAATATTTTATGGGATATATCTCCCATTATCCTTTGGTTTTATTTTATACTTTGTGATTCTATTTTCTCTTTCCTTTGTTCCTACTTCTTAGGACCTTATTGTTTGTTGTCACCATTTGAACTTGTGTTGAATTTATCTTACTTTACCAGGGTTTCTATTAACTTTGATCAAGAGAATTCTCTCCCCTTTATATAATTTTCCCATATTGAGGAGTCCTTATCCATTTCTTGTCTTCTTTTCCCTTTGGAAAGTTGTTTCATTTACATAATGCAATATAAAATTATAATTAATTTGAAGTTACAATTTTTTTCTAGGGGAAAAAGCACACTATAAAAAATAGGATCACCTAGGGTATGTCAGTACATTAGTTTATAGTTTAAAATATATTTTACACATATAAATTATATAGTATTTTATAGAGATGTTTAGGTGAGGGAGAACCATGTGTATTACTAGTATGGGTAAGGATGGCAAATATCCTTGCACCATCTAAGGGAAGTTAGTGGATGAACATGATTAATCAACCAAGTATATAGATAATTAATGTTTATAAGGCATAAATAAGAGTGAAATAAAATTTAGTCACACACATATCATAGTTATGCAATAAGGAAGAGGAATGTGCATGTTATCCAAGATGCTTAGTATAAGCATAATGTCATCAAGCATAAAATACTTGTGTATGAATTGATAGTCAATCTAGCATAGAAAAAAAGGATGTCATTAGGGAAATTAATTAAAATAATCATGTATAAATTTTCCCTTGGATCCCTCAAAATAAAATTTTAATCATTATGTGTTTGAATATCCCAAAACCCTCATTCAATAAACTAGGGCCTGCAAATTTTGAGATAAAATTATGGATATTAAGTTATTTTTAAACCAAAAAATGAGATAAGAATACCAAGGAATGCCATGGGAAATAATGTTTAGGCCCTAAAAAGTATAATTTATCCAAATAGATAATTAAAATATATGCACAACTCATATTCCCCATTAGCAACCACTTGAAGCTTGAATCAAAGGTGTGTAGTGAATGAGAGGAAAAGAGATGACACTGAAATGGAAGGTGGTGGTCATGACGGAGGAGAAGTGTAAGAGGTATAATTTATATGACATGGTATTAATTTAGGAAGATTTTTAGGAAAATTAAGATACAAAATACATAAATAGTTCAAACCCAGCCTTGATGTAAATGCCACCCACGTGATTCCTAAAAGCTTTTGTGCATAACGGGAAATTATGCTCAAAGGTAGGGATTTTAAAAATTGATGACTTAAAACACCACCAGCCTAAGTACTAGTAATATTTTCTAATTTAATGGAATGGTATAGGCATTAATGGGTTTATTTTCATTGATCTATCAATCAAGAGGAATGAAATGTTACAACTTTATGAACTTTCATTCTTCAATAAATCATGAACTTTTTTTATCCTATTATGGATGCATGGGAATCGATTGTACTTCATAGGAAATAAAATGAAGGTATCCCCACACACACATCACCAAGGTCTTTGGGTTACATAATAGAGTAAGAGATATTAGGCTTGCGATGGAAAACATGCATAAAGTTGAAGATATTTCCAAGTTTATAAATTATAAGAAGGATAGATATATTATGCCAATAAATAATTCTTGATAACACGCAATGAAAATAACAACTCTTATAATAAACATGAATATGTGCTCAAATATGTAATGGGAATACATCAAAAATAAGTATCCATATATCATGCACCAAATTGGTGCAAATAAAATTGAGTTTAACCTTGTTCTCTTTATTTGTGAATACTTTCTAGAAATTGCCAATAAAATACACCATAAGGGAGGATTATTCAAGTGGGTATTATTATTAATTATTATTGTGTTTGAATAAATTTATATTTTATATGGGTATGGATATTAAGTACTTTATAACTCTATCTACAATTCTTCTTTAATGCATAACTCGTAAACATGCCCTAAGGTCATCAATATGAACTAGAAATTTAAAATGGACAAGTGGTTTGACAAACTAGATGCAACATTTCGAGAAGAATGGAAAATCCTTAAGGCGATGCCTAAATAATATTAGTTTATGATAAATTTTATGTGATGGAGGATGATAGAGTATCTCTCACTTATTAAATTACAAATAAATTATAAATAAATATAAACATAATAAAATCCCCTTTCAAATTTTAATGGAGTATATGGAATATGGGTTAAATAGTGTAACCAATGAAAAGTGCACAAATATTCATGTGACCAAAATATATTAGGATATCTTTGTGATAAACTTTATTCTCAAATCTCCAACTAAAGACATGGTAGATTACTACAAGGGTTTAGATCATGAGTCTACCATAACAAACCCCATACTTTGTAAATATTTGATGAGGAATATTACTAAATAAAATATATGGGAAAACATTTTAAGAGGCTGAATAAAGTAGAGGTGCATAAAGAACTGCACAAAGCAAAGGGGCTAGTAAATAAGGTGAAAATGAAATGGCACAAGTATGATGATGAAATTGAGTTAGAATAATCTTAAGAATCCCTCAACACCAATCAAAATAATAAATCATGTTTTGAACATTATTCTAAGTAGGATCAATTTATTTTTATATATTTAGTGGGATGGATAATGGAATAAAAGGGAGCATGTGTGAAAAAACATCTAAATAAGTTAAATCTAATCTCAAGGATTATAAAATGAACACCTATGGCTTCATTACATGTGGAATTATAATATGTGTTTGGTGAATAAAAGGAGGTATGAAATATTTAGGGGTTTGGTCTAAATCATCCACCATCAACTCAAATGATAACTCCACCCATGCAACTAAGACCATTAATAATGGAATCAAATCCAAGTGAAAGTTCACAGTCTATGTTTGGCTCTATGCCACCACCTCTAGGAAAAACTCAAACAATGATGATAAAAGATACAGAGAAATTAAAAATAGATACAAGTCTACACATAAGATCATTAAGACCAATTTAGGAATGTGTACAAGGGACATCATTATTTTGCATAACCCATTAGAAACACACAACTTTAGAAGTGCATATTGGTCCTGAATAAGGCAAATATCAAAGGTCATATGGACCAATTGTTAGAGATATCATAAGAGAGGAAATGCATCTAAAGGTGGTCAAGGATAGTATAAGTGTTAAATCAATAATAAGAGTGGTAAAATATATAGTTAAATTACATTAATGTTCAAGATAGTGAATCAAAAGTTCATGAGGTAGAAAATGAAAATTTTGACAAAGGAAGGGGAAATGAGGAAGGAAGGGGTGAGCCACCCACTAAAAAAGATCCTTATAATATAATAAAAATCCATTTGGAGATTGATTCACAAGCCCATGAACATTATTAGATATGAATAAAATGAGGAAGGTGAATAATAAATTGAATGAAAGAGAGAAAGAGTGAAAAATATCAATGCGATGGAGGAATTATTTATGTGGGATGTGTTCTATCAATAAAATTCCTTAGTTATACCTTGTAAATTGAATTCATTCCCTTCCAAAACATACTTGGATGAGCCAAATTTCAAGTTTCAATCCATTTACCTAAGTGGAGACACCTATAGAAATAGGAGAATAGGCCATTATGAAATTAGACCCACTACCTTTACCTAAAGAATAATCAAGATGGGATCTGATGAAGCTAAAAATATAAGTGTCAAGATAAAACTATTTTAATATTTTATCTTGTAATACTATAAGAAAAAAATTGAAGAGTACATCAAAAATCATGCAGTTGCATAAATAAATTTTGTGGTGTTAGGGGCCCAATTTTCCAATCTATGTATGAAAATAGACAAAGAAGATGAATACATGACTATGGGAATTTTTTATAAGGCAAAAAAAATTGTAATCACTTTAGGATAATGGTGAAAAAAATAGTTGTGAAATACAAATGGGATACCATTCAAGAAATGGTAGAGGAGAAGTGCATCAAGACACAAATATAATTTGATGAGTATTTAAAAGTTATTGAGAAGCTAGTAAGCGAGCTACAAAGGAAGGCAACTCTAGTCAATATTTTCTTATATAAATTTGTGTTCATCACTAAAGTTGTCAATGCACTTATATAAGAGGAAAAAATAGAAAACAAAGACCTTGAAGGGAATATTTTTGAGAAAAAATACAAATTTGAGAAGGATAATTTTGTGCCCTTAACCTATAGTGTGTATATGGATATGTGTGGCCAATTTTTGTCTATCATAACATATTATCTTATCATGTAATAATTCTCTATATTCTTGTATTATTAGTATTTTCAGCCTATGGAATAACCAAAGCCTAAGTATGGTATATATGTGAGTTATTGGTTAGTACTTGATCATCATAGCATGAGATATTTTCCTATTTCATGGTTGTGGAGGTTTCCCCCATGAAGTGGCTTAGTCTTATATTTATAGTATTCTACTCTACTATAAACATTTATTGTGGATGTGTTATATTCTTCTCTTAATTATTATGATCTATTATTATTGATATTTAGAATTATATTTACAACCATTCTTGTGATTTGGATTGATCTATCTAAGAAATTCTATTACAACTATCATAGCTTCGATTTGGGCAAAGGATTTGTGATGTAAATTTTTTAAATCTAACATAGTTATTTTTATATGGGATGAAGATTAAAAAAATTATGATCTAGAATGAATTCATTTTGTGTCAACATAATATTTATTGAGGTTTATTTTATTTTAAAAATATCCATGTTTTTTTAACCATTATGGAAAATAGCAGTCATTGAATTCATTTCATTGAGAAAATCACTAGTAGAAGCCTCTAGTATGTATTTTTTGAACCCAAAACTCTAAACCCTAAATGATGTAGGTACATATACCTAGGAGGTCTAATTTTACATGTTTTGGTTATTTTGAAATCTAAGAGGTATTGTTTGGTCAATAAAAGGCATTGTCTAGGCTTCACTTGTTAGTTTTAGACCATTTAGAGGTATTTCTAGGTTTCCCACAAAAATGGGAAATTTAAAAATTCAAATTTGATTTTAAGAGTTTGAAGGGTTTTAACATGTTTTATAGGACTTTATCCTTTATTAATGGTTCCTATGGGTTTATACATATGTATTATATGTCCCTTAGTTATTACCTCAATCTACACCTATTATAAACTTAATCTAGGTATATACAACATAGAGAAAGACCAAATTAAGCATGTTCATTGAAGTCAAAAGGTTATTGGAGAGATATGTAATTTGTGTAACAAGAAGAAACCAAGAATATTCATGATGTAACAAATGGATATATATTATAACCATTAGGATAGGATCCCAAGAAGTAATGAAGGATAAAGAAAATATAATAGGTAATAGGTTTTATCGAGAGTTTAAAAAAATGGAATGTATGTCATATTTTGCAAGGATCTATATGTTAATTTCAAGCATATATGAATAAATGGGAGGATTGTTATAATATTTGATGCTCTCAAATATTATAAATTTATAAGTACATGGTTTTGATGATTTTTTAATCATTTTAAACATTTTTATGATGATTTTATCCTATTACAAAAGTTTACAACATAGTTTTACGTGACATAATATATCTAAAAGGACATCTTCTACATAATTTTATGATTGTCAAGAAATAAAAGTGGTTATTTGGGTAGGAAAAACATGGAGAGGTCTCAATCAAGGTAAAAATATGCTTAGTTAAAACATTCTAAGTTTTTGATTATTTTATGCTCTCAGGTTCTGTACAGACTAAAAACCCTTGAACTAGGTTTTAAGAGACTATAAGTTGAATAACTTGTAAATAAACCCTCAAAAACCTATGCAATGTGATATTTCAATGATTAAAGATGCCCTTTAAAGTATTTAAGTGATTATAGGTCTTGAAAATACCTACAGGATGAAATATTAGTGATTGTGTACTTATAGACTTGTAAATGATAGTCATAAACCATGTTTATTATTTTTATGAAGGACTTCTCTTGTGAAAAGGCTACAGCCTGGTTATAATAATCAGATAACATTAAAAATAATTTTATAATCCTATAAAGTCACAAAAGGTCAAACTATATAATAATTTGATCTTTGTAGTCTAAGACCAAGTCTATAAGATTGTAAAATTATATTTCATGCAATTAGACAAAAATCAAGCATAAGGAGGTCATAAATTCATTAAATTAAGTAAGATGACACTTAAAGAGTGTAATAATTTGTGTAAAATATAGAGGAGATAGATTTTTTGTTCAAGGGACCATAAGGACCTAAAATAATAAACCTATATCAAGGCCTAAAAGACTGTGTAATTTGTTTTCTTGTCAAAGATTTATAGAAGGGAAGAATAAAAGTGGTTATGACTTGAAATAGTGAGCACTAAAAGTAGCTCAAGATTTGTTTATAATCATCAAAAACTGAAACAATATCTTTAAAATTTAGTTCAAATTCAAGCATCATAAGTCAAGTAAAGATTGTTAACAAGCACATTGTAATCCTATTAAAGACTAGATCTAGTGAAGACCTTTATTCAGATTCCTATTGCATTAGATTGGTATCAGAGCTCAAGAGGTACCTAAGAAAAACATAGATAAAATATTAAGAAAGTTTTGGTTGCTAGAGGTGACCTAAAGAAGAGGATATTTTAGTAAATATAGTGAGGACAAGCTATGAATAAAAGCTTGTGAAGTTGGCAATAAGAAAAAGAGGTAGAGTAGGACAGAGAAGGTAACCTAATCAAGAAATATTACTTAAAAAATGAGGAATATTAAATAAATATTTTATTCCATGGAACTTTCACAAAGAAGAGGAATTGATATCAGAGATCTCAGTGATAGAAAAGAGGAAGAGACTCCAGTAAAAAGGACAAAACAAGAATAAAAAGAGAGGGTAGAAGAGAGACTGATCAAATCAATCATGGGGGTTATTTATAAAATCAAGATAGAGGTACCAATATATGAAGGTATATTGCATGTGGAGAAATTAACTAACTATATCAATGTTATGGACAAATAATTTGACTATGAAAATGTAGATGATGATAAGAAGGTGAATTTTGGCATGACAAGATTGAAAGTCATGCATCCCTATGGTGGGATGCAGTGAAAGATAAGATAAGAAGGAAATGGAATCCCAAGATAATAATCTAGGACACAATGGTGGCCAATTTAAAGGGTAAGTTCATACCAAATGACTATTAGACCAAACTATATAATAAGCTACAAAATTTGAAGAAAAAAGATGATTGTGAAGGACTACACAGAGGAGTTCTATCGACTAATCATAAAAGATAGACATATAGAATAAAATGTTGCAAATGTGGTTAGATACATTAATGGGTTAAGTTTCAACATCCAAGATGAGATAAAACTTCTATCACCAAGATTATTTTATGAGACATAACAATTTGTTCTTAAGGTAGAGGAGAAATTATCTAGAAAACTAAGATAACATTTTTAGGATAGAGGTATAACTTTAAAAGGTAGAAGAGAGTATGTAGGTATAATTCAATTACAAGTACATAATGAAGGATGAATAAACTCACAAAATCAAGGTTAAACTATAATAGGAGGCTAACAATATAGAGGTATAAGACCATATACAAGAGTCAAAGATTTAAGAGGCTTTTGGGATAATTGTTTCAAATGAAAGTATGGACATATATCTTATGAGTGTCTAAAGAACCATTATACAAGATAAGGTAGTGCTAAAAATGTCCAAGCTGATAAAGAGAGTGTGGGATCACTGTCTCATGAAGATGCACCTTAAGTTTGAGAATCCTTGCTTATGAAGAGGATATTTCTCAAGCCTATCAAGGAGATCAAGGAACCTACACAAAGGAAGACATTGTTTAGGACCACTTACAAGTCAAAAGGTAAGTTCCAAAAGGTAATTATATATATTGGAAGTATTGATGATCTATCATCTTCAAAAAAGATTGACAAGTTAGGCTTGAAAAAATTAACACACCATATGCCTTACAAGGTTTCATAGATACAAAAAGGATACCAAGTATTGATAAATGAACAATGTAAAGTGGAATTTCAAATAGGTAGATATAAGGATGAGTTGATAGGTGATGTCATGACTATATATGTTTGCCATGCCCTATTGGGTAGACCTTGGTAGTTTGACAAGAAATCCATTCATGATGGGAGAAGGAACACATACACTTTTGATAAAGATGGGAAGAAACATACACTCATACCACTAAAATAGGAACATGAAATAGTAGAAGACAGTCCTAAGGTGTTGTTAACAAGTAAAAAGGAGGTCTTGCAGTAGGTTAAGAAAGAAGTTGGATATACATTGCTTACCAAGCCAAGGATAGTTACTATAGTCTTTAAGGTAAATGATTTGATTTCATATATTTAAAAAATTCTAGATTAATTTGTTGATATAGTAGAGGATAAATTTTCTAATAAATTGACATAAAAATAAAGAAATATAAATTTTATTTCAGAAATTAGCTTTCTAGAAAAGAAGATTGCCATGAATGGCAATGGGAAAGAGAAGTTGTTATGTGAGGAACTCAAGTATATGAGTTAAGAAAATTAGGATCTCTTGAAGGACAACAAGAGTATAATTTTATAATCTAAAGATCTTGAAGTTGATTTTAAAAATAGTAAAGAGGAATTTAGTCTTGAGTATTCCATAAAATAAGTACTCAGAAAAGAAGAAATAGTTGTTTTGAATCAAGATTATGAAAGCTTAGAAAAATATGTGCAGAGAATCAAAGAGCAATTTGAGGTTATAGATAAACAATATACCATAGGTATATGTGTAAATAAGATAGTCAATTATGGTTTATTAAATACTTTAAAATTTGGTAAGTCCAAAGAGCCAGTGCCAAATACTACACCAAAATAAAATAAAGAAAAGCTAGAAGTGAAAAGTAAAGAGTTGATTGCAAGCAGTACTTCAACATTAAGGGAAATTAAACTACAACAAAAATTAAAGAATAAAGAGATAAATTAATTTTTAAGTGAATACTTGAATATATTTGATGTCAAAAAAGGAACCAAGTCTCAAATCAAATATAACAAGGCATAGTTGGATGGATACACATTTGAAGATAATGCAAGTTCAAATTAGACATTACCCATTTTAAATAGGACATGGGATCCAAAAGGATATAATATAAGATGTTTGAGTAACCAAGAGAGGGAGAATTTTTTAGAGAATAATAAGATCCATTATAATCATTTTAAATTGATAATAATAGGTATAGAAGTAGCATTAAAGATCACATGAGTAGGAGCTCATGAACTTTTTTTTATCTTTGAGAGTCTGATGAAGGTGCATGTACCTATGAGGTACAATTTTGCATTTTTTTATTCTTAGGAGGTATAATAAGTATTTTTTAGTCAATAATAATCCTTTTATAAGCTTCACTTGTCAATTTTAAACCATTTAGAGATCTTTTTAGGTTTCCTAAAAAAATGGGAAATTCAAAAATTTGAATTTGTTTTTAAGAGTTTGAAGGGTTTTAACATGCTATATAGGTATTTATCCTTTATTAATGTGTCCTAGGTGTTTATACATATCTATTATATGTCTGTTAATCATTAATTCAACCTGAAATTGTTCTAAACTCAATTTAGGTATATGCAACGTAGAGAAAGACCAAATTAAGCATGTATATTGAAGTCAAAAGGTTGTTGGAGAGACATTTTATTTATGTAACAAGAAGAAAAAAATAATATCAATGATGTAAAAAATGGATATATCTTTTAACCATCAATAAATTATCCCAAGAAGGTAGCGAAGGAGAAATAAAAGACAAGAAGTTGCAGGTTTTGTGGAGAGTTTTTTAAAAAAATTATGTCATATTTTGCAAGGGTCTATATGTTAATTTCAAGAATATATGAATAAAAAGGAGGATTATTATAATATTTTATGATCTATTAGATATTATAAATGTTTAATCACGTGTTTTGATGATATTTTGATCTTTTTCCACATTTTTATTATGATTCTATCCTATTTAGAAGTTTGTAATATAGTTTTGAGTGACGTGATCTATCTAAAAGGTCATCTTCTACATAAGTTTATGATTTTCATGAAATAAAAGTAGTTTTTATGGTAATAGAAACATGAAGATTTATCAATCAAGGTAAAAATATCCTTATACAATTAAAACATTCTTTTTATTATTATTATTTTATGCTCTCAGGTTTTGTATAGATGAAAAACCCTTGAACTAGAGTTTAACAGACTAAAAGTTGAATAACTTACAAACAAACCCTCAAAAACCTATGAAATTTTATAAGTCAATGATTAAGGAGGTCCTCTAAAGGAATAAATTTATTATAGGTATTTAAAATTCCTATAATAGCAAGTATAGTGATTATATACCTATAGACTTGTAAATGACAGTCATAAACCCTATTTATTATTTTTGTGAAGAAATTCTCTTATGAAAAGGCTAGAGTATAGTTATAATAATGATATAAAATTAATTAAAAATTTTAGAATCCTATCAAGTCATAAAAGGTCAAATTGTTTAATAATTTATTCTTTGTGGTCTAAGACCAAGTCTAGAAGGCCTTAAAACCCTGTTTCCTATAATTAGATAAAAATCAAACACACGAAGTTTATAAATTCATTAAGTTGAGTATTATAACACTTAAAGAGTATAATAATTTATGGAAAATATATAGGATATATATTTTTAGTTCAATGGACCATAATTACCTAAAATAATAGACCTATATCAAGGCCTAAAAGACTATGTAATTGTCTTCTTATCAAAGATTGATAGAAGGGAAGATTAAAAAAGGTTATGAATTGAAATAATGAGCACTAAAAGTAGATCGAGAGTTGTTTATAATCATCAAGAAATAAATGAATATCTTTAAAATGGATTTCAAAGGCAAGTGTCATAAGTCAATTAAATATTGTTAACAAGAACGTTACAATCCTATTGAAGACTAGATCTATTGAAGACCTTTGTTTAAATTCCCATTACATCAGATTGGTATTATAGATCAAGAGGTACCTAAGTAAAACATAGATAAAAGTTTAAGAAATTTTTGGTTTATATAGGTGACCTAAAGAAGATGATATTTTAGTAAATATAGTTAGGACAAGCTATGAAACAAAATATAATGAAGATGGTATTAAGACCTATAGATAGAGTAGGATAGAAAAGGAAAGCTACTCAAAAAAATTTGCTTGAATAAATGAGGAATATTAAATCAAGAATGCAAGCCATGGATCTTGTACAAATAAAATTAATTGATCTAGGAGATCATAGTGATATAAAAGAGGAAGAGCCTCAAGAAGAAGGGTCATAATAAGAAGATGAGAGGGTATAATAGAGACTGATTAGAGTAGTCCTGGGGGTTAGTTCTAAACTCAATCTAGATATACCTATGTATTAAGGTAGTTTGAATGTAGATGAATTAACTCACTCGATTAGTGCTATGGATAAATATTTTGAGTATGAAAATGTAGATGATGATGAGAAGGTGAAATTTTCCATGACAAGATTAAAATGCCATGCATCCCCATAGTGGGATGGAGTGAAAGATAAGAGAATAAGGAAAGGGAATCCCAAGATCAAAATCTGAGACATAATGGTGGCCAATTTAAAGGGTAAGTTCATGCCAAATTACTATCAGACCAACCTATTTAAGAAGATGTCAAATTTAAAGCAAAAATACATGACAATGAAGGACTACACAGAGGAGTTCTATAGAATAACCATATAAAAAGGACATATAGAATAATATGCTAAAAATATGGATAGATACATTAATGGGTTAAGGTTCAACATTTAATATGAGATTATCCTTTTATCACCAAGATTAATTATGGAGGCATAATAACTTTCTCTTAAGGCAGAGGAGAAATTATCTAGAAAACTAAGCCAACATTTTAAGGATAGAGGCAAAAGTTTAAAGGTAGAGGAGAGAATGAAGGTAGAATTAAATTGTAAGAACATAATTAAAGAATAAGTAGTTCACAAAATCTAGTTCAAACTATAACATAAGGATACTCATTTAGAGTTAGAAGACCATATGCAAGAGGTAGAGATTTAGGAGGCTTTTAGGGTAAGTGTTTCATATGAAATAAGTATGGGCATAGATCTTATGAGTGTCCAGAGAACCCTTATACAAGCCAAGGAAATGCTCAAATTTCCTAAGCTGATGAGGAGAGTGTGGGATCACCTTCTCATGAAGATGCACCTTAAGCTGGAGAATCCTTGCTTATGAAGAGAATTTTGCTCAAGCCTAACAAGGAGATCAAGGAACCTACACAAGTAAGACATTGTTTAGGACCACTTGCAGGTCAAAAGGTAAGTGTTGCAAGATAATTATAGATAGTAGAAGTATGGATAATATATCATGTTTAGAAATGGTTAAAAAATTAGGCTTGAAAAGAGTAACACACCCTACACTTTATAAGGTGTCATAGCTGGAAAAAGGACACCAAGTCTTGGTAAATAAACAATGTAAATTTGAATAAAAAATAGGTATATACAAGGATGATGTGAAATGTGATGTCATGCCTATGGATGTATTTCATGTCCTATTGGGTAAACCTTTTTAATTTGATAATAAATCCATACATGGTGGGAGAAGGAACACTTACACTTTTTAGAAAGATGGAAAGAAACATACACTCATACCATTACAAGAGGATAATGTGGTAGTAGAAGATAATCCTAAGGTGATCCTAACAAGTAAAAATGAGTTATTATAGTAGGTTAAGAAAGAAGAAGTTGGAAGTGCATTGCTTACCAAGCCAAGGATAAATACTACAATCACTAAGGTTACTGATTTTATTTCAAATATTAAAAAAAAAATAGTTTAATTTTTTGATATAATAAAGGATAATTTGTCTAATGAATTGGAATTATAAGAAAGCAATATAAATTTTATTTCATAAATTAGCTTGCCAGAAAAGAAGATTACCATGAATGGTAATGGGAAAGAGAAGTTGATATGTGAGGAACTCAACTATATATAGTGAAGAAAAGGAGGTTGTATTGAAGGACACAGATAAGATAAGGATCTCATTTGAATATCCTAAAGTTGATTTAAAAAATAGTAAAGAGGAAGGTAGTCTTGAGTAGTCCATAAAATAAGTACTCACAAAAGAAGAGAGAGATGTTTTAAATCAAGAATGTGAAAGCTTAAAAAAATATATACAGAGAATAAAAGAGCAAGTTGAGGTTTAAAATAAAATATGCCATAGGTATAAGTGTAAATAAGATATTAAATGATGGGATATTCAATAATTCATAATTAAGTAAGTCCAAAGAACAAGTGGCAAGTACTACACCAAAGGAAAATGAAGTAAAGAAGGAAAAGTACAAAGGTAATTGCAAGAAATACTTCAACACTAAGGGAAATTAAACTATAAGAAATATTGAAGAAAGCTAGATAGTAATTTTTAAGTGAATATTTGAAGATAATTGTTTTCAAAAAAGGAACTGAGTCTCAAAACAAATATACCAAGGCATAGTTGGATGGATACACATTTGAAGACAATGCAAGTTCATATCAAACATTACCCATTTTGAGTAGGACATGGGATATAGGAGGATATAATATAAGAGGTTTGATTAACCAAGAGAGGAGGAATGTTTAAGATAATAATAAGATGCATCAGAAGTATTTGTAATTGATAATAATAGGTACAAGAGTAGCACTGAAAATCACATGAGTAGGAGCTCATGAACAATTTTTTCTCTTTAGGATTATGATTTAGGTTCATGTACCCATGAGGTATAATTTTTCATGTTTTGATTATTACGAGTTATAATAGGTATTTTTTCATCAATAAGAGGCCTTGAATAGGATTCAACTTCCAATTTTAGACCATTTACAAATCTTTCTAGGTTTCTTGACAAAATGGGAAATTCAAAAATTTGAATTTATTTTTAAGAGTTTGAAATGTTTTAGCATGTTGTAGAGGTCTTGATAATTTATTAATGGGTTTATGGGTTTATAAATATTTACTATTTTTCCATTAATAATTAATTGAATCAAAAACTATTCTAAACTCAACTTAGATGTATGCAATGTAGAGAATGACCAAATTAAGCATGTATGTTGAAGTCAAAAGGTTGTTGGAGAGATATTTCCTTTATGTAACAAGAAGAAACCAAGAATATTCATGATGTAAAAAATGTATATAGATTTTACCCATTGGGAGAGGATCCCAAGAAAGAAATAAAGGACAAGAAGTGGCAAGTTTTGTGGAGTTTAAAAAAAAAGGTCTATCATATTTTACAGGGGACTATATGTTAATTTCAAGCATATATGAATAAAAGGGAGGCTTGTTATAATATTTTATGTTCTCTCATATAATTTAAATGTGTAATCACATGATTTTTATGATTCTTTTATATTTTTCCACATTTTATGATGATTTTATCCTATTATAGAAGTTTGCAACATAGTTTTGAGTGACACAGACTATCTAAAATGCCATCTTTTACATAATTTTATGATTATTGAGTAATAAAAGTGGTTTTCAGGGTAGGATAAACATGGATAAGTATAAATCAAGGTAAAAATATCCTTAGACAATTAAAACAATCTAGGTTTTTGATTATTTTATGTTCTGTGGTTCTGTATAGACTGAAAACCCTTAAACTAGGGTTTAAGAGACTAAATGTTCAACAATATGAAAATGAACCCTTAAAAACCTATTAAAATTTATATTTCGATGATTAAGGATGAAATTTAAAGGATTAAAGTTATTTTAGGTCTTGAAAATACCTAAAGGAGGAAATATTAGTGATTGTGTACCTTTAGACTTGTAAATGTAGTCATAAACCCTATTTATTATTTTTGTGAAGGAATTCTCTTGTGAAAAGGCTAGAGTCTAGTTATAATAATGAGATAAAATTAATAAAGTATTTTAGAAAGCTAAAAAGTCATAAAATGTTAAATTTTTGAATAATTTATTCCTTGTAGTTTAAGACCAAGTCTAAAAGGCCTTAAAACCCTATTTCCTACAATTAGACAAAAATCAAGCATAAGGAGCTCATAATTCATTAAGTTGTGTAAGATGACACTTAAAGAGTATAAAAATTTGTGGAAAATATAGATTAGATATATTTTGAGTTAAATGGACCATAAGGACCTAAAATAATAGACCTATATCAAGGCCTAAAAGATTGTGTGATTTGTCTTCTTATCAAAAAGATTGATAGAAGGGAAGAATAAAAAAGGTTATGACCTAAAATAGTGAGCACTTAAAGTATATCAAGATTTATTTATCATCATAAATAACTAAATCAAGGAATTTAAAAAGGAATTCAAAGGCAATCATCATAATTCAAGTAAAGATTATTAATAAGAATCTTGTAATCCTATTAAGACTAGATCTAGTGAAGACCTTTGTTTAAATTCCCATTGAATTAAATTAGTATCAGAGCTCAAGAGGTACCTGAAAAAAACAAAGATAAAATATTAATAAATTTTTAATTTATATATGTGACCTAAATAAGAGGATATTTTGGTAAAGATAGTGGGGACAAGTAGTGAATCAAAAGCTTGTGAATATGGCAGTAAGAGCAAAAGGCATAATAGGATAGAGAAGGTGATGAAAACTGATCTTACACAACTCTGTAACCATCAACTGTGAGCTAACTTCATATACAGGCCTATTTAGTTCAAGCATTCCTTGTAGCCCTATTTTCCCTGTTTATTGGCCATAACTATTTATAGTTAGATTCAATCATGAAAGTAAGACCATTTATGGATACCCATTAAGCCTTTCTATAACATACTTAAAAATATCCAGAGGTTTCTTTGTACGGAATTGTACTTTCTTCTTTAGGCCCTGTTTCAATTAACCCTCCTTTAGTGCAAAACCCCTTGTCCAAAGTGATGTACGGACTTTATAAGAAAACCAGGCATCATTCCAGATACCCATTACCTTCTTACAGGTGAATCAATCATTTATTAGGGTACTTCTTTGGAGAAATCCACTTTTCCTCTATTGGCCTACGCTCTTCCCTTCACATGCACCTAGGCTCCACTTGGCAATTGACTTTTTCCGTACTTATCCGTACTTTGGCACCTTGAAACCACTTCCAACAGTTTTATAACATCATAAAGGGTCAAATTACAAAGTTTCAAGAGTTTTCAAGCTTTAAAACTCATTTTGAGGGTTTGAACCTAATTCAGAATTTTCCCATGACAGTCACAGGCTGCGAGCTAATTATTTTTGCTGGGGGTGTTTTAGACAGTTTCAAGGGCTCTAATCACTTTTATAAGGTCTGTTTTAACCCCCTACACCTTATCCAATAATCATCTTGGTCATGTCAACCTTCTGTACCTTCTAATGCTCAACAACTTAGTGTCTTTTGACTGTATTTGTATGACAGTCAGCAGGGTTCAAGATTTTTCTTATTTATTTCAATGATCAATGGACTTAAAAATGTTATACAAACATGTCCATACCTTAATTGATTCCCATATTCCCATACTTATAACAAATAAGACCTTTTCAATGCATTTACCTTGCAAAAACATACAAATGTTTGACCCTTGCCTGTATACTGTCACCTACAGGCCTGAATTTCAACAGTTGAAGTTTTGAGATATCAAAGGGATTTCTAAGCCTGTTTCTTCTTCATTTAGGTTTCTAATTACCTTATAGACCTGTCTCCATACCATTATGAACATCATGCAACCATTTTCACATGGAGTTTTCTTTGGGCAGTGGGCTGTAATTTAGATGCCTGAATACCTTGTTTAGGCCTGTTTGGGCTTTTTATAGCATTCAAAGTTCTTAAGATCCTTTATTCACATAAATACCAGTTTTAAAATTATCCTCAACATGCCAAATAACCAGTCTTTCTTAATATTCTATGAAGAACCATCCTTCACACACACATTCCCATACATACATATATAGGCCTATTTACAGAATTCATAAATGAAACAAATACGTTCTTTCTTTCTTTCATAGATCAATTGGAAGACTTACAATTTAATACCAGAATCCATGGCTTTCAAAACCTTGCTTTCTCCTTCTCTCATTCTCTTGACTTCAATCAAATTTTCTCCTTCTCTTTTCTTCAACATCTCTTGAGTGAGGTCCTCCCTCACTATTTCTCTCCTCTTCTCTTCATTCTATCTCCTTTCTCTTGAATGAGAAGAATTTTCCTCTCTATCCTTCTTCACTTCTACACCCCTCTCATTCTCTCTTCTCTTCTCTTTTTTTTCTCCTTAATGAATTCTTTTTTGTTTTTCTTTCTTTTCAAGAATCTCTCTTCCAACTTCTACGCCTAAATTGGGCTTAAGGCAACAAAAGACTGTTTTTAAGTTTTAACAATTTACTAAGGCTGAAAATAGTTTCAACCATTTCCCCTTTATTTCCTCAACAATCTAACCATTACTTTTTACCTTTTTACTTTCACTTTTTTTGTATAATTACATTTTACTTTCAAGGTGAAATTTTGAAATCTCACAATTTGGAGGGAAAACCAAAATTTGAATTTTTACACTAGAATTTGAAAATTTTGTAGATGCTCCTCCATCAGAAGGTAACCTACTCAAGCAATATTGCTTGAATAAATGAGGAATATTAAAGAATTTTTTCATGCCTTGGATATTTCACAAATAATATGAATTTATATGTTATATCTCAGTGATAGAAAAGAGGAAGTGCCTCAAGTAGAACGGGCAAAACTACAAGAAGAAGAGTGGGCAAAAGAGAGGTTGATCAGAGTAGTCATGGGGTTTAGTGTTAAACCCAATTTATAAGTACTTATTTATGAATTTATCTTTAATTTTGAGGAATTAATTGAAAATATTAGTGTTATGGATAAATAATTTGAGTATGAAAATGTATATGATCATAAGAAGGTGAAATTATCTGTGATAAAATTAAAAGGCCATACATCTCTATGGTGGGATGGAGTGCAAGATGAGATAATAAGGAAAGGGAATCCCCAAAAAAAAATGGGATATAATGGTGACCAAGATAAATTTTAATTTCATTCCAAATGACTATCATACCAACCTATTTAAGAAGCTATAAAATTTGAAGCAAAAAGGCATGATAATGAAATACTACACAGAGGAGTTCTATATACTAACCATTAGGCAGGATATATAGAAGATGTTAAAAAGGTGGATAGATACATTAATTTTTTAAGGTTAAAAATACATGATGAGATAAGCCTTATATAACCTATATTAGTTGAGGAGGAATAGCAATTTGCTCTTAAGGTAGAGGAAAAATTATCTAGAAAAATAAGCTAGCATTTTAAGGATAGAGGCAAAACTTTTGAAGGCATAGGAGAGCATGCAAGTAGAAGTAAATTATAGGTACATAATGAAGGAGGAATCAACTCAAAAAATCAAGGTTAAAATATAAAATGATGCTACTCATTTAGAGGTACAAGACTATATGCAAGAGGCATAAATTTAGGAGGATTTTTGGATAAGTGTTTCAAATGCAACAAATATGGGCATGAACCTTATGAGTGCCCAGATAACTCTTATACAATACAAGGTGGTGATAAAATTATCCAAGATTATGATAGTGTGTGATCACATTCTCATGAAGATGCATCTTAAGATGGAGAATCATTTCTTATGAAGAGGATATTGCTCAAGCCTAACAAGGAGATCAAGGAACATGCACTAATGAAGACATTATTTAGGACCAATTTCAAGTCAAAATGTAAGTGTTTCAAGGTAATTATATATATTGGAATTACTGATAATCTATCATCTTCATAATTTTTTGATGATTTAGGCTTGAAAAGAGTAACACAGCCTACACTTTATAAGGTGTCATGGCTAAAAAAAGGACACCAAGTCTTGGTAAATAAATAATGTAAAGTGGAATTACAAATATGTAGATACAAAGATGAGGTGATATGTGATGTCATGCCTAAGTATGATTTTCATGTCTTCTTGGGAAGACCTTGTAAATTTGATAATAAATCCATACATTATGGGAGAAGTAACACTTACACTTTTGAGAAAGATGAAAAGAAGCATACACTCATACCACTGAAAGAGGAGAATGTAGAATTAGAAGACAATACTAAGGTGTTATTAAAAATTAAAAAGGAGTTCTTGTAGTAGGTTAAGAAAGAATAATTTATATGTATATTTCTTACCAAGCCAAGGAAAGTTACTACAATCTCTAAGGTAAATTATTTACTTTTAGATATTCAAAATTTGTTATATTAATTTGTTGATATATTAGAGGATAAGTTGTATAATGAATTGACATAAAAAGAAATCAATATAAATTATATATCAAAAATTATCTTGCTAGAAAAGAAGATTGCCATGAATGGCAATGGGAAAGAGAATTTTATATGTGAGGAACTCAAGTATATGAGTGAATAAAAGAAGGTTGTCTTTAAGGACAACAAAAGGATAAGGTTATCATTTGAAGAGCCTTAAGTTGATTTTCAGAATAATAAAGAGGAAGGCAGTCCTAAGTAGTCCATAGAAGTACTCATAAAAGAAGAGATAGATGTATTGATTCAATAATGTGAAAGCTTAGAAAATGTTATATAGGGAATCAAAGATCAAGTTGAGGTTAAAAAGAAACAAGATGACATAGGTATAAGTTTAAATAATATATTCAATGATGGGATATTCAATAATTCAGAATTTGGTAAGTCCAAAGAGTAAGTGGCAAGTACTACACCAAAGGAAAATGAAGAAAAGATAGAAGTGAAAAGTACATAGCTGATTGTAGGTAGTAATTCAACATTAAGGAGAATTCAAATACAATAAATATTAGAGAAGAAAGAAATAAAGGAATTTTTAAGTTAATACTTGAAGATAATTTTGGTCAAAAAAAGAATCAAGTATCAAAGCAAATATACCAAGGCATAATTTATGGAGACTGTGTGGATTTATAGGCATGAGTGTATGTTTATGAATATCATGAGAGGAGGATTCGATATCACTCATGATCACAATTGGATGATATTAGGGCCTCATATTCACATGGTCCCTTATTGATTGATCAAGATGTAGAGGGAGTTTGATATATAAAGGGCGGTAATCCCATTATTTAGTTATATTATATATTTTATACTTGTATCATGTTAAATATTTGATATATATAGAGTTTGATGTATTCATTCTTTCACTATGCTTACATGTAAATTATATTGTAAATGTTCATGAGAACCATTTCATTTGATAATTGATTTCATATGATGACATTAGGAATTGATATATTTTATTATTATCTTGTAAGTGAAATGTTATAATGATATTTTATTTTAGTTTGTGTCACATACATGTAACTAATTTAATTGATAACTATAGAATGAGCTAACCACCCTGACAAAAATTAAAAAATTGCATCAAATTGATTTTTGTTTATTATTTCTTTTTGATACTATATCTATGGTCTTATACTTTGAGATATATTTTCACCTATATTAATTACTTGTGACACTTGTAATTGATATTGTTGATGTTATTTTAATATATATTTAAAGTATACATTACATTTCCATATCAATAATGTAAATTTTAATGTTTGTGCTTTTATATCCATGTTTGTTTAATTTGAGATGTATTGTTATTGTCGAGCATAGTGTCTTTTATATTTTATTTATTACTTCAGAATGTTAAAAAACCACCTTCTAAATTGAAATATAAATAGGTATTATCCTTATTCATTTTTGCATTCATTTTTTGTCACCAAGGCCATCCCAAAGTTGTATTTTCATGTGGAATAACATGTTATACAACTAATAATGTGTTCATTATCTTGTGTTCACTATCTTGAGTCCTAAAGTGTTTAGTAAGACAATATGTCCCATATCAAATCCATGTGGATGCTAAAAATCTTGCTTAGTATATCCCACACTTTGAATAAATTATATTGAACAAGAATTATGTTGTTGTGTATATTAACAACAATATCTGCTTTATGTGTATTATTGATGAGTGCTTGAATAATCATTGAATATTTTTGAGATACTATTGTCTTCGTAGATGAAGGTGTAGGAGTTGATTTTATCACCCTATTTTCAAATTTTAAGGATGTGATAATCCATTTATTGTATAATTGTGATATATTTACACAATGCATAATAATCATTATTAACTCAATGTTTTTTATTCCATGATAAGTACAAAATGGCTTGTCTTTGACATAATCAAGCTAATGAGGAAGTTGATATCAATTTAGAGGATGAGTGGTTAAATTATTATCCAACAATGTGTGTATCATATCCTATGGTTGATCACAGTATCTATCAAAATTTTATGGTTACATTTTACTAAAATTATATTTAGTCACTTTAGTGGTGCTTTCTAAACTGGTTCCTTCCCATTATTAGTACCTTAATTTATTTATATACTTTTCCATTAGTTCATCTATATTATGAGTGTATTTTATTGGATTATTTATTTTATATTTTAAATTTGAATTCACCCATTTATTTTGAACTTCATTTTTGTGTGAATATGTTCCTAACTCATTAGCCTTTTATGTTGTTGAATTGATATCACATGCATATTTAAACATGTCTATGTATAATTTCTCAAAATAAATATAAATGTTGTGCATCATTATTTATTTGAGTGGATATAAGAGACCCATAAAAAAGATGAACTACTTTTCCAAATGTGAAGCGTGATAAGTTAAATAATGTAAAGTAATTTTTAATCTTAAAATGTAATACTCAATAAGTTCATCATGCCCTATTACAAACCTTGTAAATGTTATAATGTAAACTTAGGTACCATGTATTTGTAATAATATTATAAGAGAAATTGTTATAATTTTATTAAATTTAGGTAAGGATACACTAATTAAAATATAAAAATAATCTTAATCATCTCTTGTGAGACTTATATACAAATACTTTAGTATAATATTTCATCATTGCCCCATTCTCTACAAGAAAGTGTATATTGAGTTAAATGTGTACAAAGGTCACCATGACCATCAAACAAGGGTAGTGTAGGCATAAAATGTTTTGGATAGGTATGTTCATATACAAATTATGGAAGGTGTTGTCCTAATATAATATTATCTTTGATATTGGCACAACATGATCCAGTTTGTAAAGTGAGATCAAGTACTTGCTTTTTGAGGTCACCAATAATGTGCATAATGAATATAATATAACTAGTAGGAATGGTGGTGGTTTGTAAGTATCATTCATAAGTTATAATTGATCATATATTTCAGACATTTGTATGATAGGATCATGATAAATTTCACTGTGTGGCTTAGGATTGCATTCTAAAAAAAATGTACAAACTTTAGAATCATTATTTATAGTATCACATTGAATTTATATGGAAGTAGATACATCACATTGTTATTCATTTTACTTTATTGACTTATAAGAGGAGATAAATTCATCATAATTAGTATTATCATGAGACTTGCATTCTATGGATATAGGAATACTATCTTAAGAATATTTGCATAATATGTCATGATCATCACTTTGTAATATAAAGTAATAATGTCTCTTTTTTTTTATATTTAACATTCATTTGAATATTTTGATATTTAAAAAGAGGGATAAGAAGTGTTATGATATGTTATCCCATTATTTATTACTTTCAAGGGAGGATAAAAAATTTCATGATCTTGTATATCATTATCCATACACACTCATTTATAATGTGGCATATCATATACATTTATATAATCTATCTTTTAAGATAAAGAGAGGGACTAACACACTCATTCATATCATTTTCCATTTACATGAAAGGACTATAAGTTTTTAGTTTATATTAATTAGTGAAATTTAATGCAATAACAAAATTAAGAGGTAAAAAAGGTGCAATAATTATTGATTATTCACATTTGGATCAATGTGAGAGATTAAGAGAAATAAGCTATTCATTATCAATATGTAATTTTTAATCTACTTTATAAAAATAAGAGTTTAAGGGAAGAATAGAGGAGATTAATTTTTTAATTTTTTGAATTAGTATGCTCACTTTATTATTCTCTATATTCTTCACTATTACATCAATCATCTTAATTTTTACAAGTGTAACTGTTATCACTCAGGAGTGCACCCTTGTGAGAATGTATGTTTTTTCTCACTCTTGTTAACACAATGGAAACTCTCTAAGGTGTGGGTGGACTTATATTGGATATAATATTCAGATAAATGGTTGGTTAGCTTGTTAAATTCATATACTTTAGTCTAAAAAATCTAATTTAGTGATTTATTGACTAAGAAAAGGGTAAAGGGAGCAATACTCAAATTGAAATTGAACATTAAAATTGAAAATTAGGGGTGATGCACCAATTTTATATCTAATTGTTCTTATACTTGAAACACTTGGAAAGATAAATAAATTTCACACATTCACTTCATATTCATGTAATGACTCTTACATCAGTATTTTAAATAAATGTCTTGATAAATATTCACATTAACATGAAAGGAAAGAACATTGATTGAATTCACTTCCAAATTAGGTAGAAATTAGACTTAGACACTTGATATGACTTTAAAAAATACTTATATATTTCATAGAGGTAAAAAATACATACATAAACATAATTAAATTAATCATTCACTAAGTTACATCAATGAACATAAGGCACACACTTCATAAATAGCCTAAAAATGAAATAAACTCAAATTTTTATAGCTTTAAAAGTGATGCAGTACAAAATTTTGGTATAGTTTATACATAGCCAAAAGTATAATCATCTATTATTCAAAAAAATAACATATACATAAAAAAAAATGAGTTATAAGAAAGGAGACAAAGTAGCCCAAAACTAGGGATGAGTCATCTTGACTAATCATCCTTTTCTTTTCCTTTCTATACCACTTTTATATTATCTAAATTACATGTTTATGATTTAAAATATTATGTATTAAATGATATACTTTAACTTATTTCTCTTTTAAAATGATGTAGGAGGGATAGGTAGGCTTGTTTGAATGTATTGAATAAATCTTATGTCCTCGTTGATGACTTATCTTGAAGGGAATTGATCTCTTTAAATAACTTGATGGTCTTCAATGCTTGAAGAGGTCTTGATCATATTAATTTAATCCTTTTGAAAAGATCATTAAAATTAATTTATAATCTACATATTTTTAGTGAGTGTATTTAACTATCCTCTTTGTCTCTTGGAGTTTGACCCACTTATGCATATTCTTGCTTGTATGTTTCTCTCTTTCAACTTCCTCATGCTAGGGTATGGAGCTAAAAGCTTCACCAAGGAGCACACTATGATAGTTTCGGGTCTACACAGACACCGACGTCTGTCAGGATCGACCGACGTTGGCTAGGTGCAGTTGCAGAGGCGCCGACATCGGTAGTGGGTCGGCCGGCGGCGGTCACAGGCAAGCAGCAGGAACCGACGTCGGTTACCTGTGCGTCCAAAAAGCTATTTTCGAGGACAGAAGTGAGTGTTTGCATGATGAGTTTAAGTTGTAGTCTTAAGCTCACGTCTCTATTATTAGTAATATTATTTTTAGAGCCCTTGTTCAAGTGGCTTAACTACTTGTTGTAAGTGCATGCTCAAGTTTCCTAATTCTATATGTAGAATTAGATCTTCTTAGCTTTGTGTGAATTATTGTAGTAGTTCATTGTATGTGAATGTTGAAGAACAGTACAAAATTGTATCAATACAGGTTTGTTGGAGTTGATTGTTCTTGAGAGAGAGAGCTCTTAAGGAATAGAGATCTAGTGAGAGATTTATACATCTAGGAGAGGTGTGGAAGAAAGAAGTTTCTTCAATTGTATTCTTTTTGTAAAGAGTTTGTTAATACAAGTTTTCAGGGTGGTTTCTTGTATCTCTTGTTCTTGTTGTTTATCATTCTAGTTACTTGTCTATCTGATTTATTTCCGTGTTTATTACTTTCACAAGTGTAATCTATTGTTGGTTGATCCCCAACAAGTGGTATCAGAGCCAGGTTGCAGGTTCAAGAGCTGATACCAACAAGTGGTATCAGAGCCAGGTTCACTAACAGGTGGTTCAGATCTGTGTAGTGTGTATTGATTACAGGTTCTCACAGGGGTTTTTGTAGGGATTTCTATTTGAGTGGGAGAAGCAATGGCAAATGAAAGTAAACTGAGAATGGAAAAGTTCAATGGCAAAAATTTCCAACATTGGAGAATGCAGATAGAGGATTATCTGTATCAGAAAGATCTCTACTTACCATTAGGTGGGGTTGCAAAGAAGCCCAAAGACATGGAGGATGAAGAATGGGAAGTTCTTGACAGAAAGGCTCTGGGGTCTATAAGACTAAGTCTAGCATCCACTGTGATATCCAACTTATCACAGGCAAAGTCTACGGTAGAGTTGATGACTACGTTAGCAAATCTGCATGAAAAACCCTCAGCTTCTAATAAGGTATATCTTATGAAGCAGTTATTCAATTTGCATATGAATGAAGGTGGATCTGTTTCTACTCATCTAAATGATTTCAATGGAATTGTGAATCAGTTCAGTTCAGTCAATATAGTATTTGATGATGAAATAAAAGCTCTTTTGATATTATGTTCTTTGCCTGAAAGCTGGCATGGCTTAGTAATGGCAGTAAGTAATACTACATCTGCATCAAATATTTTGAAAGTAGAGGATGTTGTTAGTGTTATCTTGAATGAGGAAATACATAGGAAAAGCACAGAAGAGACATCTGGGAATGCTTTAAGTTTTGAGAGCAGGAGGAGGCAGAAAGAGAAGAGCAAGAAAGGTAGATCAAGATCCAAATCTAAGGGGAAAGGCAGATCTAAATCTAGAAATGGCAGAAGGCCACAATGCTGGAATTGTGGAAAGATTGGGCACATAAGCAGAGATTGTTGGTCAAAGCCTAAGGAGGACAATCAGCACGAAGGAAAGGAAGAAGCCAAGGTTGCAGGTATTGCACAAGATGCTTTAATTTTCTCTCTGCATAATAATATAGAATCTTGGGTATTAGATTCTGGTGCATCTTTTCATGCTACCCCTAACAGGGAATATTTTAGTGACTATATCCATAGAGATTTTGGAATAGTGTATCTAGGGGATGATGAGCCCTGTAAAATAATTGGCAAAGGTAAAGTGCAGCTAAAGATGCAGAATAGCAACACATGGGTGTTGAGAGATGTGATGCATGTTCCTAGCTTGAAGAGAAATTTGATTTCTATAGAAAAGTTAGGGGATGAGGGTTGTACAGTAAATCTCACAGCAGAATCTTGGAAGGTGACCAAGGGTGCACTTGTTATGGCCAGAGGTAAGAGAGAAGGTACTCTCTATTTGTGTAATTGTGTCACTAACAAATCTCCTTCTGTATTATCTACTTCAGATGTGGATGTTAAATTGTGGCACTCAAGGCTTGGCCACATGAGTGAGAAGGAGATGTCAATTTTTAAGTCCAAAGGTATGCTTTTAGATTTAAAAGGCATAGATCTAGAGTTTTGTGAGCACTGTGTATTTGGAAAACAGAAAAAGGTTAGTTTTCTCAAGACTGGGTCTACTAAGAAGAGGCATAAGTTACAGCTTGTTCACACAGACGTGTGGGGACCAGCTCAGGTTGCTTCCATTGGAGGATCATAGTACTATATATCTTTCATAGATGATGCTACAAGGAAGGTATGGATCTATTGTATTAGGAGAAAATCTGATGTATTTGAGACTTTTAAGATTTGGAAAGCTATGGTTGAGAATGAAATAGGTAAAAGATAGAAGTGCCTGAGATCTGACAATGGCGGTGAGTTCTGCAGTTATAAGTTCAGAGATTACTGTTATATGCATGGAATCCGTAGGCAAAGGACGGTTCCAAGGACACCTCAATAGAATGGAATTGCTGAAAGGATGAATAGGACAATAATGGAGCATGCAAGATGTATGAGATTGCATGCCAGTTTGCCCTTACAGTTTTGGGCACAAGCTGTTGACACTGTAGTATACCTGATTAACAGAGGACCCTCTACAGCTCTGGATGGTGGTATTCCAGAAGAGGCATGGACAGGTAAAAAGGTTGATCTCTCATATCTCAAAGTTTTTGGTTGTGAAGCCTTTGTGCACATAGATAAAGAAAATAGAAAGAAGCTTGATGTTAAGTCTATGAGGTGCATGTTTATTGGCTATGGCTCAGATGATTTTGGTTACAGATTGTGGAATCTAGAAACTAACAAGGTAATTAGGAGCCATGATGTTGTTTTCAATGAAAGAGTGATGTATTGTGATCAGCTAAGGAAGCTAAATCAATCTGAGCAAAGCAATGGTGAATTGGACGAGGTGAAAGTCCAAGATGAGCTCGCGGGAAAAAGAAATAATCACTTGCAAGAAAACACAGAGATCGACGCTGGTAGGTTAGGGACCAACGTCGGTAGAACAGAAACTGGCATCGACCATACAGAGACTGATGTCGGCAGGACAGACACCGAGGTCGGTCAGACAGAACTGGCGTCAGCCAGTAACAGGTCTAGAGGTGACCGAGGTCGGTCACTGTCAGAGAATTTGGGTGGACAGCATGTTGTGAACGAGTCTCAGACACCCATCAAGAGGTCAAAAAGGGTGAGTAAGCCTCCAATTAGATATTCTCCTTCTTTATTTTATTTATTGCTAACTAATGGTAGAGAACCAGAGAGTTTTGAAGAAGCAATACAGGTGGAGTCTAAGAGTCAGTGGGAGCGTGGCATGGTTGAGGAGTTGGAGTCCTTAAGAGAGAACCAAACATGGGATTTGGTTGAATTGCCAGCTGGTAAGAGAACACTCAAGAACAGATGGACCTATAGGTTGAAAGAAGGTGAGAATGGACAGATGAGATATAAGGCTAGATTGGTGGTAAAAGGATTTGCATAAAAGCTAGGTATTGACTTTGGTGAGATTTTTTCTCCTGTTGTTAAAATGACTTCTATAAGGGTTGTATTGTCTTTGATTGCTTTTGAGGATTTGCATCTTGAGCAGCTAGATGTTAAGACAGCATTTCTTCATGGAGATTTGGATGAAGAAATTTATATGGAACAGCCAGAAGGATTTGAGGTCAAGGGTAAGGAGAAGTTTGTGTGTAGATTGAAGAAAAGCTTGTATGGCCTCAAGCAAGCTCTTAGGCAATGGTATTTAAAATTTGACAGGTTTATGACTGAGCATGGCTACAGTAGGTGTCAATCTGACCATTTCATGTATTTCAAGAGATTTGATAATGGTAGATATATTATTCTATTGTTGTATGTAGATGATATGCTAGTTGCAGGATCTCACATGCAGGATATCTCTGAGCTTAAAGTGAAATTAGCTCAAATGTTTGCTATGAAGGATTTGGGAGCAGCAAAGAAAATCCTTGGCATGAGCATTAAGAGAGACAGAAAAAATCACAGGTTGATATTGTCTCAAGAAGATTATGTGGACAAGGTGTTGAAACGGTTCAATATGCAGGATGCTAAACCGGTAAACACACCTTTGGCTGGACATTTTAAGTTGAGTAAAGAACAATGTCCTAATTCATATGATGAGGTAGAGTACATGAGTAAGGTTCCATATTCTTCCACAATGGGGAGTTTGATGTATGCAATGGTGTGTACTAAACCGGATATTGCCCAAGCAGTGGGAGTGGTAAGTATATGGCCAATCCAGGTAAGGAACATTGGAAAGCAGTTCAATGGATCCTTAGATATCTGAGAGGAACCAGCAGTAGGCACTTGTGCTATGGAGGTTCAGATACTTATTTACATGGTTATGTAGATTCAATTATGGCAGGTGATTTGGATGGTAGGAGGAGCACTACAGGTTATGTTTTCACTATAGGTGGAACGGCGGTTAGCTGGATATCTAAGTTGCAGAAGGTTGTTGCCTTGTCAATTACAGAAGTAGAGTATATTGCAGCCACAGAGGCTAGCAAAGAGATGATATGGATGACACGATTCATGGATGAGCTTGGTAGGGAGCATGAGAGTTGTAGATTGTATAGTGACAGTCAGAGTGCAATCCATTTGGCTAAGAATTCAGCCTTTCATTTAAGAACAAAGCACATACAGCTAAGGTACCACTTCATACGACAGGTATTGGAAGATGGTGAGTTGAAGCTGGAAAAGATCCATACGAATAGGAATCCTGCTGATATGTTAACCAAGCCAGTTATAAAGGAGAAGTTGAATCTTCATTCAACTTCTATTGGTCTTCATGATTGAGTTGAAGATGGAGGAGCTAGAAGATGTTGTTGTACAGGTACTGGTGCAGCTGTTTATCTCCAAGTGGGAGATTGTTAGGGTATGGAGCTAAAAGCTTCACCAAGGAGCACACTATGACAGTTTTGGGTTTACACAGACACCGGCATCGGTCAGGATCGACTGACGTCGGCCAGGTGTAGTTGCAGAGGTGCCAGCGTCGGCAGTGGGTTGGCCGGCGGCGGTCACAGGCAAGCAGTAGGAATTGACGTCGGTTACCTATGCGTCTAGAAAGCTATTTTTGAGGACAAAAGCGAGTGTTTGCATGATGAGTTTAAGTTGTAGTCTTAAGCTCGCATCTCTATTATTAGTAATATTATTTTTGGAGCCCTTGTTCAAGTGGCTTAACTACTTGTTGTAAGTGCATGCTCAAGTTTCCTAATTCTATATGTAGAATTAGATCTTCTTAGCTTTGTGTGAATTATTGTAGTAGTTCATTGTATGTGAATGTTGAAGAACATTATAGAATTGTATCAATCCAGGTTTGTTGGAGTTGATTGTTCTTGAGAGAGAGAGCTCTTGAGGAATAGAGATCTAGTGAGAGATCTATACATCTAGGAGAGGTGTGGAAGAAAGAAGTTTCTTCAATTGTATTCCTTTTGTAAAGAGTTTGTTAATACAAGTTTTTAGGGTGGTTTCTTGTATCTCTTGTTCTTGTTGTTTATCATTCTAGTCACTTGTCTATCTGATTTATTTCTGCGTTTATTGTTTTCACAAGTGTAATCTATTGTTGGTTGATCCCCAACACCTCAAATAGCTCTAAGGTGGTGAAGAAGTGAGTTTTTTTCATGTTTTTATTGATTAATAAGTATCCTCCATGAATATATGCCATAAAATATTTTTCAAGTCTTCAACTAACCTCTCCATTATTACATGATGTCTCTCTACCTTGATATGGTTGTTTGAAGGCTTCTTTATGTTGATTTGACTTTTTCCTCATGGCCTTAGCATAGGAGAGAGTGAGAAGGTCCTATTGAGGTTGTTTTAGACTCCTTACACCCTTTAATCCTATTTTTAAAACAAACTCTTGAACCTCTTCTTGTTCTCCAAATGACAAAGAACACAGGTGATTGACTTGGTAAGGTTTGTTGAAGATTTTTATGCATTGATGGAGTTTGTTGATATGTTTTGACTTTTCTTCCTCCAAATTGGTGTATATAATGTATTAATGTCTAATTTTTTTATATTATCATGAAATATACTTTATTATAGTTAATTTTATGATGAACAATCATATCTCTCTATACTGATCTTTCTTGGATGTGTCCATCTTCTCCATCTTGACAAGCTTGCCAAATGCATAACGAGAATATATAACTTGATGAAATTGAATTATTTGAATATATAAGGGGAATAAGGATTATTTTAACATCATATCCATATTTTATTATTTATTTAAACAAATTTTTAGATACGAACTCCACATACAACTTCTAAAAATGCCCTTTTGTGTTTTCTAGGCCTTGAAAACCCCTGATTTAGATTTGGGGGTTTAAAATGAGTTATAGGTATCACTATACACGTAAATAATTCAACTTGGATAGTTATAAATTTTTCATTCCTATATAAGTTTCAAAATATTTAAAATTATTTACCAAAGTCTCAAACAAAAATTCTCAAAAAAGTGCATGTTTGCTGCCCACATGGTTACATGAAGATGTTTTTCAGTGATTTGAGCCTATTTTGAATTATTTTTCATTGTATAATCATGGATTCAGACCTTATTTTTCATTGTATAATCATGGATTGAATTACTTTGAAGGTACCTTATCATAACTTTAAACCACTTTGTTAAAGGTGTATGATTAGCTACAATATCTTCATCATTCAAGACCAAAATTACCTCTTTATTTTCCTTCAAGTCTTGAACCAAATGCTCACACAACCCTTTTCCTCTAATTATCTTGATTACCTTTATTTCCACATCGTATTCCATGACCCTTGTTATCCACCCTACTCTCTTTTCAATTATGTCCTTATTCATCTATAATTATTTGATGTTAGGATGGGTACCCATCATATGGATATTTTTGTTAGTTAGTAGGTGCATAAAATTTTTGAGACATGATTATGGAAAGCATAAGTTTCTCTACAAGTGTGTACCTTGTTTCATACTCTTGCAAGCCTTGACTAAAAAATACTATGTGTTACTCCAAACCTTGTTGATTTGGTTGTGTCAATATTCCTAAAATTATATCAACATTAGCATATGCATACAACACAAAATGCTTTTAAAAATCAGGATTGATAAGAGTGGGAGCCCTAGTTATGGCTTTCTTTATTTTTGCAAAACTTTTCATGCCTTCCTTGATCCAAGAAAAAAAATTATTTTTATTGAGCATAGTTGTAAGAGGCCTTGAAAAACTTTAAAAATCAAATATATACCTTCTTAAAAAGTTAATCTTATTAAGGAAACTTTTTAATGATTTCTTATGCTTAGGAAAGGATAATTCAAGAATAGAATTTATTCTTTCTAGGATAATACTCAAAACATGCTTAAAAACAACATGAACAAGGAGTTTACCTTCATACACTAAAAACATATACTTCTTGGGGTTAAGTTACACCCCATATTGCCTACATCTCTCAAATACCTCTCTAATATGAAGCATATGATCACTTGCCTTCTTTAAAAAAATTGTAACATCATCTAGATAATAAATAAAAAACCTATTGATGAAACCTTTAAAGGCCATATCTATGGCTATTTAAAATTTTGTTCCTACATTGGATAACCCAAATGTAATTTTTAGGTATGAAAAGGTGCCCCACTTGGTGATTAATGTTTTTTTGAACTGATATTCTTCTTTCATAAATATTTGGTTATACCCACTATAACTGTCTGGCAATTAAAACCTTTTTGAACCAACCACTAACTACAATATTTGTTCCATTAATGTCAAGGGATAATGGTCCTTGAGTGAGGCCCTATTCAAGTCATGAAACTCCACAAACAAAATTATTTCTTAGTTATTCTTCCTAATGGGAATAAGGTTAGCCACCCAAGTGTAATGCTTGACGGGAAAGATGATATTTGATTCAATCAATTTATGAAGCTTTGTTCTCATCAAAGGTTCTAGTTTTGGGTTGATTTGTCTTTGTCTTTGTCTTTATCTTTGTCTCACCAATTTTATATATGCTTCTAGTTCAATGGTGTGTTGAGATAATCTAGGATCAAATCATTGTACTCCCATGCAAACACATCAGCAAACTCTTTACATATATCAAAAAAATATTTTTTGAGATTGAGAACATATTTTACCAAGCCTGAGAAATTTCCCATTGAATATGCTAATGCTTGCATAATGTTCTTATTTGGTAGACATAGAATATTTCTCCCTTATTACCTCATCATACCTAATTAAAATATTCTCAAGTGTGACAAGACATTTGGGTAACTAGTTATACTTGAGCTAAACTATTTGATCACTATACTGCTACAAAAAATTTAACTGATTTTTAGAAGAGAATTCAATCTCTTCTTATAAGAAATGAACAATTTGATCATCATCCTCAAAGAGATTATAATTCACATTATTATCAATAATGGATATTCATACCAAAATCTTGATGGGTGGTTAATTTTTATCATTCCTTACATCATCTTGAATGTCAAATTAGTATCATATTGTAGCTAACCTATCTACATGATTATTTCTCTCTCTAGGCACTGATTGTATGTCAAATGCATCAAAGTCTTCTAGAATATCCCATAACCTATGTTTGTATTATTCTAAAGATATATTTTTTCACACATTCAACCATATTATTTTATGTACCACAAGATCACTATATTCAAATGCCTACAAGAGATTAGCTCCCATCTTTCTAGCCCATTGCAAACCATGAACTAAGGCTTCATATTCTACTATGTTTTTAGATAACCCAAACTAAAATTTTATAGTATAATAGTACCTTTCTTTGGAGGGTGAAATTAGTATCATACTATCCCCTATGCCATGTTTATTTTGTAATCCATCAAACTATAGTTTCCTTAAACCATTATCTATCTATCCTTATTTGTCTAGAGCTAGAATTTGTGCACCATCTTCATGTAAAAAATAAACTCCAAGTACTTATTTATCAATAATCTTTTATGGATCATGATCATGACTATTATTATCCCATTCATCAATAAAAAAATTGATAATTCCATCAAGATATGAGTTTACTTCAACCTCACTAGTTTGCTCTACTTCATCCAAGATGACATAATTAACATTAACAACATTATGCATATATGGTTCTAGATGAAAATGAGAAATAGGCTCTAAATGAATTGTAACTTTAGTTTAATACATTATTTTAAACATTAGGAATGTCCAATCAGATAAAATATACCCACCTATATTCAAAGTGAAGTCATGTGATAAGCACATAGCAAAGTATGGAGGAAGATCCACCACCACTACATCTTATTGGATGGTCACATTTATGCACACATGAAGTCTTAGTTTTAGATTACTTATTATACCCACTATATTTATTTAAGATCCATAAAGTTTCAATAGACCCTTAGTGTTTGGCTCATACACCAAACCCAACTTATATGTAATCTATTTTGGCATTATTGTGTTACTTGCGCCAATATCAAACATACAATTATAAACTAGTGTGCTGCCAAAAATCAAGGAAAGATATAAATGAGGTGTCTTACTTGGTTTTTCACCATATTTAGTGACCTTTATCCCTTTATATACCTATTTTACTTTTGATTCATTTGTTGGTCTAAATTTTCTAGAACCACACTTTCCTTCTCTATTGGTTTTGTAGACAAGCTAAGGCCTAAAAGCTCATGGATAAGGATATACTTTTGTCTTGGGTTTTCTAATCAATCCCACATGGTCATGTTAATTTTTTTTTATTTATATAATCTATTATTGTAAAGGAAGAGCCTCCAATATTTGGTTGTACTTTTGGATCAATAGGATGATCTTATACTTGAGGCACTTGGTGAACCTAGCTTACTTCCACATTCTATTTTTTCTTAGCTAAAAGGGTGGAAACTTGATCATTAGTACCTTTAGAAACAATATTAAGAACATTTTGATCATTAATTACCTATTTAATCTCATCTATATCCCTTTTTTTGCTCTTATGATGGCTGCAACCAAGTTGTTTGATTTTCTAATTTCACCAATCTGATTTATTACACCTGATCATAAACTTGCTAATTTACCAAGGTTGCATCAGGTTGTAATTTTCAATGATTAACTTCCCTTTATTGTATCATAGCTTCATTGTGTTTGCCTCCTTAAATAAAGGATTCCTCTTGTGTCATTTGAGGAATTGCCATATTTTATGCCACTAAAGCTTGATTTTTCACATCATTGATTTTATAAGGCTACTAAATTGAGTTTTGCATCAAGTTATTTTGTATTGGTACAATAGCATTGGATGTGGAAGGAGCATTGGGTTCAATTACATCATATGGTTTGGATTGTGTAATGACTACTTAAGCTTAGTATGGAGGCTTATTATCTCTAAATCCCTGGTATAGAGGTCATTTTTCTCTATATGGATGATATGTGTGATGAGAAAGTGTTTGATATGACCTATTGGCTTGATATTGTTGCTTTTTTAGCTGAACTTTCTCATTGATAAAATATTATATCATACCTTTTAGTTTACCAAGCTCACTAGATTAGCTAAGAGGATCTTGAAATTAACTTTGAGGGGATAAAATTGGGGCTACTGATAGAACGTGAGGAGGTGGGGTAGGTTGCGTTTCTAGAGAAAATGGCATTAGAGGCCTAGGTTCAAGTTTACTAGCTTGAATTAGACTATTTTATGCTCTAATGGAAACCTCATAGGCATTACAAAGTGTCCTACCACCCATGGACTGAACCATAACCAAAATATCAACATTCAAGGATCTTAAGAAGTATAGGAAAGCATAATCAGGAGATGGCCTTATCATGGGAGGTATTTTACCTTATGTTTTTTTAAATCTAAGGTTGAAATCAATTAAAAATTCATGTGGTGCTCTCTTGATGGTAGTGAGCTACTCAGTAAGGGATCAATGGTCTGATTTATCTTCAAATTATTTACATAAAACTACACCTAAATCATCCTGAGTGGAAATAGAGTTCAAGGGAAGGTTCTTATACCATTTCAATGCCTTTCCCTTGAAGTATGTAGCAATCAAATGGATGGTAACATTCTCATAGATAACATGGTGGAATAAACACAAGTTAGCCACATCTTTGATATGTTCTATGGGTGTAACTTGATCCTCACCTATGAAATATGGTAGGTTTATGAAGATTGGGGCTGGGATGTCATCAAATTGGGCCAAATTGAGAGGGATTCCATCATTAAAAGGGATAAATACTTGGTTCTTAGGGATAGTTATGTTGATAGTGGGATTTGACATTGTAGTGGTTTGCACAATAGGTTGATTTGGTGACTAAAATAACTTATAAGGATATGGACTTGTTATTAAAAACCTTCTTGTGTTTGAATGTAAATATAATTCAACAAAATCAAAAGGAATACCTCTAATTAAAGACATTGTAATGATCTTTAGCATGAAATTAGTAATTATCTATTGATAATAAGTCTAAAACTCAAATAATCACTTAGTAAAAGAATGATAAATTTTCTTTGCTATTGCAAATATAATTTTCCAAATTCAATCTTTAACTATATTGTGTAATTGCCCCATTGGGCATGTTAGAAACTATTATTACTCATGAGTGCACCCTTGTGAGAATATGTACTTATTCTCACTCCTATTGGTATAATGGAAACTATCCAAGGTGTGGGTGGCCTTATATTGTATATAATATATAGATGAAGGGTTTTTTTCCTTTGTATACTCACCTACTTCACTCTAAAGTCTCTAATTTAGTAATTCCTCAAATAGGAAAAGGGTAAAGTAGTAATACTCAGAATAAAATTGAACATGAAAATTGAAAATTGGGGGTGATAAACAAAGTTACAGATAATTATACCTATATTCAGCACACTTGGGAAGATAAATAACTTTCACACATTCACTTAATCTTCATTTAATGACTCTTACATTAATATTTCATACAAAGGTCTTGATAAAAAATCTCAGTAGCATGGAAGGAAAGAACACTAGTTGAATTCACTTCCAAATTAGGTATAAATTATACTTAGACACTTGATATGACCTAAAATAATTATTATATGTTTCATAAAGGTGAAAAATATAGACACAAAGATAATAAAATTAATCATTCACTAAGTTACATCAATGAACATGAGGTACACACTTCATGAACAACCTAAAAGTAAAGTAAAATCATATTTTTATTGCTTTAAAAGTGATGTAGTAAAAAAATTTGGTATATTTTATGAATATATAAAATAATAATCATCTATTCATTCAAAAAATGAAGATACATATAAAAAATGGAGTTAGGAGAGAGGAGATAAAGCAACCCCAAACTAGGGATGAGTCATCATGCTTAGTCATCCTTTTCTTTTCCTTTCTCAACCACTTTTATATTATCTAAATTAAATGGTCATGATTTAAAATCCTATATATTACATGATATATTTTAATTTATATATATTTTAAAATTGTGTAGGAGGGAGAGGTAGGCTTGCTTTATTGCACTGAAGAAGTCTTAGGCCCTCATTCATGACCTGTCTTAAAGGGAATTGGTCTCCTTGCATGCCTTGATGGCCTTAAATTTTTGAAGAGGTCTTGATCATATTAATTTATTATTTTTTAATATATCATTAAACTTTCTTAAGACTCTAAATATTTTTATTGAGTGGCTTTAACTATCTTCCTTGTTTCTTGGAGTTTGACCCACCTATGCATATTCTTGCTTTCATGTTTCTCTCTCAACTTCCTCAAGTAGCTATAAGGTGGTATAGAATTAAGTTATTTGCATGTTTCTATTTATGCATAATTATCCTCCATGAATATATTCCTCAAAGTCTTGTCTAATTCTTCAACTAACCACTCCATTCTTGCATGATGTCTCTCCACCTTGAAAGGGTTGTTTAAAGTCTTCTTTATGTTGATTTGACCTTTTCCTCATGACCTTGGCATATGAGAGAGATAAAAGGTCATATTGAGGTTTTTTAAGACTAATTTCACCCTTTAATCATTTTTTAAAACAAAATTTTTACCTCTTATTATTTTTCAAATGGCAAAGAACACAAGTGATTGACTTGGCAAGGTTTGTTGAAGATTTGTATGCATTGATAGTGTTTGTTGATAGGTTTGGACTCTTCTTACTCCAACTTGGCATAGGTAATGGATTCATATATTATTTTTTAAGGTACTCATGTAATTTCATTTATTATAGTTTATTTTATTATGAATAATCATAGCTCTTTATACTAATCTTTGTTGGATATTCTATCTTCTTCATCTTAATAAGCTTGCCAAATGCACAATGAAAATCTATAACTTGATTAAATTATATTATTTTAGTATATTATGGGTCTAATTATAATATCAACATAATATCCATGGTTTAACATACCTTCAAAAAAAAATTGGCTGTAAACTCCACATACAACTTCCAAAAATGCCCTTTTGTGCTTTCTAGGCCTAAAAAACCCCTAATTTGGATTTGGGGTATAAAATGAGTTATAGGTATCACTATACAATAATATTAGTATCATTGTATATTTATAAATTTTTCATGCCTAAGTAAATTTTAAAATATTAAAAATACTTCACCAAACTCTCAAACACAAATTCTCAAAAAAGTGCCTACTTGTTGCCTGCAGGGTTTCTTGGAGATGTTTTTCAGTGATCTGAACCTATTTTAAATTATTTTTAATTATTTAATCATGTATTTAAACCCAAAAATAACTATAAACCTTCTCATATCACTATATTCCCTCACAAAAATTTGAATCACTCATTTCACATTCCATCCATGAGCAAATTAGTCAAGAACCTTGATTTCCTTCATGGCGCACACTTGTGTTTTGCCATTTTCTCTCGCATAAAGTGGTTTATATATATATAATTAAACATTAAATTACATTAAAAAAAAACCTTATTGTTAATTTTCATGATATTTAATTTATTAAAACTCAATATATGCACGTTTTAGTGCTTTTTAACTTGCATTTTTACATGATTATAGGTCTAAGTTTTGGCATCATTTTGAGTTTTATGAGGCATAAAGACCTAATTAATTTTTTATTTTCACTTTAATGATCACATATAATTATTAAAATAATTTTATGCCCTAAATCAATCACGTAAACATCTTTAAAAACCCTTTTATAACTGTCTCTCTTGCATTCTTGAAACCCTACAACCTGTACCTACACCTTTTGCCATTATTTGCATTTAAGTTTTATTTTAGGATGGTTTTTTAGGGTTATTTGTTCCCATAATATCTCACACATATTTTCATTTTCATCAAAGAACTGAGAAATGCAACCACATTACCTGAAACTAAGCTATTGGAGGTTTTAGAAGGGTTGTAGAGCACTTTTCCTTCTAGTGATGGTTCATAAATTTAAGCCCCTATAACCTAAAACTGGAATATTGGTTTTATATCATCCCCTATATTATCATAATATAACTTAATCCAACTCTTTTCCTCCTTCATGAACCAAACATTGTAAAATAACCCTTAGTAGATTACAAAGTGTTTGATGGAGAAAGGGAGGAAACTTCTATCATTTTTGGACCTATGAGCTGTTCCTCAGCATGGTTTTAGATTAATGAATGCTATAAGATGTTTTTTAGAGATTATTAAATTTTAAATCCATTAATGGATTCTTCTAAAATACCTGCACATAAGCAAATAAATATGCCAAGATGTCATTTTGCACTTTGAATCTCATTTGCACTTGTTTCATGCTTTGAAGATGTTTGAGAGCAATCACAAAGAAAAAACAACATGGGAATATTAAAATGAGATTTAATGTACTAATGATAAACTTTTATTGATCTCCTATCATGTTAAATGACTTAAATTGGCCTTTAAGATAATGAACTTGACTCACTTGACAAGAGATTACCAAAGGCTTTGATAGAATTTGCAAGAAACAAGTTAGACTCACTTTACCTTAAATTTTGCCAAGTTATCTTAATTTATAAAAATCATGTTATAAACCACTAACCAAAACTAAATTACATCAAATTGGTTTTTTATATACTCTTGACCAATGGTATCAAAATTTATTAACAATAACTATATTCATAATCATAGTCGTATCTATCACAATCATATTATTAATTAATATTAGAAACAACATGAACTATACAAGTTTGAACATTAGTCCATTCATTTTCATAAGCATAAGGTGTACCATTTTTTTATAAGATCAAACATATATAATTAACACCATTTGAAATTTAATACTTAGAAGACATTTTATATTTTTTGACCCACAATATAAAAAATATGGCAATCACCAAGCTTTCTACTAAAAAATAATCGATCATACAAAGAAAGAAAGGACATAAAAATGTGTAACTAGATAAGGTGTGTTTTCTTTTTAGTCTCTTATATATATTTATCACAATCATAAATAGTGAATACAGCCTAATGGGAACTAAATATGGAGTTTTCCATTGTCTCGTATCTATATTATCCATTATATAGGATATATTGAGACTAACTTCTTAGGATAACCACTTCCTAGTGCACTACAAGAAAAAATAGTCAAAAGATTCCTACATTTAAAAACCAAAACTCTAGGCATTATCAATATATTATGAGGTATGTGAAATGTGTGTGTGTGTGTGTGTGTGTGTGTGTGTGTGTGTGTGTGTGTGTGTGTGTGTGTGTGTGTGTGTGTAGTGTTGTCTAATGGATTGAGTATTAAAAAAATACCTTTTACACCATGACTCAGGTAAAATTGAAGATTGTTTTATCTAAAATGACAAATCTTATGAGTTTTAAAACTATCAGAATATAGTTTATATAAAGTAAGAAATAAAAATCATATACATACACACATACATATATAGTTTTATCTAAAAGATTATGTATTGGGACAATACCCATTACACCACAACTCAAGTAAAATTGAAGACTAATTTGCCTATAATGATAACATTTATGAGTCTTAAAACTATTATAACATGGTTTATAGAAAGAAATAAAGCAATAAAAATAATTTAACAATTAATGACAAAAAATCACAAGGAAAAAAGGAATTTTGAAGCCCTGAGATCAAAGATAGCTTCTCTTTAGTGTCTGGAAGTTAGAAATTTATTTGCAACTTATTTAACCCAAAAATATAGATATGAGGTAAGAGATAACCTAAGGCAAAAGGATAGTAGACTATATCTAGACTAGACTAATTATTTATAAAACTCAAATAAAACATATACTAAATTTATTATGCCAAGATGTTAAACATAAAAAGTACATCTATGCTAGATATTATAATAATAATGAAAATAGGATAGTTTGTTTTGATGTTAATACAGATCGGATCTATAATAGGTATAAAGTGGACTAGATCTAGATTATAGAATAGTCACCTCATTCTATAAATTATGCCTCTATAACCTTGGATACTTGCATCGACCTAGGATGGTTGTGTCAATGCTACTATCTGACTTGGATGTAGGAATCTAGCATAGAATACATACTAAAATTAGATTTAACCATCTATATTCTTTTAGGTTCTATGTCACCTTCACTATAGTGTGTCCAGGTCTAGGCTATTAACTATTGTTCTGTGTCAAATAAAAAAACCCTAGTTATTCATCTTCATATTTGTTGTGGGAGAAAAAAGTTAATGGGAAGATGGTTTCAAGATACCCAAAAGACCCCTTTGTCAATGTACACTACCATACATATCCAATACTTTGAAGAGGGCCTCAAAATTATGGAGTTCTCTCATATGCATTGGCTTATATGTGAATCATGTAATGTGTGATAATTAAGTATAACAGTGACCAAGATTGTAACTTAAAAAATATGGATCTTGGGTTGTTATTTTAGTACTTCAAACTTGTAAATATGTTGTCCTTTTGAATGATATGGAAATAGGATAAAATAAGGAATCTTTACTCACTTTAATGACTGATAGAATGCTCTGGTAAGTTGCCTTATGAATTTCTATGTTTTTTCAAGTTAGTGCTAGATGAAAAATGAATGAGGGTTGATCTTGTATTTATACCAACCCCTTTGGAGAATATCTCACTTTAAAGTACTTAGGCTAACATTTAGGATATATTTCATTTATGAATTGGATTAATTTAGGGAACTGTACACTTGTGTTGGGATAGAACACATTGATGTAGAATTATGATTGAGATGATAGTGTTAAGGTAGTTAGAACATAGGTGTAGGTCCAAAACTTGAAGACATGGAATATAAACATGTGCATAACATTTTTAGGTAAGATAGTAGGTTTGATTCATCATAATAACATTGGTTGGACTAAGATATAATCAATGAGACATAGAGAGATAATGTATGAAAGTATTTTGGTAGAGGAAAGGTATATAATCTAAAGGTAAATACATGATATATATTTTCTAAGTGTATAAGACCAAGGTGATATATAATTCAAAAATGGTTTATACATTTTCCACCCCTTTAATCTAGTAATGAAATTACTAGTTTACATGAAAATGAATGCATACCTAGGTGTGTATAACACAACTTGTATGTACTTGAGTCAAAATTGAGTGATTTACTAGTGATTGACCTATAACCAAGATCATGTTACAATATATAATCAGTGCATATAATCTGAAATTGAAAACATTGAGATTATTGAAATTGAAAGAGAGCAAGGTTTAAGAGTACACCTATATATTGATGGAACCATATTGTCTTTTGGAAATTTGATTTGAAATATATATCATTATGAATCATTCAAACTAATATTATTAAAAATATATATCTATAAAGTTCATATATCTAAAGAGATAAAGAGATATTGGAGGTCACATGCCCCCAACCTTGGAGAAAATATGAGTTACCACCCTGCAATTGATATTAGCTCAATTGTGAAACCCAATCATACTTTTAACATGGTAAGTGTGAGTGACCCAAGTCAATTCACACTATAAAATTGGTGAGTTTAGATGATTTAAATCAATTAAAACCTATAATCTTTGAAATATTAAGTAATTTAATCACCTCAACCATACCAAAAATGAACAAACTACTAAGTAGATTAGCTCAATACAAACCATAAAAATTTTAACCAAATGGGAGATCACAATCCTTGAACGTGTTTAGAATCTAAAAATGATTTGATTTTGAAATATTATGTCTAAATTTCATAGCATATGCACCTTAGATATGGTACCAACAATGGTACCAATGTATAGAATTCTATCAAAAAGGTGTATTTGAATCACATAACTATGTAGTTTGGACAATTTGAAACTATATAAGTGTGGAGATAATGCTTTTAAAATAGGCCCAAAATGTATGTGGAGAAATATAAAAATTTATATAAGTGTCAGTGTGGAGGACATGTTTCTAAAACTTAGACCCACTATAACATGGATATGTTTAATACTAAACAAGTGTGGAGAACATGTTTCTAAAACATGCCCCTTTTGAAATGTAATATCCCCTCCAAAACAGGAAATATAGCAACACAAAAACTTTGAACAAGATATAACTTTTGTTGAATAAATTTAGAATAATCACAATAATATAGTCTCTGAATAGCAAATTACAAATCTTACCACTTGTCCTTTTAAACTATTATAATTGCCATCCTTTCTCATGCATACAAATATGAAATACAGTCTTAAAAAACCCTGGCTTATCAAAACTGGAAGTGAAAATTGAGTTCTGGAAGGTCTCGGCCCTTCTGTGTCGACACACAGTCACCGTCGTCGGTCGATATCTCGCCGACGTCGGTCTCTGTCGGTCAGATTTTTGCCGACGTCGGTCTTTAGTCAACCGATGTCGGTCACTCAAACCCTCTGTCTGCCGAGGTCGGTTCTTGAGCTGATCTGTACGGACCTATACGGACCTTGTACGGCTACCAATTAAGCACAACTTCCCTATTTTCAACCCCTGATCTGAAAATATACTTTTCTAGCATAGAAGATCTTTAGCTGTATAATTTATTGAATCAAAACAAGAATAAAGAAATACCTGGAATATCTGTAATAACTTCTGTGTGAAGTTATCTCTCAAACCTGAAATTCTGTGATAACCTCTGGATGAAGCTATCTCTCACTTTGGCAATATATCAGCTGATATTCCACAGCCTCTTAATTGCACACACTGAAGAGGGAACGTCTCCAATGCAGATGGAATCCTTGAACCCTAAGCTCAGTCTTCACAGAAGAAATTCTCAAAATCAATATCAATAGTCAATAGCATAATGAACAATGGCCTCCATGAGAAACCCTTATACCCTCAAAAAGATATTCTTGCCCTAATTAGGGTTTCTTAAATTAGAATTAGGGTTTCTAATTAAAAATAGGCTAAATAATTAATATTTGATTAAATCAATCAAATATTAATATCTCCCTCAATACATGTCGGATCGACGAACCGATCGAAGCTAGTGAATCAGGGAGTGGTTCCGCACATAACCATACCATAAGAACGGTGCTCCGTTGCATATCAAATATCCCTAAAAAGTAGGAGCCCTGGCCAAATATGTCTGAAATAACCTGAATGAGAATCAAATGTAGAAATCCTGTGAATCAAAGTCAAGCCAAGCTCCATTATGACCCTCTATCCATACTATTAGCCTACGAAGGTCACATAATAGGCTAACCATGAACTCAGAACATGTCAATTAAAAAGGGGACATGACAATCCGCCCCTCCTGAAATTGCTTGCCCTCAAGCAATCACTAAATGACAAATTGATCAATCCACCTGGATCCCAAATATAGTTTTGATCTCCACCACTGTTAATGAACACGACCCCCATGCCATGTCCATCCCAACTCTCATATAATGGTGTCACATCATCTCTAGTACTAAGATAAGCACTCCAACATCCAATCCATAAATGAAAATCAGCAAGCAAACTCCTTACCTGAATAATATCTGAAACTGGATAGTGAAGACTAGAAATAGTCATATCATCATCAACCTGTGACCCGACTGTAACAGAAAGTTGAGTCCTCACCACATGTGACAACTCCTGAACTAAACTCACCTCAAGACCAAGCTCATCCTCATACCTCTCCTGTGTTGGTGACAATGTGCTCTCATCACGCTCTCTATCATGTCATGTGGTATAGGTACCTTCATCCGATGAAAAAACATATATCTGAAGCTGCTGCCCCGTATTGCCTTAAGAATGTGTGTCATCCCATCAACATTAAAGAGAACCTCCATGTCCTTGAGATGAAGAGTAACTTCCTCAAATGAATGAAGCCACTTCATACCCAAGACTAAGTCTATATCCCCCATGTTTACCACATAATAATCAGCCTTGAACTCATAGTTGTTCAAGCGCAATGGGAGGTCTCTAATCATACGCTCACACTTAAGAGTGTGACCATCGGCTACCTTAACACTGATGCCCTCAAAATCTATGGTAGTGAGTCCACGCTTCTCCACAAATCTAGCATCTATGAAATTATGTGTGGCCCCTGTATCAAGAAGGATGATAACCTTCTGCCCTGCCAAAACTCCACGGAGTCTGAATGACTCATCCGACTGAATGCTAGATATGCGTGCCTCCTATAGGTGAAGCTCTAACTTTACCTCTGCATTAGGCCCTGAAGCCTCTACCTCTGCCCCCTCAAAACTGTTATGCTGTTCGGAATCCTCAGAATTTGAATCCTCATAATATATCCACATCATCTGATTCACCTTGCCCTTAGGCCTCAAAGGACAATCGTGATGGATATCATATGGACCTTTGTAGTAGAAGCAAAGCTTCTTCCTGTGTAAATCATTAAGCGCCTCACGATCCAAGGGTGGTGCTGCCGGATTGGCTTTTGAATCATTTTTAACCCCGGATTTATCTATGTTAAAATCCGGTCTCTCTGTATCCCCGTGGGAGTGCTTATGGTCTCTAGACGAAGAAGTACCTCTGGCGTTAAATTTATTGGATGGGGCTGCCATCTCCATATCACGTGCCTTCTTCATAGCTACCTGTAATGAAGGAGGATCAAAGGCTTTGATCCAACCTCTTAATGGCTCTGACAATCCCTCTATGAAGAGAACTACCAATCTACGCTCTGAAATATTGGGCACCATGACTGCCAATCTCTAAAACTCACCAATGAAGGACTCCAAGTTACCTATTTGTCTCAACTGTGCCAGATCTTGAAAGTAAACCTCAGGATCTTTCCTGTCAAACCATTCAACCAATCTATCCACAAAGTCCTGGTACTCTGTAACCTGATTATGCTGAAGTGTTACCATACCATGGTACCACTAATCATGTGCTACTCCATCCAAGTGCAAAGTGGCGTATTTGATGGCATCTATCTCTGACATTGGTCTCAATGCCAAAAAGGTGTCAAGCTTATGAACCCATGCTTGAGCTGTCATCTTATCGCTGCCGTCAAAAGTAGTCAAAGAAAGCTTACCAGTAGCCTTCTGCAGTTCACTGAATTGAGCTCTAGGCTTCCTGTCCTGTCTAACCAATCGGTAGTGCTCCCTCCTAAGATTGACAAAACGATCAAAGGTCATCCTCTCTTGGACATGAAGAGGTAATAAGTCCCACTCATCATTTGCAGCCATGTAAACATCTGCAAATGGGTTATTCCCTGCTTCCTCTGCTGGTGCCTCTGGTTCTTCTTAAACAAAAGTCGGACGTGTAGGTTTATCAACTATTCTGGAGTGAGTCCGCTATGGCCTCTGATTAACTGTAGCACTCCTGTCATCTCTTTGGTCCCCGTTCTGTCCATCAGGGGTGTTCATTCTCTCTATCATAGTCATAAGTGCCTGTAGTGTCTGAGCCATCTGTTGTTGGCTTGTCATCATAGCACACTGAAAATCTTTGGTGCCCTATTCAGCATCATACCTGTGGCCCCTGGGTGGGCTGCCCTCACGTCTGTCACTCATGATGGTCGGTCGCTGATCTAACACCTGAGTACCTTCAAGCAAGGCTCGGCTGCGTGTGTTATACTTGTGTGGTCCCAACTCTTGTGGCTGCATAAGATCTATACACCCTCAGGCTGGCAGGATTTAGCTCTGATACCACTGTAATATCCCCTCCAAAACAGGAAATTTAGCAACACAAAAACTTTGAACAAGATATAACTTCTGTTGAATAAATTCATAATAATCACAATAATATAGTCTCTGAATAGCAAATTACAAATCTTACCACTTTTCCTTTTAAACTATTACAATTGCCATCCTTTATCATGCATACAAATATGAAATATAGTCTTAAAAAACCCTGGCTTATCAAAATTGGAAGTGAAAATTGAGTTCTGGAAGGTCTCAGCCCTTCTGTGTCGACACACAGTCACCGTCGTCGGTCGATATCTCGCCGACGTCGGTCTCTGTCGGTCGGATTTCTACCGACATCAGTCTTTAGTCTACCGATGTCGGTCACTCAAACCCTCTGTCTACCGAGGTCGGTTCCTGAGCTGATCTGTACGGACCTGTACGGACCTTGTATGGCCGCCAATTAAACACAACTTCCCTGTTTTCAACCCCTGATCTAAAAATATACTTTTCTAGCACAGAAGATCTCTAGCTGTATAATTTATTGAATCAAAACAAGAATAAAGAAATACCTGGAATATCTGTAATAACTTCTGTGTGAAGTTATCTCTCAAACCTGAAATTCTGTGATAACCTCTGGATGAAGCTATCTCTCACTTTGGCAATATATCAGCTGATATTCCACAGCCTCTTAATTGCACACACTGAAGAGGGAACGTTCTCTAATGCAGATGGAATCCTTGAACCCTAAGCTCAGTCTTCACAGAAGAAATTCTCAAAATCAATATCAATAGTCAATAGCATAATGAACAATGGCCTCCATGAGAAACCCTTATACCCTCAAAAAGATATGCTTGCCCTAATTAGGGTTTCTTAAATTAGAATTAGGGTTTCTAATTAAAAATAGGCTAAATAATTAATATTTGATTAAATCAATCAAATATTAATATCTCCCTCAATACATGTCGGATCGACGAACCAATCGAAGCTAGTGAATCAGGGAGTGGTTCCGCACATAACCATACCATAAGAACGGTGCTCCGCTGCATATCAAATATCCCTAAAAAGTAGGAGCCCTGGCCAAATATGTCTGAAATAACCTGAATGAGAATCAAATGTAGAAATCCTGTGAATCAAAGTCAAGCCAAGCTCCATTATGACCCTCTATCCATCCTATTAGCCTACGAAGGTCGCATAATAGGCTAACCATGAACTCAGAACATGTCAATTAAAAAGGGGACATGACATGAAACTAAAATTATAATAAATGTGGATAAAATCTTTCCCAAATATGCCCCCATTACAATACAAATATGTGAATTAATGTGGAAGGCATGCCTCTATGGCATGCCCCCATTTTAAGGTGAGGGGAAGTAGCAATTGATAGTCACATTAATTCAAAAGGATAAGATAACCATGTAAACTATGAATATACCATGTAGCATATAGAGGTAACATGTCTAGATAGATATACCATTAAATCAAGAAGAATTTGATCACACCAAGTCCTAATATGAATGATGTAGATCATGTAAACATATAGATAGTAATAGTACAAACTCAACAAGAAATCAAACACTCACACAAGAACTCAAAAATCAAATCAAGAGACAAAGGTCCAAGGAAACTAAAAACAAAGGTCATGTTAAAATGTCACACAATCAAAGGGACATGACTTAGTCAAATATACATAAAGTAAAAAAATGACATATTTAAATGTCAACATACAACAATAAATGATAGATTTAAATGTAAAAGAGGAAAACAAAGGCATCGGGGTCACAAACAATGGAGCATATTCAAATGCTCAAAAAATCTAGATAATATCAAGGCAATGCTATTAAGGAAGTGCATAATGAAAGCATAAGCAGCCAACATGGACATATCATACTAGTCCCTAAATATATATGCTATAAAAAAATGTTAAGTACATAACCTATCAAGTACATTTTTAAAGATATGAGTATGGATAAAGGCATGTGTATTGTATGAGCTCAAACATGATAATGGAAAACAACCATAAAATGATATAACTCAGATGTATCATGATCAAAGAGGTGGATGACCTTAACATCTTGGTGATGTGAGTAGAGGGAAATCCCAACATCCAAAATTATATATATCATGTATCTATGTAATTCTTGAATCACACTCAAAACATGAGTGAAACATGTGTGTATATAGGAAATACTAATATGTCATCTACCTACATGGAACCAACAACATATATTCTGAGGAACTAATAAGATATGTAAATGATAAACATATTTTTGTATTTTTAATTTTTTTTGGTATTTTTGGCATATTTGAAAGGAAAATACTATCATATGATCACATCCAAATGATTTTCATAGATATCTCCAAACTATTAACCTGGTATAATAAACTAGTGATAACACTATCAAGGAGTGTGTATAGGTGGAATATATATCATTGTAGTATCTATGATGCTCTACATATGTAAAAGAGGAATTTGTGGTCATGAAGAATAAATAGTAAGAGTATGGTTAATGAAACCCATCATTGAGTTCTTTATGGTTTGTTTGGAATAATAGTAATAGGAACATGTGTAGGTGTTATGGATATACGAATATGGTGTGTAGTAGACAACAATAATAGTAACATGTGTAGGTGTTATGGATATATGAATATGGTGTGTAGTAGATGAGTATTTTTTGGCACCCACTGTGGATCTCAGATGTCATGTTATCTCAAGTACTAGCTACTTGGTAAAGGGGATTGCCTATTTCTTACCTTTTTTTAGAAGATTAACCTTAGGAGGTTTTATAATTAATTGTCTGGATATAAATTTCTCTTGTTCAAGAGGATGCTCATGTGGAATTATAGAAACTATAATTAATTTATTAGCATGAATGTATTTAACACACCCATTCACTATAGAAGGTATTTCTTAAAGTGTATGTATCAAAGGTCATCCCAATAACATATCAAAGACACTTATGGAATGGATAACTGAGAAGGTAGTAACCACATTGGTGAGACCCACCTATAAAGGTCAATCAATCTAACCAAGAACCTATTGTGAGGTCTCATTAAATGTTCTTACTGACCTAGTAAAAGGATGTAAATCATGATTTATATAACCCAAATAAGTTAGCAATGTCAGGGTACAAACATTTTTTATTAAACCATTATCAATCATAACACTATGTATAAGTTGGTTATCAAGGTATGATCTAATGAATAAGGAATGAATATCTAAGCCATCATCCCTAATCTCACTATCATCAAAATTAATAAAGGGTTTTGAACCATAGGAGGTAAATGTTATGTATAAGTACCAATTATCCCATCCAATGAGTGCTCATAAGAAGATGGATGAGGGTGCACATGATATGCCATTTTTAAATTATGGATCCTTCTTTGAATGATCTTGCAAAGGATTTTAAAATATTTTATGCTTTTGGTGGTCACCAGGTTGTGAACCTGATTTCCTTTGGAGGATCATCAAATGTAATAGTTTGGTCATCAACAAGGTCCTAGATCTTATGCTTAAGTCATAGAAAGATTTTAAATTTTTGAATATAATGGACTCATCTAAAGGAGAAAGTGAACTTTTTTATAAAATATATTGCAGCTCTTTATCTACCATAGGATTGGTCATTTTATCTAACATTATCTTTTATCTCAAAACATACTCATTAATATGTTCATTAGTTCCTTGTTTGATTTTTGTAATTTGGGCATAGGAAAACATTTATGTAATGTTAATAGAGAAGTGTGCTAAAAATGATCTAAAAGAGGTTTGAAGTCATTTATTGATTGATTTTGTAAATCATATAACCATCATAAATCATAGTCTTTTAATCTCCTTGGAAAACAATTTTCCAAAATTTTATCATTGGAGGCATAATCAAGGTATGCCACATAAAAAGATTGAATATGTTGGTTAAGATAACCGTTGCCATTATAAAATGTGAACTTATGTGCATCAAAACTAGTTGTTAAGGGTTGAAAAATATATCTGGTGTAAGAGGATTATGCAAGACCTCTGGTTCAAGAGTATTATGCAACACCTCTTATGAATCAATAGCATAAGGTGATTTCATATATTATTTTTCAATAATTGTAACCCTCGTTTACAAAGGTTGTATAGTTTAAACAAGATATTTCACCTCTTGGTCTTTTAGGTTATATATTTGATAATTCACCAAAGGAGGTGCACCCATAAGTTGGTTAGATATAGGCATTGAAACTGTTATTTGAGTTGAAGCATTAAGGTTTCCCATGATAGATGTGGAAATATTAGTTTTAAGTAATAGAGGTTGAAATACATAATCCATGCCTCCATTATTGATTGGTATGGAATCAATTGTGGTATTTTATAAGGAGTCACCATCACTAGGTGAAGAAGCCTTAGCATTATCATGCTTACTAATTTCATCTCATATAACATACAAAAATTCATCAATTAAACCCTTGTTATTATTGAGATGAGTGGTCAATACTTCTTTATCTTTCATTTGAAATCAAGTTTTTTTATTACTATTTTTCATTACTTAGAAATGAAAAATTACAAAATTTAAACAACAAACTAAAATTCTAGATGACTAAAAACCCTAGGAATCATTTTTTTTGTGCATTCATATGAATTAGGTTCACCAAATGTTTAACCCTAAAATCTAGATATAGGGAATCTAAGGTGAAAGGGTAAGAGATAACCTATGGCACAAGGATGGTAGAATATCTCTCTAGGAGGCCAATTATTCACAAAACTTAAATAGAATAAATAGTGACTTTACTATGTTTAGATTATAAAGATACAAAGTACAACTATGTTAGATATTGCAAAAAAATGAAAATAAGATATTTAGCTAGTTTTGATGTTGATATAGATTTGGGTTTAGAACATGTAGAAATTAGAATAGATATAGATTTTGGAACAATCTCCTGATTCTATAAATTGTACCTCTATAGGCTCAAACACTTATGTTGACCTAATATGGTTGCATCGATGCTACTATCTAACTTGGGCATAGGTGTCTAGTATGAAATACCTAATAAAACTAGATGAAATCACCAAGTGTGGTCATATAAAATTTGAAAATTGGTAACTTGATCATGGCTAAAGACACCCAACCCATAGTCCCTCTTGATTTCTTTCATGACCATCATAGGCATATTTTCACTGGTTCTCAATCATCGGTAGCCTTAAAAACTTAATAAAAGCTCAACTAAAGTAATCTTTCCATGACTAATCCATCCCCTTAGGTCCCATTAGCTAAGGAAAATAGCACCGCACTTAGACTATAGCACCGGTCCCACTCCTATCCACTTTTGGTGCTCCTATCCAAGTGCATTTTTGGCCCCAATGATCAATTTTTTCTCATTCCCCATCATTATCCTTGTCAGCTTAATGTGAGCACATTCAATCCATGACCAATAAATCCCTATAAAATCTCATTCAAAGATAATTTATAAAGGGGTTGGAAAATATCACTGAGCAAGCAAGAATAAAAGTAAGACTAATCAATAAATATTTCCTATTCTTTGCATACAGCCAGCTAATAAACTTACAAGCTTATTCAAATCCTTAAACCAGTTCCTAACCACCTCAAGCACATCTAATCTAGTATTTTTCATATTCATACACTCTATTACATAAATCACATCAAGTGGGAGAACTAAATATGGCTTGATCCCTCTTCGGAGTATTGGTATATAGGCAGCATGCCCACATAAGGGGTATGGATACACATTCAATGAATATTACACACACTAACCTCCACTATTTATTGAAGTTGGTCAAATCATAATGAATTATAGGGTTTAAACAGAAAATCTCCTCTACAAGGAGCTCTACAGACTTCTAGCTACCAAAACTTCACAAACAGGGTCACACAAGCATAGCAAACAAAATTTAGAAAGCTTAGATCTACTTAACAACAATGATAGAGGTGGAATAAAACAATGGTTCCACTCCTATCTAATTTTTTTGCTCCTATCCAATATAAACTAAAGATCATATCCTAGTTTGTGAGTGTCCCAGTCTTATAAAGTGAATCTTAAACCCTGTCTCAGTTGTATCAGTCAGTTTTTAGCTAAGTATTATTTTCTCCCTCTTATTACTATTTTTAGAAAGGTCAAAATTGCAATATAATTTACACAAATAAATAGCTTCATTATTGCATATTTATTTAATAATTTTACTACTCAGACCTTTTAACTAAATTAGGAATAATACACCAATATTACCAAAAATTGTTAAAACATTTGCTAAACATGACTTACTTTGTTTGCACATATAAACCCTAGAAACCCTAGGGTAAATTTTCTACTAATGTTTCCTATATTTTTCTAATTTTTTACCTGCATAATAAAATCAGAAATTAACATTAAATTTTATAATTTTATAGCAATTTTAAAATAATTTTCTTTCAAACCCAGTTGTCCATACTCGGTCCCAGTATTTTCCCAGTGATTTTTCAATATTTTTTAATTTTCTACTAGCATGTTAAAAGTAAAAATTCACTTCAAATTTTAAAATTCAATAGTAATTTTTAGAAATATTTATTTTTCAAAACCCTAGTTGCATCTACTAGGTCTCTTTAAATCATCAATTTTCTAATAAAAATCTTGATTTCTTACTTGCATAAATCACTTAGAAATTCACTTTAGATTTCAAATTTTCATAGTGATTTTCAAAATGATCGTCTTTCAAACCCTAGTTACATATACTAGGTCCCATGGCTTCTTGAAGTATCACCTTACATCTAAACTTAGATTGCACATCAAAACAAAAAAATAGATCTCACTTATTTCCAAGTATTTCATACATTTATTGTAAATAATAAGGAGACTGTACTTGGTCCTATCATGTACATGAATGATGAAGTTTACCATATGTTAGTACAAATCTTCATTCTTTACTTTTCATGACCATATTTCATGATAGGGGATGATATTAAGAAACTCATTGTTAAACATAGTAAGATACCTCTCCTTCAAAGTAAAGTTTACTTGTCTTTAATACAATGTTTCATCTATTGCTTTCTATCTCTCATATGGAAAAAAATAAAGTCTATCATGCTAAACAAATTATAAATGTCATAGCACATGCCAAAGTTTCTTATGCATTCATGCACAAATTCATGCTTTTTATCCCTTGCTTTCTATCTCTCATATGGAAAAAAATTCAATTTTATCATGCTAAACACATTAGAAATGTCATAGCACATGCCAAAGTTTCCTATGCATTCATGCACAAATTCATGTTTTTTATCCCAATATTGTTATCTCTCATGTGGAATATTTTTTTTAAACATATTTTCATACAAATTTTAACTCTAATTACATGCATTTTATCCCTCATACATGGTTTATACCTAGAGGATCCATAGCATAAACTAACAACCAGCTGTCAAGTTTCAATGTCATATCTTATGCATAGGAAACAGTTTCCTTTTCCTTCTCTCCCCCAAGAGGGTGATAGATACTTTACCTTTAACCAATTCCATGTTATCACCCCTCCAAAAGGAGAGGTAGTCCATACTATTGCATAAAATAACAACCACCTTTCAAGTTTCAATGTCATATCTTATGCATACGAAACAGTTTCCTTTTTCCTTCTCTCCCCCAAGAAGGTGATAGCTACTTTACCTTTAACCAAGTCCATGTTATCACCCCTCCAAAAGGTGAGGTATTCAATGTAATTTTTAGAAATATTTATTTTTCAAAACCTTAGTTTCATCTACTAGGTCTCTTTAAATCATCAATTTTCTAATAAAAATCATGATTTCTTACTTGCATAAATCACTTAGAAATTCACTTTAGATTTCAAAATTTCATAGTTATTTTCAAAATGATCGTATTTCAAACCCTAGTTGCATATACTAGGTCCCATGGCTTCTTGAGGTATCACCTTACATCTAAACTTAGATTTCACATCAAAACAAAAAAATAGATCTCACCTATTTCCAAGTATTTCATACATTTATTGTAAATAATAAGGAGACCGTACTTGGTCCTATCATGTACATGAATGATGGAGTTTACCATATGTTAGTACAAATCTTCATTCTTTACTTTTCATGCCCATTTTTCATGATAGGGGATGATATTAAGAAACTCATTGTTAAACATAGTAAGATACCTCTCCTTCAAAGTAAAGTTTACTTGTCTTTAATACAATGTTTCATCTATTGCTTTCTATCTCTCATATGGAAAAAAAATTAAGTTTATCATGCTAAACAAATTATAAATGTCATAGCACATGCCAAATTTTCTTATGCATTCATGCACAAATTCATGCTTTTTATCCCTTGATTTCTATCTCTCATATGGAAAAAAATTCAATTTTATCATGCTAAACACATTAGAAATGTCATAGCACATGCCAAAGTTTCCTATGCATTCATGCACAAATTCATGCTTTTTATCCCAATATTGTAATCTCTCATGTGGAATATTTTTTTAAAACATATTTTCATACAAATTTTAACTCTAATTACATGCATTTTATCCCACATACATGGTTTATACCTAGAGGATCCATAACATAAACTAACAACCAGCTGTCAAGTTTCAATGTCATATCTTATGCATAAGAAATAGTTTCCTTTTCCTTCTCTCCCCTAAGAGGGTGATAGATACTTTACCTTTAACCAAGTCCATGTTATCACCCCTCCAAAAGGTGAGGTAGTCCATACTATTCTTTCTAATGCATACATTTAGCCTATAAATTCTTCAAATCTTATTTAACATATGTGTTTATATGTTCAATCGGAAGAAACTAAGGTTTACACTTGTAAGACTCTAAGGGGTCAAATCACCAGTATGAGAAAGTTAATTTTAAATTTAAAAACATAGAATCATATATTACATGAAAAGATCACAACATTATAAAATTAGATTATAATACAAAAACCTCAAAGGCACCCTAGTGTCAATCATGTATATGCACCTTCACCTAATCAATTGGTTGCAAGCAATGTTACATATCAAAACATGAAATCACAAAAAAGTAACTCTACAACTAGTGATTCAAAAAGCATTCAAAGATTAAAAAATATTTCAAGTGAGGTACTAAGTGAAATGATTAAATCTAATTTGATCAAACTACCTCTTCTACATCTAGTAAGAATATTCATATACTAATATGCATATCACAGAATACATGGGCATATCATAGAATGCATGGTCATCACACATATTCATGTGTGACATTGAATAAACTTATACAATATATAATTGATAATGAGGACCCTATACAAGGTAAATCAGTCAAGCATTCCATAGGAACATAAGAGCACATTCACAAAGGGTAAATTTAGAAATAGTATAAAAGTGGTTACCAAAATATAATTTAGAACAATAAAAGGATCAAAAAAAAATTATATAAATAATTAGTACCACAAGCATAGTTAAATCATGAAAAATATGTAAATCTACCTCTCCAAAATGAGGCTCAAATTTCAAATTAGTATAGGTTAGGTCAAAAATATCTACAATAATTTGATTATCAAGGTCAAGGGTTAAGCAAACATGCTCAAATCATCACTACTCCTATTCCAAAAGTTGATAATGTTTATCAAAAAGGTTTGGAATTTATTGAACACCCTAATGAAAATAATTCGTAGACATAATTCATCAAAGGAAAAGATCTAAATACAATAAAAGCCAATACTAGCATTCTATTGGTTCAAAATCAAGATGATAATTATGAGTGGAATAATACAAGTTATTATGATTTCCAAGATATCAACCATGAATTCAAATATTTATAATCATACTCTCATCCATTCCCTCACACTCCACAATCATGCACTATTCCTTTATTTGATATAAGACACCATGATGGGGAGTCTCACATAAGACTCATCAATTAGTATCATTTCTTCTCAGTATTACTTGTGCATAGTCTCCTTATGATTGATTATAGATAACTTACATATAAAAAATACAAAAACATTCAAATATATCAAAAATCTAAAAACATTCAAATATATCAAAATGATGAAAACATTCAAATAATTTAAAACATAAAAAATATTTCAATTGTATGCATCATCCATGCTTTACATTTATACTATCATACTAGACTTACATTTGATGTTCTATGCTATTATTTGTATATTTATCTACATTACCATGATTCACTTGATCTTCTTTGAGTGTGTGCAATGAAATTTATATCCTTGATTACTTCACTCCACCTATTGAGGGGGCATCCTACTTCTACATCGAGACATACAGCATACCCACTAGGGGCATCTTCTACATGACTACACCATCCAAGTTATGTCATTCCTACACCACACACTCTAGTTATCATGTTGATGTACATTAATTAATCACTTACATAGCTTACTATATCGATATCTCATTATTATATAGCACTTATGTATTTCTTAGCATATACCTAGTCCTGTACTAGCATGTCTTGCATACTTTCCTTCTCACTTTGATTGGTTAGATTTGATTGTATTTCCAGTATTTACATGTTTTACTTTCTTTCTTAGCATAGCTATATTTTTTTCATTTCTCTATTTTTGATTGTCTCTTTATGTGCCTTAGGACATTTACCAATGTCCTTTTCTTTTATTCTTGTGTGTGCCTTACGATATTTGCCAATTTCCTTTGCTTGTACTCTCCCATGTGATTTTAGCTTTCACGCCAACCTTGCATTTTCAATTATATGTGTATGTGGCATTTAAACATGCCTTGTATGTTTTCTTTCCAATTTTAGTGACACGTGCCCATGTCCCTTAATTTCTAGGCCCCTTATCTACCCTTGTATACTTCTTGCTTCTTACCTTAAGTACTTATTGCTTGATTGATTTTTGATTGTTTTCAATGCCATGATTTACATCATGCATTATCTTTCTTTCTTGAATACCATGATGGACATCATGCTCCATCCCTCCCTAATAACTAATAAATAACAACTAACACTTCCCATTCCAATTCATTACATTTCACATACTATTACATTATTATATCTATCTAGGTATACCCATGTTGTTCTAATAATCTCTCATTACAAACCATGTTATATCTTGAGATATCTTATTTATTATCATTGTTATATCATGTATCTTTGTATCATAACACATTTACAGGGATATTTATTCTAAGGGTAGTCATTAAAAGGTCTTCATTCCTACCCTCAAAAGAGGGGGAAATAAATAGGGGTTTTGTCATAGAGATCAAAACAGTAAAAAATCTAGCTTTCAACACACCTAAAATAGCAACCAGACATCAAACCAGTCAGAACAGACCAGAAAGATAGTGAAAATGTCAAAAAAGTTACTATATTTGGCCTAAGACAATAGTGATAATATTGGACAACAATTCTAGTGCCAATAATGTTCATTTTTTTTGCTCTTGTCCAAATAGTAGAAAAAACTAGACTTTATAGAAGCAAGTACAAAAGTAAGTTTAGCTATAGTTTTTCATAGTCAGACCAGTTTACAATCAACAATTTTTAGTACACTTTTGCTCAAAGAATTTAGATATAGGGAGAATTATGCATAGCATGATGGCTCTCACTTTTAGTTTTAGATATGGTAGTTGTTATAAATTTTAGATCAGAATCCATGTTCTAGACAGCAGTGATTGGGGGCAATGTGTGTGGCACATTTATTTTATTTTCTTTTTGATTTTAATGTTACCCAAGAATTTTAAGTAGTTGCATGCCTTATTCCATCTTTAGGTGGTTGGCATCATTTTGGAGTGGTTTTCATAAAATCCTAACTTTCATATTTTGGAGTGGCTTTCATATAAGCCTAGTGCACCAGTTTTGGAGTGGCTTTCATATAAGCCTAGTGCACCACTTTTGGAGTGGCTTTCATACAAGCCTAATATCCATATTTTGGAGTGGCCAAGAGTGGCCTAGTTTTCAACATACATTTAGCTATGCACACTAACATTGTCAAATTTTAGAGCATTCATGGGCTTCAAGATCCATCTCATTCGACACACATTTCATATCAATATCAATTTATAGTTTCACTTCACAGGGCAACAATGGAGCCAAAGTACTAGATAATATTTATATTCTTGAGCCACCTATTTAGATGGATTAGACATAGTCCCAACATCAATTAGCACATGCATGATCACTTAGCTTCACTTAGTGAGAGACAATAGAACCAAAGGGCTAGACTTTGCATTCTTGAGCCACTTTTAGGGAATTTAGCACTCATCTCCATTCATGATATTACTCTTGGTATAGCATACCCAACATATCCATCATCATTCAACATCATAATAGGTTTTTTATTCTTTCATTTACTAGTGAGGTGTATTCATTCATTTATCTTCCTCTCTCTCTTACCTAGCTTTTGTATGTTTGTATTTTAGATATAGCATATCTAGTAAGAACTAATCTACTCTTTCTTTTCTCTTACAGATTTGTAATTCATAGCATGTTCTCTCTATGCACACCCAACATCACATAGCTTCATGGGCTTCACCCTTACAAAAAAGTTTAGGTACACTTTATATTTTTCCTTTATCCTATTATTTCACTTTGATGTATCACTATAATAAAAGGGGGGGATATAGACATATAAAATGTGAAAATTAGTAACTTTAGCATGGATAAAGATACCTAACCCATAGGTCCCTCCTGCTTACTTTTATAACCCTCATAGGCATCTTTTCATTCATTCTTAGTCATATGTAGCCTTCTAGACTTAATCAAAGCTCAACCAGACTACTCTTTCCATGACTAATCCATCTCCTTAGGTCCTATTAGCTAAGGACAATAGCACCACACTTGGACTATAGCACTAGTGCCACTCCTATCTACTTTTGGAACTCTTGTCTAAGTGCATTTTTGGCCCCAATGGTCAGTTTATTCTAATTCCCCATACTTATCCTTGTCATCCTAGTGTGAGCACATTTAACCCATGACTAATAGATCCTTATAAAATCCCATTCAAAGATCATTAGGAAAGGGGTGGAAAATATCACTAAGCAAACAAGAATACAAATAAGACTACTCAAGAAATCTTCCTTATTCTCCATATATAGCTATCCAATACACTTACAAGCCTATTCAAATCCTTACACCAGTACCTAGCCACCTCAAGCACATCTAGTTTAGTATTTTGCATATTCATACACTCTATTACACAAAGCACATTACGTGGGTAGTGTACCCACAAAAGGGGTGTGGATACACATTCAGTGAATCTTACACACACTAACCCCCCCCTCTTTCTCAAAATTGGTCAAAACACAATGGAGTATAGGGTTTGAAAATAAAATCTACTCTACAAGGATCGATATAGACTTCCATCTACCAAAACTTCATAGACAAGGTCACACAGTTATAGTGAACAAAACCTAGAAAGTTTAGATCTCCTAGACAATAGTGGTATAGGTGGACTACATTGTTAGTGTCACTCTTATCCACTTTTGTCACTCTTATCCAATCATAAAATAATATTATACCTAGTTTGTGAAAGTGTCTCAGTCCTGCACAGTGAATCTTAGACCCTATCTTAGTCATATCAGTCAATTTTTAGCTAAGTCTTATTTTCTCCCTCTTATTACTATTTTTAGAAAGGTGAAAATTTTAATATAATTTACACAAATCAATATCTTATTTACTGTATATTTATTTATTAATTTTATTACTCATACCCTTTAACTAATTAGGAATAATACACCAATATTCTCAAAAATTATTAAATCACCTATATGCTTCTAGGTTATATATCACCTTTACTCTAACGAATTTAGATTTAGGTCATGGACTATCACTCTTTGTCAAATATCAAAACCCTAGTTCTTTATCTTCATATTAGATATGAGAAAAATGGGTTAATGGGAACATAGTGTCAAGCTACCTCAAATACCTCTCTATCAATGAGTGTTACCTACATAGTAAATATTCTAAAGATGGCATTAGACTTATGAAATTATCCCCTACATATTTCCTTATGTATGAATCATGTAATGTATGAAAATCAAGTACAATAGTGACCTATCTTGGAACTTATAAAATATAGATCTTTAGATTCTTTTTAAATACTTTAGACTTATAGATATGTTTTCCTTATGATTGATATAGAAATAGGATAAAATAGTGAAGATTTTCTCACCTTAATTCTTGATAAAATGATTTGGTAAGTTGATAGGTGTTTCTAGATATGTGCGAGGTGAGGAATGAATGAGGGTGATCTTATATTTATACCAAACCCTTTGGAGAATATCTCACATTAAATTACATAATTTTACCTTTAGGATATGTTTTATTTGAAAATTGGATGACTTTAGTGTACTAGACACTTGTGTTATGATAGGGCACTTGTGTTGATGTAGGAATCTAACTAGGATGCAAATGTCCAAGAAGTTAGAACATAGATGTAGGTCTGAAACTTGCAAAGATAGAGGATAAGTAGGTTTATAACATTTTGGGAAAGATAGTAGGTCTGAGTCATTAGAATAACATTGGTCAAACTAAGAAATAAGTAATGAAGCACATAGAGATATTGTATGCAGTCCTTTTGGTACAGGAAAAGGTGTATAAGATGAAGGTACATCCATGCTATGTATTTTCCAAGTGTACAAGACTAAGGTGTTATATAATTAAGTAGTGTCTATAAAACCATAGAACATAAATAAAATAATAATTAGTGTTCAAAAAAAATGTATGAGTTCACTAATATGTTTTACCTTGTTTTGATAAAACAATAAATCTATTGTAACTAGTAGGTGTAAAACTTGATAGATATTCAAATAATAAAGGCATACAATAATTAAAAATTATGATTTAAGAAATTTAAAAATATAGAAAACTCATATTTTTTAAAAACACTCAAGGAAAATGTACTTAGCTCAAATTGGGATGTATGTTGACTATTTTAGAAATTTGAAAGTGGAAATCAATAAAATGTGTGATTTTACATGCCTGAAACCAAGGAAAAAATATGAAATGGTTTTTTTTTTGGATAATTCAATGTTATCTAGACAAAAATACAAGACATTCATGTATGTTGATTATAGACTTGTCCCAGTTGAATGTGACTAATGACTAGTAGGAAAAGAAATAAAGAACTCTAATAGTGATAAATCAAAAGTAGAATATTAGAATATTCCTCTATAGGACCACTATAGGTGGATAGTAGTGTGGGACATTCATGTTCATTTATTATAGACTTGTCTGCATTGACTATGAAAAAACTAAATGTTTTACCACTTCCACCTATATTGATTAGGGATATTGATGAACTTTCAAATCCAAAATTTGTATGGAGTACCTATAAATAAAAATCCCTAGTTTCCTACACACAAGCCAAATTTCTATCAAATATGGGGTGCTAGGTGAAATAATAATTTGGATTAACCTCGATCAGTCTTCATTGAATGATCAAGTACTACAATACAATTTAAATACTCTGAAGAGGGATCAAATGTGAATTTAGTTATCCCACTTTTGTGTATGTGTTGAATTGTGAATGAAATTCTAAATGTTATGTATCCTATCTTACCCTTAGCAAAAGCATGAAAATGTGAATCCATCCTTTACAAATCTTGAATCTAGCTTCAAAAAATCTATAGATAAAACATGAAAATATTTGAATAACTTCTTAGAGTAAGGAGAGATATCTTAAATTCCTTAGACTAGCATTATATTTATATAGGTTTGGATTTTAAATTAGGGGACATCTTTTCATGCAAAAGCTAACCCAAAATAAGACCTAATGGAAAAAAGTTATATTTAAACAAAATGTGACTTAAAAGAGGATTCATAAATTATGCCTAGACATGTTTTCTCCTTGTGGATAGGACCGAGCTTGGTCTTGTCTGGAAATATCATAACTATCTATAAATATAAAAGACAAAAAAATTGGGATCCTTGTGAAAAAATGAATAAAAAATGAATGAACACAAGAAATAGAATAGATAAGACCCAAGTAAAAAACACCAATAGATACCTTATCATCATCAATAGTTTATATGTGTAAAATTTACAAGCAATGACATTAAAGACAAGCTTGCACCAAATTTGGGTATCTATAGATATAAATATTTTAGATGTTTAATGACTTATCTATTTGTGGATTTTTCAATTCTAGATTAATGTTATAGATAAAATTGATCGTTATATGATATTTTCATGTACTTTATGAATTAGTTAAATTTATTTATTGACTAGTTTAGTTGTTTCTATGGTCGATCTTAATTTTATATTCTAATTAAGGATAAATGTGATTTATATGCTATTCAATATGGTTAATTATCTTTCAACATGGTACTACAATAAGTATTCACAATTAATTAATCCTTAGACTCTCATTTGTATTTATTCAAATATGAATGTATGTTATAATTGAGTAGATATTGATTTAATACACAGTGAAATTTTGAAGGTGGTCTCTTATTTAACATATCTCAGTGTAAAATTGGAAAATGTTTTTCTTTCCCCATCCTTATTTATATTTGATGTTTATTTATTAAAATATACTAATGTATAATAATGTCATTGTGGATATACATATTTAGTTTAGTTACATCTATTTTTTGAATGAGGGTAACTTTTTCACTGGGAAAGTTCCAAGGTGGGATCCAAACTACATTATTTAGCTAATCTATTCCACCACATGGATACTTCTAAAACCAAATACTTAAAATTTGTGCCTTGGGTTAATTTTTTAATCCTAAAATGAGAGGGGAAAAAACCATTATCTTATTAATTAATTCATAAACTCACATGAATAAGAACCTTGTGCTTAAGGGAAGAATTATTTCACAATTATAACATATATTTGTACTAGATGGAATTCCCTTTCCACAAAAAAATGTGTAAGACACTAGAATCTTGTTGGAGATTTTTAATCAAAACCTCTATATAAATTCATTCTCCCATTAATATGTTTCCTAATACACCTAATTATCCTACCATACAAACATTACACATAATATTTCCTCTATGGACTCATCCCTCTTAGATAATACACCTGCCACTACATTATCCTTTCCTTTATTATATGTGATTTCAAAGTCACATACCAATGTTTTGGTCACCCATTTTTATTATTCTTTATATGAAAACCTTTATTCTAAGAATCATTTTATATTTTCATGATCTATCTTCACTTTAAAGTGTTTACGCATCAGATATGGTCTCCATTAAGTGACTGCATGAAGAATGTCAATCATCTCCTTCTCATATATAGGCTTTAATAAATTCCTACATTTGAGATTTTGAAACTCAAAATAAATACATTATCATTCTTGCATGATTAATGACCCCATTCCATACCCTATCACAAAAACGTAAACAATTAAGGTCTTTTAAAAATATGGGATACCATAACCAAAGTGGTGCACATGGCCTCTTTCAGCTTTTCAAATGCTTTTGTGGACACTTCATTCTAGTGGAAGGAGCTTGTATTCAACAAAGATATGAGTGGTGTTGTTATGCCACTATAATGTTTTTTAAAATGATGATAATAACCTATCAACCCTAATAATCCCCAAATATTCTTGAGGGTTTTTGGAACTTGCCATTAATTTTACCTTGTTTTTTATTAAGTGAACCTAAACAAGATAAAATTAAGGATTGATTAAGATTGTATAGAATTTAGAAATAGAATATTAATTTGAATTTAAAAGGAATAATATGATTAAATAAATGTTTTAGATAATTATGGAAATTACTAAGTCATATATATACTTAGTGTATTTACTATTCATTGTAGGTATGAGACTGAATGCAAGTGACATAAAGGCTAAATGTACACTTTGAGATGTTCACATTAGGAACTAGGTGTATAGAGCTACCAAGATTAATCTATTAGTCTATGGATTCCTCCAAGAGATAAAAAAACATTTATTTTTCTAGATTAGTCTATATTTATATTGCTTCTTGGTTTCAGTACATGCCACTACACTTTATTTTAATCCATATTTATGTGTTATATTATGGCTCATTATGTGCATGATATCTATAAAACTTATCTCATTCTCTTTAAAACCCTAGGTCCAGTTTCAAATTAAGTTTAGGCCTACATAAATATGAAAAAGGTGGGTTGGGGTGGCTTCAACTACTCCCATTAAATGGTTGAGAATTGCCTACCTATCTAATATTTTAAAGAGGGAATTCAAACTACATTTAGTTATCCCCATTAGGTGTATGTGTGCAATGGTGATCCTTTAATGATTGCAACCTATGATTTAGATTTTGAGACATTAAAAATGGAAATTTTAATTTGGATAGATTGCTTCAAACTTTTCTAGGACCTTCTCTTTATGACTGATGACCAATTTGTAAAGTTTGTGGTAATCCCTTTGAATGTGAAAAAGTGTATAAATGTGTCATTTGAGGAATGCTAGATGATCCAATAGGTTTATCCTTACTATGTATTTATATGGGACTCTTTGGGTACTTTATCACACTAACGACATATGAAATGTATGGGATGACCACTAAATATGATTTGAATGTAAAAAATGACCATTTTTTGGTACGAGGATGAGTCTTTTGGAGTTAGATTCCTATATAATTCTATAGGTGTATAAATCTATTGGACTTATCTAGAAGACAAGAATATTGATCTAATGGTCTATATAGTCTGAGTATGATAATCAATAGTTAGACATATACTATATATTTGTTATAGGTGATTGATATAAAATTGAGAAGGTTAGGCCCAAGGAACACATGTAGTATTAGGAATAAATCCTTGATATTACATGTTAGATAAATGAGCTAATCCTATAATGTAAGGAAATAAATGTAGAATAAAAGGTACACAAAATAAAGGTAAACAAGAGGACACATTACATAGAGATTACATGGAAACCCTACAATATGTAAGGAAAAACCATGGGTAAAATGATAGATTCCAAATTTTTTTTAAACACATCATCACTCTCTTCTACAATAGCTCCTCCATAGCAACTCCTTCCATGCTTCCATACAAAGCACTCAATGCTTCCACTTGAAGCATTCAAGTTGTGAACCAATCATAATATAGCCTATAAGATCCAACCTCAAAGAATGCAATCCCAAGGCTTGCATGGATCCATTAAGTGAATGAATTAACAAAGGAGAGATAATTCTAATAAATAACATTTAAAACATAGCGATAAAATAGAGAGAGGATAAAATTGCACCATACTCCATGTGGATTACTATTCATGAATAGGTAATCATGTCCCCCCCATGTGCCAAGTCTATCCTTTGAATGGTATCTCATCATTCCCACTTAACCACTCTATGTGCTCTCCCATGTGTTATGCCCCACTCCACATGTGACCTCAATCAAGCATAGTGATCCTTGTCTTCCACTTTCCATGTGCACACATATGTGAGATAAAATATTCCCACTTTTTACTTCACCTACTATGATCCCACAAATAACTTCACCCCACAGCACATGCCTAAAGTAGAAACATGTGATCCACTATCATTATGTCCTCACATGCTTTTACACAACCCAACCCATGTGACTTAGAGGATAAATACATCCCACTTTCTCTTTCCTCCTCTTTTAACATTTAAATATGATTTATGGGTCATGCCAAGTCATCACCTATCCACATCACTAACCATCTACATCACCACTAGGCCACATCACCATGAATAGTGCCTGTGAATAGTTATTCATGAATAGTGACTTCACATACTAACATGTACATGTGAGAGAAGGGTGTATAAGAGTAATATGCATATACATGAGTCATGTCATGTAAATGTAGCTCAAGATTCACATTTATAAGTGTCTAATATAATATTTTATTCTCTTAAAAATCCCCCTTTTATTATAGTATTTAAATTAAACACAATGCTAGGGTAAAAGGATAAAGAGATATACCTAAGTGTGTAAAACACACTTTATCTTTGATTGTGTAGATTTATCCAATAAAACCTACAATGAACATGAAATAATAAATTTCAATATATTCAAATCTAAAATGGAATTAAAACTTTTGAAAGTTAAATAGAAAGGAAGGAATACACCTATAAGTAAGTGAACTATGTTTCCCATTATGATGTTGTTGGATATGGTGCTTCTTGTTGAAGAATTAGATAACCATGATTCATATTGAATCACTAAATAACTATATTTCTTATTTAATCATCAGATAACTTGGCTTCCTACTAAATTAATTAGATAATTGGTTTGGATCATGCCACTTCTAGATAAATTATCTAAGGCAAGGCCCATGGGTTGGAAAAATAAATGCCTCAACCCTCAAGAGTAGTGTTAGGTTATTGAGTGCATAAAGTATAAAATTCATTTAATTGATGTGAAACCTCAACATGAAATGGGGAGCCTGTGTTAGGATCATGAATCAATCACTACATATTGACTTTCATATTCAATTTTTTACATTTGTATTATCAATGCTATATTATTAAATATAAACTTGTAATAGTGTGTGTGTGTATGAAGAATGCTCATGCCCAAATATGATCTAATAAGTGCCAAAATGATATATAATGATATGAATATATATCCCATTTTTTCAAAATCTTGAAAAATATAAAAACCTATAATTCATTTTCATCTAAAATTTATGTATATATCCCCAAAATTTGTCTCGATCTACAAACTTATGTCTTATAATATGAACCAAACTAATATTCTAAACCAATACAAATTATATAAATCAGGTAATTTTTACCAAAAAATTAATTTTATGTAAATGAAGGCTTAAATATATTTGACAATTCCATTAATAATCCCCCTTTTAAGATGTGGAATATAACTTGTGAATTACTATTCTAAAAAGAGAAGAGTTAACTACACCATTTTATGTAGAAATCTGTAATCATTTATAAATATGTAGTACCATGTAGAGAATATGTCATCATAGTAATTAAAGTATCGTACAAACATATATGAAACATGCGGTGTAAGACATTGAAGTTCTTATGTTATAATAAATATAGTAATTAGGCATGAAATAGTAACCATCACCAAAATAAGCAATAAATAAAATATATGAAATAAAGGTACATGATATGTATCACATCACCACACAAAAATAATAAGGTGAATGATATGAATCATGGAACCACATATAAATAATAATTTGTGAAATATGTATCATGACACCATAAACTCAAAAAAATCAAGAAATAATCATATATTTTCCCACTTTTAAGCACACAATGTCATGGTCCTGAAACACACAATATGATCACATGTAATATTAATCAATGTCACACAAGGCAAGGTCTAGACATAATGTAAAATAAAATGTAATAAAATAATTCAAATGTATAAATAAAGAGTAATGTTATGAAAAATCAATCAAGTAAAATAAACAATACAAGGTAAGGGCTCTAAATAATTATGCATACATATTTACACTCAGTCAAGAAAAAAAATGAGGGCCTAAAGAAATATAAATAAAATGATACACTAAATTAGATAATTTCATATATAAATAAATAGATAAACAATCATAATAAATTTTTAACCTATAGAAAATGAAATAACAACAATGAAGCATAAAACAAGCCAAACTAGTCTACGCTATCAACCCATGTTAACATCACAATATAGTAAAGTAGCATGTCCATGAAATGTAGCATTTTAAATAATATTATAAATATAAATACATCTATAAGTATTCAACATTATAAATTTTAAGGTTATATAAATATTAAACTTGTAACAATGTAACCTATGGAATGATATTCCCCTAGCATTGACATGGCCCCTAGGTATAGGAATGTCTTACATATGTGCATCCATGTATAATGTGTATATAATTCATCTCAATCATATGTACTATAAAATTCATGTGAGTATGAAAAAGTATACGTAATCTAATAGACATGTGATAAATAAGATAAATGAAATAATGTGAACTATAAAACTTGTCATGCTTCAGTCTTGACTTTTAATTTTTTAAATTTTTTTTTGTATTTTTGAAATTTTTGCATGCATTGATATAAAAAATAATTTACAAGTATCAAGTTTTAAAAATATAATAATGGGGGAGTTTTAAAAAATATGTAACACTTGTTAGGGTATAATCCTCAAAATTTAATAGCATAACAATGTGGAGCAAGTGAAAGCAAACAATGTGGCCCTACTATAAATGTGAATTACAACATCGTAGCTAAAAATAGTATGTTGGATGTGGAGGGGATGAAGAGGAATCATTTTATATGCTCATATAATTTTTATCCATAATCTATGTGATCATGTAGACTCAGTGTAGGCCATAATGAGTATAAATAGCCCACATGCAATAGTGATCAAGTAGTATTGAATAAATAATGGGAAATTTTTATGAGATTGTTGTAAATTATGTATCATTTTAGTATATATGCCATGGATGTATAGATGATGATAATAAATCAAAATGAAAGGGCCACATGAAAATACCATAATCATAAAAAAGAAAGGGATATAAAAATGATCAATGTAAGACCATATGTACATATGTATTTTAATATGGAAGAATAGATGAAATAAGTAATCATTAAAAATTCAAACCACTTAGGAATAATAAATATGAATAATTTAGACCCTCCTCTATAGTTAAGTTATGATGTTGCATTTGTCTAATGATGATTTTGAATGGTTTATATGCATGGTCTTGTTGTGTAATGTTATTTACTTTTTCCCTTGATTATGAATTTCTCAAGCAATCTTAAATATCCACACTTGTGTTGAAGAATATGTAAATATGTACTACTTTATACTTGTTCTAATCTATGATATGTAAGAAAACCATCTTGGAAATTAAAGGATGTAGTCATGTTAATGTTATCAAAATTTGCTCCCATTTGTTGTAACCATGATAGTCCCATTGTGACATTTCCTTATAGAATAGGATATTTTTTAAATATAATAATCTATCTATTGTCTTGGGACTAAGAGAAATTGGTTTAATATCATGTCTTGTGGTATTACCACTAGTATGTGTATGTTGTAGATCTGGATCACTATATCAAAAACCCTTAATAAATATAATTATATGTGTTGTATTGTTGCTTTTCATTTTAAAAAATTCCTTCTCTATATTCACCTTTAATAATGGATCGACTGACCATTGGTTCCCTTATTACAACATCTAGGAATAGATCAAACCATGTATAATGTGAGCTAAAATAAGATTGTATCTTAGTGATACCTTTCATAGAAGCCCAAGGGACCATTGGTTCCTTTAAATTAATTTACTATGATATCTCAATTTTATTACAATGAGTAGTACAATAATATAGATAAGGGGACTTTGTTGACCCATTTTTCAACTATACCAAATTTAATAACCTCTCTATCTACTAGTTGCTCAATATTGTTTTAGGATACATAACAATTTTTATCTCTATGTTCATTGATATGGTGATTATTTAAAAAATGGTCTTTTGACCACATGTTCATGGTGATGGGGAGGGAGATAATAATTAAGAGGCAATTTGACTAGTGTAATATTGAATAATATCTATAAAATAGCACTTGGTTAGTATTTTAAACTATCAAGCATGTTGATTTGTATTTACAATATGTGCACTCATATTAATATTTTCCTTGTAAACCATGTCTTTTGAATATTTTATTTTGTTAATGACCTTGATTGAATTATTTTATTTATTAGGTGATGTACTTAGTTCAATTTTCTCATATGAAATTTGCTTCTTAGGTGAGTATGATCTTGAATCACTTTAACTTGTTGACTTGTGTGAAGCACAAGTGAGATAAAAGGAACATATGAAAATATCCATATAAAATCTCTCCAAATAAGGATAATAATTGTAAAGTTACCTTTCCTAAAGTTGAGACATAATATCCTTGCCAAAGTTAAATTGATTTTACAAATTTGAGGGATGATACATTAAACAATGTAATGTACTTGTAAACTATAAAATGTAATCTTTAATAAGCTCATCATGCCCTTGTTTTAATTTCTAAATATGTTCTAATGTAAATTTAATAACCTTTTTATTATTAAATTTGGATAATAAAACTTCTTATAACTTATTAAAGTAATGTAAAGAACCAATAGGAAGACTAAAAACTCAACATAATGCTTCTCCTTCTAAAATTTAATGGAAAGATTTTATTAATATTCATCCATAATTTAAACATTTACAAAAAAAATTACATACTTAGTCAAGTGACTACTATGATCTCTATGGCCATCAAAAAAATGTAGCTTAAGCATGAGAATTCATTTAAAATGATTAGAATTGTATATGATTTACGATATAACTTGTCGTCATATGCACTGTTATTCATATTAACATCACACGATCTCTTGATTTTAATGTGATATAAAGCATTTGATTTTGGGGTTCATATGGCATGAACCATAGAGATTATATGGCTAGTAGGAATATTAATGGTTTGGAAAGTTCCATTCATTAGTATTAACTCACTATCTATCCTAAACATAAGTATAATCAATACATCACAAATAACATTACATTGGTTGGAATCATGTTCTATATAAATATCTTTGCATAAATTAGAATCACATTCTATAGAAACATTATAATATAACTTGGAATCAAATTCTATGGAAAAATCATTATATAACTTGGGATTGTGATCACAATTTAGTTTTAAAGAAATATTAAAAATGACATAGAATTGTGTTAAAATAAAAGTTTCATGTAAATAGATATTATCACATTTTATTTCAAGGGTGGAGAGAGAAACATAACATTAATATGCATCATTTTTAATTTTAATATAAGAAAAAATAATACCACATTCATTTGAAATAATAAGATATTTTGTAAATTTGAGAGAAGAGGAATGAAAATTATGATTTACTTCAAGAGAATAACTAGTATTGAATTCTAGTTGAGAAAAATAAATGACATTTTTTTTGGTATTACTAGAATAATTATACATTTAGATATATCATTATAAGTAAAAACATCATGAACATCCATATGTATCATATATGCATGGATATTTTAGTTAATCTTTCTTAAGTGAAATGTTGTAAACACCAAGAAGTACATTATGAAATTAATTGATACTCTCTTATTGTTAGAATGTGTGATGAGGAGAGTGTATAGAAGTAGGAGAATTGATTTCATGATCATATTTTTCTTATTTTATTTCACTATATTCATCACTATTATACCAATCCTCTTGATAATCATAGTCATAATCATTACAATATTTAGCATCAAAATCTTTTAAGGTGCATGATGTTCATAGGCTCATCAAGCTCCTCTACATCTTTATTAGCTAAACTATAAGCTCTAAATTCATACTTAGAAACAATGACATATGGACCCAACTAATTGGGTTCAAATTTTCCTTTCTTTTCTCATTTTACATTGGTATTCCATTGGTTTTCCTTTAGAAAAAGATCACCAATTTTGAATTCTCTATATTTAATTCATTTATTATATATATGGCAAAGGCAATTTTGGTAGACATAGAAATGGTTTAGGGCATTGAGACATTTCTCATCTAGAAGGTTGATTTCACTGAGACATGAAATGTGGTAGGATTCATCATCAATAATTCTTTGTAAGGAAATGTGTAAAGAAAAAATATTTACTTTTCTATAAGTAGAATAGACTTATTATCATAAACAAGTGAATATAATATTTTCACTGAGGGTATGTGGATGCTAGTGTGGTATACCCATAAGGTGGGATAAATTTACATATGGTATTCATGACCAACTACATTCACAATTTGTTTAAGGATTTAAAGAATGTTTTTATTCATTTCCTCTACTTGGCCATTACCTTATAGGTAATATTGAGTAGACTATTTGTGTTTTATATGGTAGGTAGTACAAAGGGACATGAATTATTTATTCTTAAATCATTTCTAATTATTAGAGATGATAGTGGATGAGATACCAAAATGATAAATATTATGGTTCAATATAAACTTGTAAATTTGTTTTATAGTGACATATATTAAGGGCATCATTTCAACCCACTTGGTAAAATATTTGGTGATGGTAATAATGTGTTTGTGGCTATCTGATGAATTAGGATTTATTTTTCTGATGAGGTCTAACCCCCACATATATAATGGCCAAGGTGTTGTAATGGGATGAAAATCTTGTGAAGGGTTATGTATGAGGTCACCATGCTTCTGACAAGGCACACATTTATTAACATAAGCACATGAATCAGATTCCATTATAGGCCAATATTAACCTACACTCGAGCTTTTTAACGAAGACTATGCCACTAAATGGAGCACCACAAATTCCATCATGAACTTATCTGATATCTTAGGTATACTCTTCAAAATTTAAACAATGTAATAGGGTTTCATCATAACCTCTTTGATATAAATTTTGACCAAGGATTGTGTAACACAATGTGCATTGGATAAATGATTTACATTGACTAAGGGTTAAATTAGATGGAAAGGTGTTATTATGGAGGTATATATAAACTTTGGTATACCATGGAGAAGTAGGACCAACCATCTCATAGACCATCTCATAATATGGAGTGTCATATGTTGGTATCATCAAGTACTCTACAAGGAATTTGTTGTGCTTTATTCAAAGATTAAGTAATAAACCAATAGTTTCCATGGAATCAAGTGCTCTATTATTAATCTATGGCACTTGTTCAAATTATATAAATTTAAAACACAACTTTAGACTATCCACCATCCTCTTTTATGGTATTAAATTGTCATTACAAATTTGAAATTCATTAATGACTTGATTAATGATGAGTTTGAAATCACCAAATACAAGAAGATGTTGGTTACCCCACTGTATGGCAAGTTTAAGACAAACTATGAAGGCTTTATATTCTACTATATTTTTTGTACATGGAAACTTAATCTTGAATGAATTAGAACATAATACCCATCTGGTGTGACTAGTAGGATACCTACCCCTAAACCATGAATTGTGAAAGAACCATTAAAATACAATTTCCAAACTAGGGTTTTATCAATGGACATTATGACTTCATCTTGAAAATTTGTAACAAGAATTGTATGATATTCAAGAGGAGCCTATTCTAGTTCATATGCTAGTACTTGTCCCTTGATTGTATTTTTATTAACATACTCAAGATCAAACTCCCTAATAGTCATGACTCACTTAATCATTCTACCTATTAAAGATATTTTTGATAAGATATACTTATGAGGGTTGATTTTTAAAATTATTTTAGTTTGATTATTGAGCATGTAGTGGCAAATTTTTAGGGAATAAAAAATAACCATGAGACATGCCTTTTCCATTGGAGAGTATTTAAGTTCAAATGAAACCAAAGTTCTTAGATAATACATTGCCCATTATGATCCATTATCATCATGTTCTGCCAATAATGCCCCTAATGCATAATGTATAGTTGATATATACAAAATGAAAGACCTACCACTAATAGATGGCATTAAAATTGGTGGATTGGAAAGATATTCCTTAAGATGATCAAATTACTTACTACAATTCTCATTCCATGTGAAAGGAGTGCCTTTCTTAATCGGGAATGTGAATGGATGAAAAATGTCTACAAATTGAGATATGAATTGTCTAATTTCTTAGATTTTGCCTTACAAACTATAAAGTTATTTTATATTTTTAGGTGGAGGAATATTCATGATAGTTGATACTTTATAAGAATCAAATTATATACCATGGCATGAAACAATAAACCCCAAAAACTTTCCTAATGTCACCCCAAAAACACATTTATTTAGGTTCAAGTGAAGCTTTTATTCTCTCATTCTCTCAAATATTTGGCAAAGTACTTTTGGATGCTCTACCCTAGATTTGGATTTGGCAAGTATGTCATCAACATAATCCTCCATTATGTCATGAAGCATATTGTGAAAAATGACAATCATTGCTCTATGATATGTGGCTCTAACATTATTAAGACTAAAGTGCATTGATAGTAAAAAGTACCTAATGGTGTTATAAATATTATTTTATGTTGGTATTTCAGAGCTATTATGTTTGGTTATAAGATAAAACACCATTTATTAAATAAAACATCTCATGACATGTGGTAGAGTCCACAATCACATATATATATGGAAATAAGAAGTCATCCTTGGGACATGCTTTATTAATATCTCTAAAATCTATACAAACCATGATTCCTTATGAATTTTTTGACATTGGTACAATGTTGGATGTCCAATATGAATAGTTGATGGGGATAATGAAACCAACCGCTAATGCTTCTTTAACTCCTTTAACTAAAGTCCAACCTTGGGATGCATTTTTATAAGTTTTTTCTTTATGGGTTTTACATATGGATGAACCAAAAGGTGATGCACAACTATGAAGGATCAAGCCCCAACATATCTTCATAAGACCATGAAAACACATTGAAAATTTATCTAAGCAAAAGAGTGATTATTTATTGTTCTTCTTGAGTTAAGGAAGCAACAAGCTTGACTATTTTTGGATTTTATTTTTCTCTAATATTGATGGCAATGGTATCCTCAACTAAGAGAGTTTACCCTTATTGATATTTTGAGGGTGGTGGAGGAAGATTGAGTTCCTCCACAAGGTATTATTCATGTTATTTTGATGTTGAACTAATTTGGTTATGTGATAATTGTTCCCCAAATTATGTAGAATTATCTAACTGAATGAAAAAAACCTTCTTATGGTCAACTACTAGAATATGTTCTCTTGTTCTCAAAAATTCTAAAATTTCTTCATCATGTTGAAAATGATTAAGCATAGGTGTTGAATTTTGGTCCCATTGGATTAAATATGGATATGTGAGGTCAAGTGTCAAAATATATTTTTCATGGAAAAGGTTGGTTGAAGATAGGTCTTCAAAATGATTGTAAATGGAATCCATTTCACTGTCCAAAGAATCTTCCTCTAACTCACTAGAAGAGCCACTTTGAAAAAGCATGGTATTTACATTGAGTGGATTAAACCCTATGTCATGGGAGGCTTCATTAGCTTTTAATGTGATAGTCTATATTAATCCTTATTTATAAATATCAAGGCTCTTGCCTTTATAGTTCATTATTTTTCACATAATGGATTTAGCTATGGGATATTTTTTATTAAAAAAATAAGTAGTTAGTTCATCGAAGCAAAGCTAGGAAAGATTTGAATCTTCAATGTGTTCATCAAAAAGAAGACCACCTTATAAGAAAAAAATTCCAAGTTTTTGAACTATTTAAGTTTACCTTTAATAATGGGGTATACTATGATTATTTGGAGACATATGGATTGTTCTTGTGTAATTTTAATCTTGGATCTCATATTCACCCATGCTTTGATCAATGATTTTGAAATTTGATGGAAGAGATGAAGTAGCTTTAGAAATAGATGGATAATTGGAGGCTTGATTAGTATATGGCATTTCTATGGAAGTGGAGGTGGATGGCATATTCAACCAACCACTAAGAGGTTTTGTTTTAAATGAAGTATTAGGATGGATGTAATTTTAAAGCATAGGTGATTCCTCGATACGAGTAAAGTTATATTCAATAATGGGGAGATAGTTGGTAATAGTAATTTAGAAACCTTATACACATTTAATACATGCAGAAGATCTGAACCAAATCACAAATAGATATTTTTATCACACCAATATATTTCCTATTATATTTCTCCTTCAAACACCATTATATATATATATATATATGAGGATATTTCTTATAATCTGGTATTTTAAGATCCCTACAATACCTCTCTAAAATAATCTCTAAACTATATGTGACATTATCTTTTTATTCCTAAAAATATAATATCAACTATCTAATAAAATCTTACCATATTACCATATGGTTACTAACAAATCTATAAGTATTATTTAACTCTCAGTAAATAATCTACCAAATGTAACTAGTATTTTACCTAATGTAAATATTAAACTCTAACATTTCCCCCCCCGCCTTATTTTTTACATGGTCTAATATATCTCATTCTCTAATTATAGCATGCCACCATCCAAGCATTAACAAAGACTTACGTTTATGCTCATCCTCCACACTTGTCTACTAATGGTTTTACCTAGCAATATCAATAACCTTACCTAATTAGTTATACAGGTGTACCAATAACCATTCACAATTATTTTTCATAAGTTTACCAAAAACCTTACACAATTGGTTTTCTTGGTTTATTGAAAACCTTCATAATTGGTTTTCCTGGTTTACCAAAAACCTTCACATCATGATTGCTACAATATTTTTTTATCAAAATTATACAATGTTTATATAAAAGGGGTTACATGGGGAATATACATAAGTGAACAATAATACTCATCTATTCTTATTTCATAGCACACTAAAAAATCTAAAAAATAGAAATCCACACAACTAAAAAACACATGCCACTAAAGTAGAAGTGGACCCATCACTAGTGGCTAATGAAAGGCTTGAATGGCCTCCTTCCTTCAATGTCTCTAACCTATAACAAGTTGTTTCTTACTTATCAAGATAGGTAAGCATGTTTTCTGATGGTTTTGGTGGTTCTCTATTGGTTGTTTTCATAGAAATTGGACCCCCCCCCATAATCCAAAAGTCACGTACAAGCGATAATGCAACCATGAGTAAATTTTATTTATTTTTAAAATTTTGACATGGGCCCTATATGGCATAAAATTACCTAAAAAATTATACTCTTGATAACATGAATCAATATACTTTATTGATGGAAAAATTACTTTTAAATTTTTACTCATTTTTGACATACTCCAATTCGACCCTAATGTTAACAGCATACCAAAAAATGAACACAAATACTTTAATCTTGGTCCAAAACTCAAATACTCAATTAAGGTATAGATAAAGATATATAACTTGATAATAGACCAAAATATTTATTTTATCTTAATGACTAAACCTAAAGAACTTATTTGGATAAACTCAATACACTTTGGATTTTTAACACACTCACTTTTGACTACACTCAAAGACAAATGACTACCAATGATCTTTAATTTAAAAAATATAACAAGATACCTCTAATATATATATAAAATAAAATAAAAATGAATAATAAACTTAGGACTTTGTAGATGAAACCTAAATAATGGCAGTCAATGAAATCACTTCCACATGGTGAGATGGGGATTGAGTCAAATAAGCTTACAATCACATTGAAGAGTTGTAAATTGGCACGTTTAATTCCCTGATGAAATTAAATTCATACTTTGAATTTTTATATGACATAGATTAAGATATTTAGTAGCAAGGTTTTGATATCTTGATCAACTAAACTATGCTAAAAAATCACCAGATCTGAACAAACTAGCTAAAATTCTAAAACCTGCTACAATAACATAAATGAAAGTTATATCCTCCAAATAAAATTATGCATAATGATTAAATATTTGATAAAAACTAGAAATTCACTATTAAATATCTAATGCATATCCAAAATTAAGCAATTTTAAATTTAAATATTTCTTGCTTCCTTTATTGAACCCGAGTTGACTTCTCAATAAGTGGTTCTCCAAGTTGAATGTCAAATTATAAGATGAGGTGTGTCACCTTGGATGGATCTATCTAGTTTTCCTCTGCAAGGATGAATACATGAATCTTTAAAGTCTTTTGGATCCAATTATAAGATGTATAGTGAGCATAACAGACCTATCAATAATAACAAGCATAGACCCTCAACCAATGACACCAAATGAGATGTTAGAATGACATATATGTTGATAAAAATATATCATACGCTTAGACATAATGTCATGAATACATTATGAAGTATGCAAGCCATAGGATGTCATCAAAATTCCATTATACTGCTCATAGATTTGTAGCTCTAGTCTAACCCATACCTTCTCTGATACCAATAACAATAATTTGGAGAGCTTATACATAAATCTTATACATTTAGAAGAGTTGAACCAAATTACAGACAAATATTTTAATCACACCAATATATTTCTTATTACATTTACCCTTTGAACACTATTACATATATATAAGAGTATATTTCCTATAATTGGGGATTCTAAGATCCCTAAAATATCTCTCCCAAATAATCTCCAAACCATATGTGACATTATATTATTATTCCTAACAATATAATATCAATTATCTAATACAATCTTATCATATTAACCATATGGTTACTAATAAACATGTAAGTATTATCTACCTCTCGATAAATAACCTACCAAAAGTAAATAGTATTTTATCTAATGTAAATACTAAACTCTAACAATTGGATTTCTGATAGCGCCCTTCCAATAGTTTACAATATTTGAAGGGTTGAGTATCACCTGGGATAGTTACTTCCATTCCATCATGAGATAATTTAAAACATTGGTGTAAAATGGAGGGTATGACATTCATTGAATGTATCGATGGATGACCAAGAAGAAAATTGTAGGGTGAATCAAGATCAAACACATGGACTAATGTTTCCTTTATGATAGGCCCCACCATCAAGGAAAGATAAAGGATACCCATAGATTATTGCTCATTATTATCATATGCCTTCATTGTAATTATATTATATTATAATGTTATTTTATAATATCCTAAATGTCTAATAAACCTCAATGTATAAAAATTTAAATCCAAGCCATTATCTATAAACATCCTATTTACTTTATGTTTAGATATAATAAATTTTATATACAATGATAGGTTATGAACATATCCCAAATGGGAGATATCAAAATGGTCAAATGTAACCTGATTGTTAGTGGATATATTTTCAATTAACGTTTGAAAGCTAGATGGATTGATGTCTTTCGAGACACTAAACTCTTAGAGGACTTTATACAAGATGTATTTATATATAGGGGAAGTTCTGAGTAGTTCTAAAATGGATATGTTAGCAAGTGTCTTCTCAATATGATAGATAATGTTTTACTTATGTTCAGCATTGGATGATGATGCACTAGGAATGGTAATCTTTGTACACCTTGTGGTAACAGCACAATCTTGATCTTGTAAATTAAATACTAAAATGTGATTGTGTGCATAATCAACACAATTGACTATGGATTCAGAAGGATGATTGGCTTGGTTTACAATACTTACTTGGGTGTACTCTTGATTTTTCTTACCATTTACTTTTTCATGTTTTTATAATGGGTCTTTGTATATCCCTAAATTTTGGTTATTAGATGTTATGTATGGTTGTTTTTTGATGTCTAGATGGCTATGTCCAATGGCTGATAAGATCTTGGACATAGTACTTGAGGTGCATACACATATTGGTAGTGTCCCTTTATACTATGGTACTCGTAATATTTATCTTTTTTATACAAATATGGTTTGGGCACATTAGCTTCAAAGGGTTTGGTGTAAGGCCAAACAGTCATGTTAGCTTGGGCCAACTTTCAAAAAAATGATTCATAAGAGTCTCCTAATTGGGTGAATCTACGTTTTTGATTTTATTGTCTTGGTTAATTGATAAGGATGGTAATGTTGTTAATGGGTTGTATATAAAATTATTGTTGTCTATGTGGGTTTTGTATTTGTTTTACATCGGTCACACCTTCACCTAAAACATTATTATTCTTGGTAAAAATACCTAATTATTTTAGGTTATTTTGAGGAATTATTCTTATATTTTAATATTTTAATAACAACTCTAGTGATTAAAGTTCATTCAATTTGAACCCTTTTTCAATAATTTCATCAAAGGAGCTTGGACAAAGTATTTGTAAGTGATGTCCTAAGACTGAGTTAAGGTTGTTCAAAAATATAGTAACAAGTTCTATTTTAGGGAATAACCATGAAAAATAACTTGCCAATGACCTCTATTTCAGGGAATAACCATGAAAAATAACTTGCCAATGACCTCCATATTTGTAGAAAAGAGGCTAAGGTTTTATCATTACATTGATTAGTTTTATGTACATATATTTTGTTCCAGTCCTTCTCAATATTGTATTAAAAGTGATGAACAAACTCTCAGATAATTCCTCAAAGGTGAAGATTGATCCTCTGGGTAGGTGTGAAAATTATTTAAGGGCTTAATCCCTAATATTTTGTGGAAAGAGTCTCAACATGTACTCATTGATATATGAAACATTTGCACATACATGATATAAGAGCATAAGTTGTTCCCTAGAATCACCATTCTCTTTGTATTTGTCAAATTTTGAAAGTTTAAAATGTTTAGGGAAAGGTGTTGTCATGCTATTTAAATTGTATGGGTAATAATAAATTTCCTCAAACTTATATTATTTTTAAATGGAAAAGGTACCATATTGCAATCCTTAAACTATATATTTCATGTTTTAAATTTTTGAATAAATTATGGTGATAATTGATTCATTTGGCTTGAAGAGGTATGAAATTAGAAGTTTGACCCATGAATTGGTTTGTGTTGGTGTTAGTTTGGTTAAGGGGTGGATTATGAATGAAGTGATTAAGAAGTGGGTTATAAAAATTAGCATGTTTTGGATGTGTAAAGTTGTTTATATTATTTGGGTTAGTGGCAAAGTTAAGGTTTTTTGAGTTTGGATTAGTGTTAAAATGAGAAGTCATTAGATTGGTATTTATATTGAATTTAAAATTTGGGTTAGGTTGATTTGGGATTGTGTTAAAACTAGGGTTAGGTTGGTTGGAGGTTGTATTAAAACTAAGGTCAGGTTGGTTTGGGGTTATGTTAAAATTAAGGTTGGATTGGTTTGAAAAATTAGGGTTGGTTGGATAAGGTGGATTTGGATTAGCTTGGTTTAATTTTTGGTTTGAAAATGGATGTGAACCAATCATTAGATTAATTAGTGTTAGGCTTGAATGGTTGGTTTAAATTTGGATTAGTGTTGAATGGATTAGTGTTAGGTGGTGTTTTATTTTAATTGGATGCAAAAAATCCTATAAAAAAATTAATTGGAAAACTGATTTTGTACATTTTCTAAACTAAAATTTGGATTTGGATTGATGGGTACACTTGAATCGACACCTAAGTTTAGATTTTATAATTATTGATTTATTGGTTGGCCATAAAGACTCAGATTGGGAATGATTGGTGATCTTGAATGAGTATTTAAAATTGGATTAGATTGATTATATATTGGTAAACTTGAATAAAAATTCAAGTTTGGATTGTTTGATTTTTTGATTGATAAACTTGAAGGAATATTCAAGTTTGGATTGATTGTATTTGTGATGGTAAACTTAAATGAACACTCAAATTTAGATTGGTTGGATTTGTGATGGGTAAACTTGAATGAAATTTAATGAAAATTAAAGTTTGGATTGGTTGGATTTGTTATGGTTAAAATTGAATGAAATTCAAGTTTGGATTGGTTGTATTTATGATTGGTGAACTTGAATAAACATTCAAATTTTTGTTGGATTGGTTGCCTATTGGTAGACTTGAATGCACATTCAAGTTTGGATTGGGTAGATTGATTTTTGGTAAACTTGAATGAATATTCAATTTCAATTGGATGGGTGTATAAATTATGGTGAATTTCCATTCACACTGAAATTGGGATGACGGTTGAAATTTGGATTAACCAAAAGATTGTTTTTTTTATTGGGTTCAAGATTCACAATATCGTGGTCGACATGATGAGCATGGGTTTCCATAGAAAATCCATGACTCGTTAGGGAGGATTACTCATGAAGGATGGATTTCTTATTATCTTGGGATAATTGGGGATTGGGATTGGAGGAACATATGAGATCATTAATACCTTCTAAAGAGCTTTGTGATATGGATGGGTTGTGAATGGGTGACAAATACTATTTCTTAGAAATCAAATATTGTAAGTTTTGGACATCAAAATTGGGTGGAAATTAATCCCCTAAGCTCAAATATTAAATCAAAATTTCATATTTTTTTGGTCATGATATATTTATTTAATGAATAAATAGGGAAAATAGAGTTGGGGATACCCTCATCTTGGTATGCTTCTTCTTCCTCATGGTTATGGATTTCATGTATTTCTACATGATGACTTTGTTGGTCTTGGCTACCAAATTAGAATAGGTCATTTCAAAAATGCTCCCCCTTTCCCTAAGTTTTTAAGCATATCCATGTTCTTTGTTATGAGTGACATTGATAGGAGAAGGACTTTACATTAGACTATAAAAAAAGACCAAAGTGATAAAAAGCTTAACTAACAACAAGGTTATTTTGAGTTTTACTTGGAAGTTTTGATTTTAAAGTTTTGTTGATTAGAACTCATTTTACGATTCAAAATTACTTTTGTTTTCACAAAAGTATTTTCAACATGTGGTATAGAGAAAAGGAATAAACAAATAATATCTATTCTAAACACTCATGCAATTACATAAAAAAGGTGAAAAACTAGGTAAAAGGGGACTTGAGTAACCCATAGGCTTTCCATGTCACTGACTTGTCTGTTGCATTAGCTATAGCCTAATATTTCAAGGCACTAACCATGGAGGATCTTGCCATTCCTATATTGCACTAAGCCTAGTTTCAAGGGTGAAGAGGAAGTAAATTCTCAGTGTTAACTGATAACCAATGCACTATGAATTAAATGGATGAAATGGATTTATTGGAATTAAAGTATACATAAGTTTATTTAGGGGAGTCCTCGATATGCCTTTTAGTATGATGAGCCCCAAATCGATGGATGAAATTGATTTAATAAACACACAATATTGGGTTTAGTCCCAATGTGCCTAACACATCCATAGGGGTCTCAGTGTGTTGACATCAAAAAAATCAAACTTCAAGTCAACTATTAAAACCTTGGGTATTAGAGTATGAAATCCCCTCACATCATGGTGTGCTTAAAACACAACATCACTTAGGCATTTGAAATAATTAAGACTAAATTTTTATACCTCAATGGCACATAAGGTTTGGCCTACCACATGATGATGAAATCTATGGTAAATAAAGCTCTTAATAAAATAAAAATAAAAAGACAAACACTTACTTTTGATTCTCAGGTATCACCAACAATATGATGCCAAGAGAATAATATGCACAAATATTATCTTGAGTAACACAAATTACAAGTGTTGTTTATTATTCTCAAGTATCACCATCAATGTGATGCTGAGAGAAGAGCATACACCGCACAAGTTAAACACACACAAAATGCTTACAAAGGAAATCCATGTGAATGAAAAATAGAAATGGAAAAAATCTAAGAAATAACCAAAATAAAATATAAATTATAAACTTAAACTTAAATCATAGAGAAACAAATGAAAAAATCTAACTAAAACACACACTTACCAAACCAAAGTGAAATTAGCCTCCTCCAGTGTAATCAAACATGATTTTATATTCAAATGTATTGGATGTGGTTTATCAATCTTGTCTAATGTAATAGGGATTGGGTAGTTTTTTGGTGTGCAAATGACTCTTGATAACTTGGATTCACTTGGGATTGGCTTGTGAATTTGATAGCAATTTATTAGTGTAAGTGAGGATGATTGAAAGTTATGGTTTTCAACATCTATTTATAGGTTTTTTGGAGGTTGATCAAATAGTGGAGCATTATTTGAATATTTATAATTAATTCAATAATCAATGGTAGAGAATTAATCCTCATCCATGAGTATTATTAACAATGCCACATGTTGAGAGAAAAGATGAGCTAGTTGAGTGAGTCAACAAGAAAGGGTCAAATTGGTTAAAAAGTTTCAAGGTGATTCACAAGGAGGTTGAGTAAATTAAGGAGGGTGGTTGGATGAGTCAACACATGGTTTAGACAAATGTGTAGGATGTCTAGGTGAGGCAGAAAATTCAAATTTATTAATTAAATTTGAATTAAAGATGTGCATATTGATTAATTAAGAATTATTCAATTATTCAAAATTTGAAGGGAAATGATGTTAGTTTGAATTTTGAATTTGTGGAAGAAGAAGAGATAGCATGTCAAATTGAATTTTAACACTAAATGATGAAATTTAGATGTCTATAATCAATTAATAGAATAAAAGAGAAAAAATATAAACACATAAATTAATATTTAAGCTAAAACAATGCATTTGTGACCATCCTTTTTACATACTTAGCTCATGCCTTATTTTATAGCATTTTTACCTCTTTTCTTCATTTTCCACATATATAGCTCAGTATTATAAGCAAACTAATGATCCTAGAATGTCCCTATTACTCATGTAAAATAGCTGAGGCTTATCCACAAACTTTTCCATACTCTTAGATCAATTATTTATGATCCTAGGACAAAAACACCCTATTTAGATAACAATTCTCCCTATGAATGTCCCTTTCCACCAATCTTGTCCTCCTACCAAATAATGATTAATTTTACAAATTCAAATTAATTTAATGGGTCATCTCACAAGTTTAGCAATCCCTATCCAAAGGAATTTCCTATTGATCACTATAAATACACATTTCAAACTTTTTTTCCCACAAGAGGTTCACACATTGAAAATCACCAAAATTATAATTTGAAATTGAAAGAAAATTTCCTTTTTCTCTAAATTATGAATACATAAAACCTTAATATCCCTTAGTTAAGATCTGAGAATATCTATAAGGTCACAAGTCATGACTAGAACACTTAGTCACACTAGGATTGCACTAGCATTTTAATTTTTCACCAGTATTTCACAAACAACACCATAAAATGGGAGAACTACATGGAGTTTCATTCCTCTTTGGCGTATTGGTATGTAGGTAGTGCTAAAAATAGGGAGTGTAAAGGTAAATCATAACTTTAACTGCTAATCCCTTTTTACCCCATGATTACATTTGTCCTCTTGATCTATTGAGCTAGGGTTATATTTATGTGGGTTTTATGCACACCAAGGCATGAGTTATGGGGTATTGGGTTTTGTAAAAATGTTGGTGGAATAGCGGTGGGTATAGAAGTTTGTTTACCATAGATAGGTCAACTATGGATGAATATAAAATCTACTTAAGATGGGTAGATAGATAATGGATATAATATAAGGTGGGTCTAACCAAAATAAATTCAAAAAGAGGGAAAGGTAAGCCAAAAAATAAGTTTTGTGGACCCATAAAAATGAAACCCTTCTAAGCCAGCACTTAGACTAAAAGTTGAACAAGTAATCAAAACCCAATGTCTATTATAAGTTAATGTAAGCACACCAATAATCAAACACATTTAAAATTCAAAAGGAACAAGAACACAATAAACCTAAGAATATATAATCAAATGTTTCCATGTTTTTAATATTGTGTTTGCACATCTACAAGGGGGATTATGATTAATACATAAAAAATAATTCAAATTAGCAATAACACAATATGAATAACTATAGTAAAAACACAATTTATGCACAATAAAGAGACTAAGATACCAGAGTGATAAAACTTTTTAAAAAATCTATAATTTTGGGTAAGAATATAATTTGCACATCATATCCAATTTTACTTTAGAATTTCTTATTAATCTTAATAGCCAAAATTCTCTTCCCTTTGGTATAGGGAGTGTATTACCCATAATTTGGATAGTTAAATAAAAATATACAAAATAGCTTTTTAAATTAATCCAAACTCAAAACAATAATCAAAAGAAAAGGATAAGGAGATCAATCAATGTATAATTGAAATATCTTACCATCATCTTGCTCTTGAATCTCCTTTCCAAGACTCTAGAATATCACTTGAAGATCAAATTGACAAAGTGAATGATTGAAATTGAGTATGGGATTACAAATGTGCTTAATACTATAATGAAAATGGCCACTTAAGAGATGATCTTGATAGCATAGACTCATTATAACTCTATATTACCCTAAATGCTTGGGTCACCTTACATTGATAGAGGTGTTGGAGGGAAATGGAAGGAAATTTCCCTCACAAATTTCAAATAGAGGATGGATCAAGAATGGAGAAAATTTTATAAATTATAATTATATACACTTTATTTAGGATGCATGTGATTAGAAAGTGGAGGGAATATTTAGGATTTTGATGTTTGGAAAATAGGAATATTTAGTGAATGGTTATTATGGGATTTAAGGAATTAATTAATTTAAAAGGTTAGATGGGTGAGGTGAGCATGTCAAAAGGTGACATAGGAGATATTTAGGAATAGAAATAAATTAAATGGATTAATTAAGAAATATGGATAAAATATTAGATGAAATTAAGAAAATTACTTGGGTGAGAAAAATTAGATGCATATATTTTTCCCCTCTTTGAAAGGGCATTACAACTAGAAGAAATAATGTTCTTTCAAAGAATATATATGGTCATAGATGTAAATGAGATTAGTGTAATATTAATGAAACCTCAAGGGGATGACATGGATGCCTACTCTAAAGGATAAATGAGGTTCTTAATTTGTGAATAGATAGGGGATATAGGATGGATTTAACAAGAGTGACAAGCTAAAAATTGATGATGCCCCTAACAAAAACTTATGCATATGAAGTCAAGATGACAATTCAATGGTTGTTGACATGTCTCAAATTGGATCCAACCATAACATGGTGATGATAATATAAAAGGCCACAAGATTTTTATGTATCCTAGGCAAGGACACATGGTAGGGAGAGATAAGAACCTAACTGAGAGGAACTAGCTTCAAGATTTAGATGTATCTCAAACAAGGATGCATGTAAGGGAGAGTTGCAACCCAATTTAGGAAAATTGGCTGCAATTTATTGGCATATCCCATGTAAGGATGAATTCAAGGGAGAGCTACAACCTAACTAAGGTGAATTAGTTTTTATTTTGGCATATCCCAAGAAAGGATGCATGCAAGGGAGAGCTACAACCTAAGATAAGATGATGATAAGATAAATCAGGCCCAAAGCATTTGATTTATCCCAAGTAAGGACACATTTCAGGAAGAGTTGTGGGCCTAAAATAATATTATAGGTGTATCTCAAATCATTTTTAAAATGGATATTAAGTGATGAGGAGACAAAAGGGATAAAATGGGTGGTGTGGTTAAGCTATTCTTGGGCACCATGGGTGACCAATCACTATCTACATAGTCTAAGGAGACCTTAAGCTGATGTAGTTCTTCCAAAATGGGAAGAATGATGGGATGAAATTCATAATTTATGATGAATGGAGGAAACATAGGAGTTGGTGGATGAGTTGAAGTGTTGTCAATAGATGAGCTACAATTTGATGGTATTTATGATGCCCTTGGTAAAGATGTATGAAATTGAGTGGGAGATGATGATGTAATGGTTGTTGACATGCCACTAATGGGAACTAACTAAAATAAAAGAGTGATAAGGAGAGCCACAAGATATATACATATCCTAAGTGAGGGCACATGCTTAGTAGGACTGTGGGTCTCAAATTGAGGATAAACATGTATCATTGTAGCTTAGAGATGTGATTGACAGTTAGGATTGGGTAAAAAATAAGGGGGACTGATGAAAGATGGGAGAATTAATAGTGGCATAAATATGGTTGAGCGGACCTTAGGCAGCCCATGTGATGGAGGTGCCTATAGAGTATAAAGAAGACCAAAGGTCAATGGAGTTTTATGAGTGGAATAACCCCATATGCATGGGTGTAATAGATTTATGGTGAGAAAGGATAATAAATAGGAATCAAAATTAATAGCAAGTCACAAAAAAATGAAATTGATACAAAGGAGGTGGTTTTTTTTTAAGATGTGAAGAATGATTCCAAGATGCCAATACAAGGTGGTAAAATGGAGTAGTATGATTAGAGTGGTAGCAATTATGCTACAAGCCAAGTTTTAAGAGGCAGACATCTATCCAAATTTTCATAATATTTTTATCAAAATTACATCATCGCTACAAGCCATGTTTTACTTGTTGTAGTGAAGTTGAGACCTATGAGGATTTGTTGTACAAGAGGTTGTCATCACTATGTGCCTAGGATGACAACCAATATGTGTGGAAGGATTTTATGATCCTATTCAAGATATTCATAGGGAGGTGTATGCATCATTTATACTAGTACCTATGATCATAGGAATCCAAGAATGGAGGTTAGTATAATATTAGTTCAATTAACAAAAAATCAAGTAAACACACTATCACTTACATTCCTAATATAAATACAAGGGAGAGATCAGTAATAAAATCTAAATGAAAATAAAACAAAAACATGAAAGATAATAAATCTTTTACCTTCCTTGAGAGATTCAAATTCTTTGTTGAGTAGCTTTCTCTACTTGTGCATCAAGAATTCTTTGGAAAATGAATCTTGTTGTCTCCTTCTCTCCTTAGCACCATGGATTTGATGTGGCTTGGCTTAAGATTTTGGAACTATAACACTATTTATATGAGTCTCATGGAGCAAATCCTGCATAATAACTCTACAATATCTAAGTTTATAAATGAAGAGGTATGGCCTTGTATTTATAGCCTTAGGATTTAACTCTCACCCAAGGTGAGTTAGGATTGAGTTAAGGCTTGGAATGGGTTTAAACTAAACCTAGGTGAGTTAAAACTAACTCTAGTAGAGTTAATCATTGTCAAGTAATTATTATTTGTAATTACTAGGCATGGCTCCCAAATTAGATATTTTAGGATATTTTTGAAGAGCTTGACAACTCATAAAGGTAATGATGAAAGGCTAGGATATTTTGAATTTTTGAATTTCCTTTTTTACATATTCATTAATTTAAAATAGATAATTTAACTAAACATTTAATCATGTTTAATTTATTAATTGATTATGATTATCCTTTTAATGCTTTTAATATTTTATAAGTGTTCAAGTTCCCCACTTAATAGTTTCATAGGCTAAATTGATGGTTGTGATGCCGCAAGGTGATTAGGGATGAATATGTGAGAGGTTATTATTACATACAATATGATACCTCAATTAGGGATGTCTCAACATTATTATGAGCTTTGATGAATGATGCACAATAAAATTTGGTAAATTTAGTGATTCTTAGTCTTAATTTGTAATGGTTGGTAGGAATCGATCTGAAGTCTAGTCAGAAGTCAATTATGGCTAGTTTTAGGTGTCTACAGTTTGCCCCTATGTGGGAATATTTTGTAAGCTATAGGCACAATAACATATTCTCAAATAATGAAAAAGTTTGTTAATTAAGAAATGAAGGTAATGATTGAATAAGAATATCCAAACAATGTTTGGGAAGCCTGTAATGATGCCCCCTCAAGGGAGTGGCTAACATATATAATTGATGGATGGTCCCTTGAAAATAAGCAAAAATAAGAATGAAATTAACCCATGGGTAAGATTATTCCAATCGAGATAATGCTTATATACATTTATTTAAAATAAAAAGTATTGGCTTGCCTAAAGGTGGTTATAATCAATAATAAATGTTGAGACACTGATTTATCGAAAGGTGGTTATAATCAGTGGTACAGGCATATGCCCCAATTGGGTTGATGAATCAAAATAATCATTTTCCCACAAGTGATTATAATCATTAAGATGACCAAGACTGAATAATGACATTTTATTTTTTCCCTCATAGGGCATGTTAGCAAGCATAACTCAATTATATAACCTATTCTATAAATTAAATATGAGTGGGTACAAACATAGATACGATGGTCTAATGATTGAAGAAGACATAAATAAATAGGCATATGAGGATACATAAATTTATGAAATAGATGATTAGAATAATAAAGAATCAATCAATATGAATGATTCAGTTGTACCTATCAATGTGGATATGCTCATCTTTATTAGCATTGATACAACTAGAATAGTCAATGGGTTGATTTGATCAAGGAGGGTGGGAAGATTTGTCAAGGTTACCAAAGAGAATTTTTTGTGGTTCTATTAGTTGTAAGATTTCCTGAGCTGATTTTTTCTATAGTATGTGATGGTATGCATCATTATAACTTAGTCAAAATATGCATAAGGACTGACTCTTGATCCAATAAATAATTAAAAATAATGCACCAATGATAAAAACCATGATACTAATTTTGATGTATGAATATGGATAGCCTCAATAATAATGTGCAATGAACACATATATACTGAGTCAAGGCACATCAATAAAATCAAATAAATAGGCAAACAAATAAGAAATAAACAAATAACTAAGCAAAGAAAGCTTGAAATAAAGAGTAATAGAAAGCATCATGTTATTAACCAAATCAATACCTATGTGTGAAGGCTCAATGGAATGATAAATAGGTGGTGCCCCCAAGAAAGGATATATGTAAAGGGAAGGTCACACCCCAAATGGTTATGGAATGGATTAGAACCAATAATGGATTTGACCTAGTAAGGTGGATTGAGGATGACTGACCAGGTTTAAATAGGACAAATGTTTCTGGATTTTTAAATTTTTGAATGTTTTTAGAATTTTGAGGTATCTTAACTTGTTAGATATTGACAAGATACCACTCACAATTTGATGAGAGCATTGTCTTAGGTTTCTTGTAAAATAGCAAGAGCATATGGAAAAGGGAGACTGAGTTGATGTTAATGTGAATCAAGTATAGATTACGTAATACCCTTAGGACCTCAAGTCACAGTAGTTTCACCAACACAAAAGGTGGGAGATCCAACTAGGTAACAAAAATTTCTCAAATTTAGGTGAAATGACAAGGCAAATGAGAATAGTAATGTCAAGGTGATACAAAAATTCATGGTAAAGGTTTTGTTCCTAATTTAACCAAAGGAAGTTATAATTTGGAAACAATGGCATAGGTCAGTGATACTAATTTACCCATAGGCATTTATAATTAGTAACACAATGTGGGATACTAATTTTCCCATAGGTAGTTATAATCAATGGCACCAGTCAAATGTGAATGAAAGACAACTTGTTAGATCCATTATCACACTACTTTCATAGACTGTCATTTAAACATAAAATTTTGAGACTACTAAAACTGGATCAAAATTCCCTTGCAAAAAGTATGGTATGGAAAATGAAAATGACAAGGTAAATGGAAATGGCAAGCTAAATGGCATATGGTAATGGCAAGGTAAATGTTTCTATTCTTCTTACTAATGTGGAGATGCACATCCTGATCAGCATATAATACAACTATAATAATCAATCATATAAATTTCTAACCCACACCTCTTCTAAATATCTACTCTATCAAGAATCTATTGCATATTTGGATTCCAATAATATTTTTGTGATCCTCATTGGTCATTGATTTTGTTCATTCAAATGTCGAGACAAGATGTATTTTTAGCCTCGATAAATGAAAGTGTGGACATGGATGGTAAATAAGGATAAATTATGGATAAAAGGTTTGATTTGTTAATGTAAAGGTGGATGATAATGGAATGTATAATGGTTGGGTAACAAATGAAGATTGGGGTTTTCAATCACACATAATGTTGTTGATTCTAGATTTGACATAACTTTGGATTTGGTGGGCCAAAGACTTTTGAATATGCTCTTGATAAGACCACAAAAAAATTTGTTGTTTGGGCCTGAGAGTAGCTACCATCTGATTATGTTGTATATTAGAAGTTGTACTGATTTTTTCTATAATAATATCTTCATCAAGTAGTGAAGAATTTTTTTAACTTAGCTATTGGTGCTTTGAAGAGGTTTTCACCAATGAAGTTGTCTTGATTGTCCCATAATGCCTCTAAGAAGGTTTCACTAAGGAATGTTAAATTTTGACTTTATCTTCTAGCACCTCTGAAAAGATTTCACTAAAAGTTTGTTCTTCTTATAAATGAATGTGGTCTTTATCCCCTCTAATATTATGGAAATGATATGTCACCATGGATTCAATTCAACAAGGTGTGATTTTGTCAGTCCCAATCAACACTTGTGAGAGGTGGAAGGTCAATATAATGTTATGTTGGTTGGTGTTAATGGTATGTGGAATGGTAATGGAATGGGAAGAGGTAGCACAATCCTCATAAAAGATACTAGGAGAACTTATATCAAAGCTAAAGCAATCATTATCAAAAATTGTATAACTGATATTATAATAGCCATGAACATATTTTGATTATGAATTTGAGTCTACCTCTAGGGACTTTGAATTTGATGTTGAGATTGACATGGATTTTAATTTTGATGTTAAAAATGATTTTGGTTCAAGAATAGAACCTAACATTAATTTTTATTCTTCATCTAGTGTGGATGTTTCTACAGTGATATTTTGTTGAATGTTTGGTTTTAGATAAGTAATGGATTGTGATGGCATAATGAGCTCTGTAGAGATTGGTTTGTCAAAATGAGACTCTTCAATAAGGGGGAAAAGGTCAAGAGACAACTCCATAGAGACTAGCTTGTCAAAAGGAGACTATTTAAAAATAGGATAATGATCAAGATAATAATTTTCCCAAAGGTGGTTATAATCACTAAGAATTGACTCAACTGAGACTGGCTTATCAGAGTGAGACTCCTCAACAATAGGTAAAATATCAAAAGGTGATTCATCACAGGTTGACTCATCATAAATGGGTGGTTCAACAAAAATATCATGGATTGGTTGGTTCTCTTAGCCTTGGTTTACAATTAATTATAAAATACCAATTTTGAACATATCTTGGTCTTCAAATGATTAGCTCAATTGTAGAGGTATTGATTGGCTTGATTGTGGATGAAAGATTTGTATGGTTTTCTAAAGTGGGGTATGGTTGGTAATGAATGAAGAATGGCCAATGGTTAGATAATGATAGGCTTATATATGATGGGTTTAACAAAGGTTGATTACTGGCCTAGGATGGTAACTGTGACCCATCTAATAATAGGTATATAACCTTATTAGGATAACAAGTTATTATACTTAGAAGGGCCTAGAATGGTAATGGTACAGTATTGTAAAGTTTGGTTTCTCATAGAAGCCAAAGTATGAGGTCCTAGAATAGTAATAATAAGTCACTATGAATCTTGGTCACTATTGTAAGCCAAAGGATGAAGTCTTAGAATAGTAATGATAGGGCATTGTGAATATTGGTTGTTATTGTGAGTCAAAGGATGAGGTCCTAAAATGGTAATGATAGGGCATTGTGAAGCTTGGTTGTTTACACAAGCTAAAGGATGAGGTCCTAGAATACTAATCGTATGGCATTACAAAGCTTGATTACTCACGTAATCCAAAGGATAAGGTATTAAAATCAAAATGATAGGGCAATGTGAAGCTTTATTGCTCACACAATCCAAAGGATGAGGTCTTGGAATGTAAATCATTAGATGTTGTGGAGCTTGGTGACTCATGCAGTCTGAAGGAGGGTTAATGGTATATATGGGGGATCGAATACCATGAGTGGTTAAAGGGATAACTTGTTATGTTAATCATCCCAAATAAGCTATCACTACATATTACTCTTGAATATATTGGCTTTATTACCTATATTGAGTATTGTAAGGAGGATATGGATCTATCTCATAAACAACATCATCCTAGTAGGGGTCTTGAATAAATTCATCATATACGACCACGTTATCATATATTGAATTGTACATGGCTTGACCATGATGTAACAATACATATCCAAGTGAATGATATTTTTTTTGTATAAAAGCCTAAATTTATAAAAACTGTAAAAAATAAGGTCTAAAGTACAAATGGTCCAAACATAGTCTAACTCAGACTAGAAGAGTTGTGTCTTCAAAAAGGCCTATGCTGAAACATGGAAAAAATATTCAAACATCATATGTATAATGTCTAATTTCTTAAACAAGAGGTCAAATGGATGATATAAAAATTGGAATGCCAAACTCTAGGTTCAAAGTGTTTCAAACAAGTCTAATCTAAGAAAAACAAAAGTTGATAGGTCTTATGGCAAAACAAGGCACAAAATATAGGCTCAAAATGGGCATGTGTTAGGTCTTTTGTAAAAGTCACAAAAGTTATACTTCAAACAAAACAAGGTATGAGATTTAATATAATAAATCTAAAACACTTTGGCATTAACTAGGCATTCAAATTTAAACATGAACTTGGTCAATTTGGTATAATGCATGAAACAAAAGGCATATAGAAGATAGCCTATTTCCCCCAAATCTAAGGACAAATAATAGTTTTTAAATTGAATAAGAAATTAACCTAAGTTACACAACCTAAAAGAGAAAGATTGATGTCTAGGCCAAAATTACACAAGGCATAATTAGAAATCAATCAATGTTTGGATTCAAACCAGGCAAGATTAATTAAAAACTCAACTTAGGAAAACTTGGCTTCTTTAAAAAAACATGTTATACAAAATTAAACTGTATAACGACACTAGGTATAGATCCAAAAGGCACACATGGCTTTGGTTTCACAATTGGAATTTGGCACACTATAAACAAGTCTCTAAAATTATTTGAGTAGCATAATGATGTTATTGTACAATGATTTGTTTCAAGACTTAAAGGTAAAAATGTTTGAAATGAATTGGGTAGCATAACGACACCTTTTCAATCAAATGACACACACAAACAAGATTTGACAAAATATTAAGGCACATGTATGATGCCAAATGGGTGGTGTAATGCCTCCTCAAATAAAGGAGTGATGTATGAACAAGACTCATTTATATGTGAGAAGATAAAAAAAAAATTTATACTCTGAAAACCATGTGAGAAAAGGATAAAATGACACAAGACACCTAAGTGTAATGTCCTAAATCCTAGAGCTGACAAGGATGCATAATACCATTAAATTCTATCAATATAATCACTCTTGGGAGGATTTTAAGTGTTAATCTAAAAATAAAATCACATTAAAAGTATGGATTCTATGCCCCCTCTTCTCCCAATAGTTGGTACTATGATATGGAACTTTGGGCTACTCGCCTTGCATCAACAATGTGTCTACAACAAGAGGGGTTGTTCTAATTTATCAATTTTTGTGTATTTATAGATGGTCTCAAGTGTGTCTAACATAAGATATTTCATGTCAATTAGATCCATGTCAAAAATGTTGTTGTGAAAAGGTTTTGTCCTTTTCAAAACCACTACATCGATCACTTGCTTAGTGTAGTCCATTGTCTGAGTGCCCCTACAACCTGAGATGGAGTACCACTAACAAACCTTATTTTAATCACTCAAAATAAGCATCTCAGTGGGTTACCCTCAATTTATATACCCCACCATGGAGTGGGGTTGAAATTATGTTGGGAGATGAATTCCCAGGTTAATTCTTCCCTAAAGCACCCATGAGGAGGTGATGAACTCCCACTCATAATCCAAAATGTATAAAAATAAAATACAAGTGAAAATAATTTAGGGTCATGGTTGGGTCACCTAAAACATACAAATTTTGGGAGGGCCTTAATGATATTATTTTCACAGTTTAGACTAAAGAAACTGAGGCAAAGAATGAGCATTTTTGGTCACCCAAGTTCCCAAAAGGAGATGGGGGAGAGCATACACACATCAATCATTTTGATAAAATAAATAAATTCATCAAATGATCAATAAAAATGAAACTCTTAAGAGCATTTATCTATGTGAGAGTTAATTTTAATCACCAAAATGAAGTGTGTTTTTGTTACGATCTTGACCTTACATAACCTTACTTAATTGCTTAATTGTTAGTATATTAGAGGTTTATTTATTAAAAATTAATATTATCATGTGTATATTTGTTATT
>JARHVA010001770.1:1235000-1242500 GCA_037957365.1 Torreya grandis
ATATATATATATATATATACATACATACATACATACATACATACATATATATATATATATATATATATATATATATATTACCATCTTTGAATAAACTTATTGGATTTCTATTTAAGCATTGGGATAAACTAAAATATCACACACACACAACCACACACACACACACACACACACACATCTAATTAATATCCTATTGTGGAAAAGTAAACAGTTTAGGATTTAATGTTTAATTAAGCTAGTTGTGTAATATTATGGCTTGGTTTATCATGATGGTCTACAAATCAAATTTAAAACGGATTGGGTCATCCTACATCTAAATGGGTGAATTATTATTCCTTGTTGTCGTGTCCTTCAAAATCACCCTATGGATAGAAAATTTCCCATCAGTTAGATACATTGTAAATTAAATAATGATGACCGGTTATTTTCCATCCCCTTTGAATAAGTTCATTTTTTCAATTTATGGAAATGTTTGGGATAAAGTTTCCCCGTGTGTAGTTTATTGGTATATTTCGATCCTGGGTTTTGTGTAATTTTTTTTTATGCTTAGCATATTGTTAAACTTCAAGAAAAGGACAAAAACCCCATTAGTATCATTATATTGTAATGAAGGTCTGAATTAACCATATTAATTGTCTATTATTTTGTGAACTAGATGAACTCTGTTTTAGTATTCAGGGATCATATGAGGTCATGAGAGCTCATCATGATCCCTAGAATCTCTATATCGATTATTGATAAAAATTGATTTATTTTTTAATACATGTTATATTAACTTATCACCATTTAGAACTGTTGACATCATTAGAATTCAAACAAGTGCATGGCTTGAGTGTTTATGTTGAGTGTTTCTATTTTTGGATTGATTGTGTTTTAGAACTAATTATTAGTGACTGATTACTCTAATCCACAATTGTTGCATTGAAATTGTGGTATGGCTGAGTCGCTTGATTATCCTACTTGGTGGATCTTATTTTTTGGTCCTTTGACATGATTAGGTATAACTGTTAAGTTATATGCAGTATTTCCTATCTAATTTTATGATTGTGTTAAGTTTACCCTTATTGATGATTATTCATTTATTAGGTGTATGTATTTTTTTTGTGATTGTCTTTGATTGGAATATTTTTTAATCAAAACTTCCTCCTTGACCCTGGTTATCAAAACCACCATCTAGCTAATGGTTGGGGTGGTAAGGGCCACTAATGGTTGGGATTATAGGTTGGTTGGGAGGGTTTCTCCATTTTGGTTCTACTAGTCCCTTCTTGGATGACTTCATGGATAGGTATGATCTAATTTACAATGTTATTTACATGTTGTTTATATTTTTACTAACTTATATGTATATTACTTTCATCTAGCATGACTAGTGGTTGTAGTTATAATTACTTCCATTGGATTTTAGTTTAGTTACATTGGGATCTTGGCATGCTAACCTAGTGTATGGTTAGGGACCCTTCAGAATTAAGAAGTTCAAGCTCATGTTATTTATTACGATGTAATAATTTTGAACTCTTATTATAGTTATAAATTTAATCTTGGATGTACTTAGGATTTAATCCTAGAATGCTCATGAGTTTTCATTACCAATGTTACATGGGTACATTATATTATTATCATCATTGAACCTTTATTATTATACTACATTGCTAATCATTCTTGTGCTAAAATTTTATGTTTGGTTTCAACATACTTGGTGTAGTTGTACTTCATTATGCCATCTTTTAGAAATTCATTATGTTCACTTAATATAAACTATTATGGTAACCTGAGTAATGAATTTTTTAGGCAAGAGTTTACCTATCTTGTGGTTAGGCATACTTGAACTCCACTCTTGGGTTATCCTTGAAAAGATAGTTGATTCTCAACACTATTGTTGCATTGGTAAATTACCTTATTATCTTAATTATAAAACATGTATGTATGATAATGATGTATGCATGCTTAATATGGTGTTTCTTAATTATGCAATTTTATGGAGTTTCAAATGTAATATCTTGAAATGTATAATCATGAAACTTTGAGTCAAGATTTGTATATGCATACTTTAGTTAAACATTGCATCGATAGTTGTTTATCCATTATTATTTCCATGCTAGTGTATTGCCTTACATATTCACCATGAATCATATGGTATTTTTTTTTACCACTTCCTAGAGTGGCATTTATTACTTATGTGACCTTATTAAACTATTATATAAACTCTCTTAATTAAACCATCATGGTATTGATGGTATAGGGATTGCTTAGGCAAATGGATTGATATATTTTGAGAACTATCTAGAGTATGTTGTTGATATAAATAACGTATAATTTATTTTCATTTAATTAGGTGATCTTATTGTTTGATATAGACTTCATTTTGTCACTAAATTAAAGTAAACCTCAAAATATATCTTTATGTTGTGAGCTTCTTGGATCAATCATACAATCTTGTTCAGGTGGATAAGATTGTTGGTGGATAATTAAAAATAGAGTTAGGCTTACAAATATGTTTAATTGATATAGAAGCCTACAACTTGTTAACAAGGTAAATTGGAGAAATGATTACCATCGATGTAATTCATTATATCCCCTTACCTTGGTATTTAGGCATATTTGATATGTTGGCTCAAATCATGAGCAAGCTAAAAACTGATTAGAATGATAATTATGAGAGTTTGTACATTGTAATATTGGAATAGAATGTTAGTTTAAGGATGGAGAAGGCAATCCTAAATATCTTATACTATAAAGTAATTGAAATGTTATTTGATACTTTCCCTTATTTATATGATTATATAAATGAAGTGACTAAAAATGTATAGGTGGATATCATATTTATTTGATGGATATAAATATTAACTTGACCTCATGTTGGCTAGATTTCCTCAATAAGTAGACATGGTTATTGGTATGTATTGGTGTGTGTACCTAGCCTTATGTAAACTTTGATATGTGTATACTTCAAAAAACAAAATCATTTAGCACCATTTCATGCTTGAATAAGATATATTTGTGCATAGAAACATGTTACTCTTTCATGTTGTAAATACTTAGTATGATGTCCTATGAAGTAAGTCAATTCATTAACAAATTCCTTAAGAATAAGAGAGGTTAATTTTTTAAAGGTTAATCATATATATAATAAATTCTTGATTCCATATATGGTTGGGAAACAATTAAGGGTATGTGGGTATTGTAATGGTCTATTTGCCTTCCTTACCCAAAACATTAGTTGATAAAGCAAGTTTATATTATGAAACTAATTTTTTTGGCTACTACGTACTTGGGGTGTTGATTTCCTTATAGTTATGGTATTGCATTGGCTAATTTCCAATATGGAATCGATTATAATGATGCAAGGATTGGCCACTATTATATCATCATTATTAGATGAGGTAGGAAAACATGAATTGTACCTACATCCATTTTTTTAGTTGAGTCAAGCATGTTTGTAAAGTGATTGAAATCTCTTCATAGAAATGATATTTTGTTGTATGTATTGAGTCTTATCTTATTCCATTATACTTAAGATGATAGTGGGTTGATATGTTTGTTTAAAAGGCTAGATTTTATGCACGATTGTCATTAGGGGGAATATTCTATCAGTTTCCATATTATGGTCTTGTTGTGACCATTAATGACTTAAAAGGTGAAGATGAGCCTTTTTGGATGTGTGTATGTGAGAATACTATGTTGGTATCACATGCTCCAGCAAACAAGGTTTGGATTCATTATGCATCTAACGTATACTCTGATATGTAACTTCAAAAAAAAATTGGGTTGTTTCATCTAGTATCAGAACAGTATTTTTGCTCTAGGGAACTATGGGATTGGTAGAGTTGTTATTAGTGACCAATGAGTTGTCCCAATCAGGCAAAATTGATAGATAATTCCCAAGACACTTAACCCTTCAAGATAAAGGTTAAGGTGTTGTGTTGCTTTGCTTGCTTATTGATATTTAGTTCATGTATCACTTAGAAGAATGATTTTAAAGAATCTAGATTTTATCTTATGTCAGTGGTTATCACCCCCTAGCCTTGGTTTGGATTAATCGTTCCCAAATCTAGTTACATCATGATAAGTCTCACCTGTCAACCATTGACTTGTATGGGTGGGTCAATGGGAGTTAGGTGATATAGGATTCACTTTTAGAATCAAGGGGATGATGTTTGGATATCTATGATTGGCTTGTATGGGCAAGCCTTCCTTAGATACTTGTAAGATTATGACCTAGGTAAGATCGAGGGTTCAACTTAAACCTAAAGGGCATGACAAGATGTGAAAAGGATTGAAATTATTGATTACGTTATCAAAGTTGCACTTTTCACTCATAAACAAGATTGCCTTAAGCTACTAATAACCCATGAACTTACATGGGTATGCTAGCTAGATTTCATACTATGGATGGTTTTAGTGGAATGGGAACATCCCCATGGAGTAAGTTACTTACAGATAGCAAGGTTGCCCTATCTCTTATTTTTGTGTCTATAACAAGTTTGTTATACAAAATCTTATCACAACATCATTGTGAAGTAGCTATGGTGAATAGACATAGGTTATAGCTTGGCCTAGGTATCATTATACATAATTTGGGATAATGATACAATGATTTTTAATGTGATAGCAATGCTCAGGAGGTATTGGATCTATTAGTAAACTAAAAAGGTTTTATTGTTTATGTTATTACCTAGTTGGCTGATTACATTTATTATGCATCCTATAAATAGGTAACTTATGCATTTTAGCTAAGTTAGGCTTGGTTTTGTTAGACTCTTTTAGGTTAATTTAGTGAAGCAAGTGACTTCATAACTCTAAAAAGGGGTGAAACTAACTAGGTTTGGCATGTTATTGTGATCTTGGATTAGTTTTACATCTATGATGTATGTTTTATTCATGGATATGCTTGATTCCATGTGTATGTTGATTGATCTTGGTTGGTTTATATACCCATGGGGATATCTGTTTAGACTTGATTTCATCTTGATACTTATGAGGATGTCTTTTGAAGCATTGGATATATCTTGCATCCATGAAGATGTTTATTTCAAGTTCTATCAAACTTATTATATGTGAGGAATTATGATTCCCACAGTGGTGTTATGGTACTCTCCTTAAGCCTTGGCTAAGCTCACCCTTTCCAAATTTGACATTATACTAAAACAAGCATCACCATTCAACCCTTGACATGTTGTATTTAGTCAATCAGTTGAATCATGATATAAGCTTATTGTTGGAAATTTTAAGATAATACTTAGATGTCCATCAATTACTTGCATGAGCAAGCCACTCGATGAGGTTGAGGTATGATATTTTGGGAGGACCAAAGGTGTAGCTCAAGCTTAGAAGGCTTGATGGGGTGAGTATGATTGACTCACATGATCAAGTTAAGAGTTTTTATATTGATTATGTGATACCAGTCATAAATATCTGATGTCATTTGTATGGCATCTACATAGCAGGTGGACTGATGTAGATTCATGGACCCTTGTGATTCATACACTTATGTGTTTGACTATTGAAATGTGGAATAATACCTTGGCATAGTTATTTATACCTAAACATGTATTTATCTTACGCCACTCCTCCATCCATGTACATTGTTCTATGTTATTGTATAAACTTGTGAGATGTGAAAGTGTTTAACCATGTGAAATGTGTGAACTTTTTTATTCTATCCAGTTGGTTGTCTAGGTGTTCTTGATATGTTAGACATGTGATTATTGTTTTATTAAACTATAATTATGAATCTAAGCAATTATGTTGTGTAAACCATTTTTTGGAAGCCAAAACTCTTGTTAATTTTCCAAGGTATAGTGTTATGATGTGTTGTAATCCCGCATCATTATTCTAGTTTTAAACATCAATGCAAGTATGAGGTTGAGGGTAAAGGTCACTATTTTCATAATGGTTTGGATTGGGTATGGGCTAGAGAGTGGAGTCTCTCATAGGCTGAAAATCCACTCTACCCCTTTGCACAAGGTAGCCACTTGATTCATTTAGAGTGTACACTATGAGAGCCACATATTGGCCATAGGACCCTCCTACATAATGGTTTCCTTATTGTTTATTGTTCTTTAGCCACCTCTCTGAGGTTGTTTTGAAACAACCTATGTGGAATCTCCTTATATAATCATTTTGAAGCACCAACTAATCCTACATTATGGATGTGTATGCAAATCAGAAAGGAGGTACTTGATGAAATGTATGTATATGTTGGCATGTACATGTAGACATGTTATGATTGAGGTATTGCTTGCTATACCTATTACACATATATTCTCTTATGAATATAGTTATACATTACTTTATGCATGATTAGATAGTATGTTGGTTTTGTGTTCAAAATAAACAATATAAGTCTTGATTAGGAGGATTTTTTATTTATGGGTACCCATCTTTCTCTTCCTTCTTCTATTTTATACCATGAGGTAAGTACAGTATGATGGTGGAATTATGATTTCTATAACCATCATGTGAGCTCACAAATTTGTTGGAGAGCATGCAGTAAACCTTTGGGGTAGTATGTATAGCATGGGTTGGCTTCTCCTATTGTTCAATGCAGATAGTGTTTGATGTTTCACTATCCCCTTCAATGGTATTTTGTTGATTTGGAAGTAACCATTCAAAAAGGATTACCATCCTATGATATAATTCTAGGATGAATGATAATTAAATTATTCATAAGGTATATTGAGTGTCAGTAAAGACATTATTTGAGATTGTGTGTACACAATTAAATCTCAATGTGATTGTATAGTTTGCAACTGTGGTCATTAAAGTTTCCATTTTTGTGGTATATTCTCCTCTAATTAAGAGATATGTTTAGCTAATGTTTAGTGCTTTAGCAAAATTTTGATTTATATAGTCTAAATTTGTTAAAACTACCTATCTTTCACAAGTTTTTAGCTGATAGAGAGGTGCCTAGAGGGCAACAGCGACTATTATTGGCATTTATTGAGGCATGAAAAATGTATTTCCATGGCCTGTAGTGCTATTTTGCCTTAAAATTTATAAATTCATGCTTATGACTGGTGGATGAAGTTACATAATTTTCTTATAACTATGTATAAACGGCGATATATTGTTCGTTTATGTGTTACTTATGAATAGAATTGGGGTTGTGATACCCTTTTACCAAGGTTGTGATTACCCTTTTTGACCATTAGTTTATGACTTGTGTATCATAAACATGGAATTATACACTAAGTGAGGTATGTGATTGAGCATTATTACTATTTGACTTGGGATACCTCTTTATTATTCTTTTAGTATCTTAAGGTGACAAGTGAGTCATTGTGAATTTTCATATGACTTGGATTAATAAATTACATGGTTATAATTATGAATTATGATAGAGATAGTAATTGTATCTTACCTGGATGGTGTAGTATCTTGCTTTAATATTTTTTAATTAATGTTATGATTGAGTAGATGAAACCTTGTATAGAAGAGTGACCATGTTCCATGGACAACCTGATCCTTGGTTGATGATATGGGCACTAGGATGGCTCCTCT